>CM076574.1:91356536-91797082 GCA_034641835.2 Pinus albicaulis
ATTGAGGAAAGACACAAATAAATTATGTTTTTTTAATGGGAAAAACAATTGATCAAAGGAGAAAGATCCACATCAAGAGCCAAAACTATGATGAATAATATAACACAGCTGGTTAATGACAGTTTATATGCCACCAATTTAATTTCATATTGTATTCCAGGAAAATTACCAAGGGTAAAAGAGACTGATACCAGGTGGAAGTAGGAATTAGTTAATAAGAATCAGCAAATCAGCAAACTTCAAGGAATTTCATGGGATATCATGTGGACATTTCTAATCAAGCCACACATTCAACAAATGTCAATCAAGTTTCTTTCCAATGCCATGAATTACATCATTCCAGAGTTTTTCGATGCCACGTACACTGGCCAGTTACATTTGAGGCTAAGTCATCCAGCAGAGGTCAAAGATATGCTCAAAATTTGCCACCTTGGCACATTGAATGCAGGAGAAAATCAATGAATTTGTTTCATTTTAATATCGCAAGTCTATTTCTAGATTTCCGATGATAGATTGTAGCAATAGTCTTAGTTATTTTGTTTTATTAAGTTCCTATTTAAACCCCTTTCATGCATTAAGAAAGGAGTCCTGAATTTGTAATATTTTGGCTTGGATGTTACATTTTTGTACTCCATTAACTACTCTATTTTTATAAAGGATCACATCTTGTGGTTTATGGCAAATTATCTCTAAGAATTTCATCTTTGTACCTTGGAGTTTGCTTTACATTGAAGCATTGGATCTGAATATTGAATTGCATCAGGAAAAGTATTGAGATGAATCTGGTATTTCTATCAATTTACTATTATTTTTCTTATGTTATATGATATTCTCTTTGAATTTGCTATCATTTATATATACTTGCTTTACAAATATTTCTTTATACATATCATTTTTGAGTGTATAGAAATAATTATCTTTTACAGTATGTGAAAATGATATATAAAATGATGAATGCAATGTGTTATTATAACTCTGTTTAATTTCATAAACAGAGTTATCATTATTTGATATAGCATATTTCAATTAAATTATAATACATTTTCATGGTTATTGGTTTGATTGAAACAATCTTAAAATTGTATTCATATTTGACACCCGGGTTAGTTTTAGAATTATTTATAAGTCATATATTAAATTAAGATAGATTATTTCAGTCATTTTATCCACTCATACAATCATTCCATCACCAACCCATTAGTTATTAGGAAACTGGTCCTATAAATCCAGTCGGAGCCACCACACCAAACGGAAAAGGAGTTGTCCTAAGGTCTTGACCGGGTGGTTTTCCCCGAATGTTTGAAGTAGCGATTTTCGAGGCTTCAACAGGTCATTAACCATATAAATGCTCATGCAGATCCATGAAGTATTATAAATAGCCATAACCTCATCCAAAGACAATGCCAAAAACCTATCATTTTTAATCTCTCGTTTCAAATCATCATTTTCTACTTGAGCTAGATATTTTTCCCAATCCCAACCACTAGTTACAGACCAATGAGAAGATGGAAAGTTTGTCACGTGAAGAAAAGATAGAAATTTCAAGTGATCTGGATAATCTGTCATACGATGACCTTTACATAAGATGTGAAATACAGTGTTCAATTGTATCGTCTTGGATAACAAACTTCTTTCCATCGTCTTTTCAAATTGAGATATGATGGTTCCTCCACTTGCCTAAAGTTTCCTATTATTAAATATTTTTTGTATTCTTCCAAACATTGGATATGTCAACAATCCTCCAAATATTTCCATCTAACAATAGATTTCTCTTTACCATTTACAATTTTCTTTTCATATACCTTTCCTGCATGCTTTTGTATTGTATCTAGATTCATCTGAAATTTCACTGCCTTGCAACTTTTCCAACTACACGCAATACATCTAACTTCTCGTAAATCCTCATTTGTAGGAGGTATTTCTTCAATAATGGAAAACTTGAGACCCAATCATCTTGGAATTTTCTCCCTACGGTCCACTCGCCTTTTTTCCTTTTTCATGAATGGTTTGTGTCACCTTCCAAGGAAATATCTTTAACATTTTCATCACTAATTTATGTTGAAACTACATTTATCTCGCCCTGATCACTTGAGGAACCTATTCTTTCATCCATCATATGGATATCAGATGTATTTTCACAAGATTTAACATCTCTCTCAGTAACAGATTGTTCAAAGGAGCTTGAAGCTTGAAGAGAATGTGTATTCTTGGATTGAGGCTTTTTAAAGTATGATAATACATCCATTTTCCTTGATAGTTTCTTCCCAGGATTAGGTTTTGACATCTCACTGAATATTCCAGAAGTAAAATTTCAAATCGATCTAGAAACCTGCATCAATAGTTTCCAAGAGTTGAGAATTACTAGATTTGTAAGTAGCTTTCAAAGTAAAATAAGTGTAATGTTCACAAAAACCATTATGCATTTTTTTATTAAAATGTTGTGCCAAGGCCCAAGCCCAAAAGCAAAAATAAATCATTATACACAAAACAATAACATCATGATTCATCATCGATAAAACAAAGAACATCATTCAAATGTAAAATATATAAAAATTTCCACTAAATTAATTCATATCTCCAAATCACCTAATGAACACTTGAAAGCTTTAAACAAAACAACAAAGTATTACAATAAGTTTAATAATCCTTTGCAAAACACCTCTCCCTTAAGTTGTAAAGAATTGGTTATAAGAAGTTGAAACATATCCTCTATCGTTTTCCATGATAAAGGTGAGGAACGAAACTCGTTAGTTACTAGTGATTCTTTTACTTATCTTTCCCTTGATGAATTGGTTATAAGAAGTTGAAACATATCCTCTATCATTTTCCATGATCAAAGTGAGGAGGAAGGAAACTAGTTAGTTACTAGTGACATTTACACCCTCCATAGAGAAGATGGAGGATTTGGGCTAATTAACAGCCATGCTCCAAGGACGGTTTTAGTGACTAAATGGCTTGCAAGGACAAATGAAGGAGAAGCTCCTTATAAGGTAGTTGTCAAGCATAGGATAGAAACAACTTCATATATACACAACATCCAAGTCCTTAATGATTTATGATTTAATCATAGGTGCAAATTCCTTTAATTTTCCTAGATGAACAATTGTCAAAACAATTTGGAATCATTGCAAGTAATATTTCATGAGCTTGACGAGGAGCTAAGGATTTTTAAGAGTGTTATTACACTAAGACACCAAGTAGACCACATTTCTAGGTGGGCCAATGATTTGAGTTTACATGCATGGAACATTCATGGGCAAAAGAAATTGGAAGCGTTAAATCATCTAATGGGTTTGATCAACGGAATGGACCCTTTGCAAGGTAAATCAATGGAATGGTATCTTTACACTTGTTTAATCAATAGAATGGACCCTTTATATAGGTTTATTAAGTGAAATGACAAAAAACCAATAGTATGTATCAAAGAAACATATAATAGGCCAAAAGGACCAATGATTACAGCAATTGCGAATAAAAACAATAGTTATGAAAAATTGTAAAAATAAAAACCGTAAAAAAGTGGATATGCAAAAAGGACGAGGGAAACCTGAGCAAAAATATGATGCATGTTGTTAATGGTCTGAATATAAGAATTGGTTGTATCAATAAGCCTAGAAATTTCTCTAACCACTTGGAGTGGGAAGCTCAAGGATAATTTCAAGCAAGAAAACTCCTAATGAGTTTGAAATTTCAAAGTGCTAAAGAGACCCTGATATTGGTAAGGGCACACATTGGCAATGTGAATAATTGCATCTAAGAAAGAGAGAAACCCAAGAAACTGAGCATGCAAGTAAAGAGGAGATTGTTGCAAGGTGCACCTATGGTACACTCTTCATTGGAATATCTATTTATAGAGGTACAACATTGGTGGAGGGTGATCATCTTTAACCAAGTATCCTAAGGTTAAAATTATAAAATACATATTTAGCTGGGTGATCACATGTGACCAAGCCCCCCATGAAATATATAGGATGAAATTGGAAAAACAGAGTGAAAATGTAATTACAATTATAATAAATAGTCTAACTAAGTCCAATGGGAACATGGGGACTACACCTCAATATCCTTGACTAATGTTTTGTAGTACCCCTAGATACATATACTAAAAGAGATTTCATTGTTCAATATACTATACCATCATTCAACAATGGGGGCATCTTCTACCAAAGAAAAACTTACCAAGGCTTCATCTTGCAACCATGGATTTATATCCCCAATCACATGATTATTTCTATGATTGAACAAGTTAGTTATCACAAAAGAAGTCCTAATGCCAATAGCAACTGCAATAAAAGATAAACTCCAGAAAATATCATTCCTAAGGTTAGCCACAATTAATGAGTGACAATATCCCAACGGCACCTTGATCAAGAATTTGAATATGAATATAGCTCATATTTCTTGCATACAAATATTTCAAACAAACAATTAACTTCACTCTATGGCCACACCGAGGATTTTTCTAGGAATTTCAATTTAGGATTTTCACATTTAAAATGACAAATGTACAAATATTGACAACGTGATAATATCAATTCCTAAACAAAATTCATTCAACATATATTAACATCATGTAAACACGGCATATCCAAGGTGTCCCGGACTATCCCTAGTAAACCAGGTTGAGAATCTTCAGCTGGTGCAACTTCATCGCCAACACCTCAAACGGGAACTATATGGTTTTAAGGGGGGATAAGTTGCTTCCAGTGCATTTTCACACCATTTGAACGGTCAAAGCATAATAAATACAGTCACATTTGGACACATTCAACTAACAGGTACCCAAAATCACTTATGTGTAAAATTTTGAATCTAAGTTTCAAACCATGAAACTCTATGTTGTCTCTATCGCACCCTGCTATCATTGAGTGTTTTCACCCCTTTATGACATAAGTATGGGCTTCTTATTTGTTTTGTATGGTTTTTAAGTTCTATATTGGTAGAAAAAACCCTGGAACCAATTTGCAACAAAATAGCTTTATATTGTTTATAAAATAATATTTAATAAAGTCAATAGAAATAATTCATTTTGAATTGCATCCAGTGAAGATACATAACCATGAGAACTTACGGGACAAAATTATAATCATTCCACTCCATTTTCAGATCACAAATGCAAACGATTTCTCTTTTCGCTGAGGTAAAGTGATTCTCAAAACGTTATACTGAAACTTCTCTTCCTGACAAACCTCTCTGGTGATGGAAAGTTTCAACAGTTTGGATTTCTAGCCCTATACAAGTAAATGTATGCCCTGCTTCACTATGAAAAGTTACTTTGAACAGAATTTTCAGAGAAGCAGATATGGATCAATTATCATACCCTTTATCCCATGTAAAGGTTATGCTAAAAATCATAAACTCTTGTTCCCAACAAAACTCGCCAGTGATGGAAAGTGTTAAAAGTTTGGTTTTGTAGGCTTATACAAGTAATGCATACCCTGTCTCACTATGAGAAGATACTTTGAAATTTGAATTAAATTTTCAAAGATCCAAAGATGGATCCATTATTATATCCCTGATGCATTGTATAGGTTATGATACAAATCATAAAGAGTGTTGTTCTTGTAATAAACACGGTATCTATGTTCTGGAGTCTGGACACACACTAATTTTAGGAAATTAGAAAATAATTTTTTTTGTGAGGGGTTAGATTGCTATACTTATCTATTTTACAAATAGATGAGACCTCCATGGGATTTTTTTGGATGGGTAAATAACATTATATAGGCTTAAGGCTCAATTATTTTGGGCATATACACTATCACAAATGGAAAAGATGTTTTTTGTTCTAGAGGGCCGAAAGGATAATTTGGTAACCTAAGGCAAAACAATGAAGGTCCTAGTCTAATCTATATATCAAAGTTCTGAGCACACTTGACATGCTCTGGAATCACTCCAAAATATTTGAATTATGTGTTGTTTCATAAATTTATGTTATGTGTTTTTTCAAGAGGACTGAAACCCATTTTATGCATAAAATAAACTCAAAGCCAATAATTATAAACTGAGCCATCACTCTCCTTCATGTCATCATCTTGGAGAAATTATTTCACTAATTTTACAGTAGTATGTCACATCAAATTTGGTGCTAAAGACCCTTTATTCTAGGCATATATATAGAAAATACTATTTTTAATACTATAAGAAGTGACATCAATCACCATAAGACCACCTCCTAAGCATAAGTATATTAAAAGGATTTAATCATAGGAACTGATATTCCCCAGATTATTTCTAAGCATAAAGGATACCGAGAGCGAAGGCTCACCAGGCTTATCATATAGCTACAGTGACCTTAGAAGATACAATTTGTAGTATAAATTCTATGTAGACTTTCAATGTCAATATTGGTATATATGTATACACAACTCAAACCGATACAATTCAGTGAGCCAAGAAAAGTTGCAAGTGTCTCTCTTGAAGATCTTTACAAGTAAATTTTGATGAAATAAGTTGATATCTTAAGACATGTACACCACATAAATAGGCAGGAAGGATGTCTACAGTTAGAATTCTTCACATGACATTAATAAAAGGAACTATACCCCTTAAATATAGTTTTTTATGATCATGACAGTTTTCAAATTAGAATAAATAATTAATTATCTTGGGTCCAAACACACATATTTGGGTCAAAAATCCAACTACTTGGGTAACTTGCCCAACCAAATCCTTTTGGTGGGTTTTCACCTCTCAAAAATTCCTTTGAGCTACCCAAATTCCAACATAGTCCACCAAGAAACAAGCAGGTAATGATGTTATTCCTTGGCCATATGGTCTCAATCTTCCCTAACTTCCTATAGATGGGTGGACCCACTCTAGCTTCCTAGTGTCAATCCCCATATCTTGGCTTAGAACCCTACCCTAGAGAATTACCATGACTAGCCTCCTTGTGTAACTAGTGTGGTCAATTCTTAGTATTTATTTACTTAGGTAGTTTTCTGTAGTCTCTTTAATGGACAAGACATGTAAACATTACATGAGTTGGTGATCTCTATTTGAATCCTGGATTTGTTTGTGGAAGCTACATTTGCAACCCTTTTTTCTTATATTAAATCCATATGTATATCATTCCTTTAATAGCTAAAGGAATCTGTATTTAAAAATATATATAAACTCCACTTCATAAACTGCTACCCCATTTTAAAACCTTCTTGAAATGTTTTTTTCTACCCCTACAACCATCAATACTCATAAAAGGATATTGTAGGTAATTTATAATCCTAAGGACGATGGTGAAATCAATGAAGAATCTGTGATTCTCCAGAATCCCTTATACAAAATTTTCCCATAGATGGAGAAGGGATTTATAGATATGGTAAGCCAAGGAATATAGTACTTCAGTAGACACATATTTATGACATCTCAATTCCTTCACTAATGAGAAGGTTTGGAATAGTTGGTGAAGCTGAAGGAAACCACGCTTTATCTACTCTATAGTTCTCCATGCAAGTTAGTTGCCAGTGGTCACTAGGAGAACTTCAACTAATTAATGATCATCACTCAAGCTTATTCATTGTTTCCAAATTGAAAAACTACACACACTGATTTGGGTAAGTGTTTAGACTCCACTCTTTTGAAAAATCAATTGAAAGGAAGGAAAAAAGAAGTAAGATTCTTTACAAGTTATTTGACTTCAAGTTGAACAACTGAAAAAAATTGAACTATACATTAGCTCAGCAACTAAAAGAAGAGAATGTTTTCAAGTTGCAAGTAGCACCTTTCATAGACAAAGAGCGGGGGGGTAGAATGTCTCTGTTAGGATTTGAACATTGGTGGGTGAATAACAACACCCCCAATTCACCAACCAAGTCTCCCCTCAGTGACAAAAGAGGGAAATGTTTGAAGAATGGGCTTGAGAGAAAGGAAATGAAGTTGTAGATTCAAATTCAAAGCCAAACATTTAGAAGTGGATGATGATCTCTAGAAAATAGAGAATCAAAGGCCAAAGGATGCTAGGGACTCAGTTTAAATTGGCTACACTAAAGATGAGGATGATCTATGAAGTCAAATCCCAAGATGAAGAAAGAACATAGAAGCATGACAAAACTAGTACCATGCAGACTAGAGAGAAGAAATAAATTCAGTCAACCATTGATGATTTGAAGATAAAAGCTAAACATAGGAAAAGATGCATTAACTAGATATTTGCATGTCACTAACTGAAGTCAAGACAATAATAGTTATATAGATTATATGAATCCCTTTCTTAAGCAGTAGGGCTTCCAACGAAAATTCTTACTTAAGAAGTGGGGCTTCCAGAGTAAAATGCTCAATGATGAATATAGGAATATTAGGGATGAGAACATTGGAAAAATCAGTTCTAAATGTTGCAAAATTGAAAATAACCTGCAGCTGATCCAAAGTAGTTGTCATGACGTAATTGATTTTGGACTAGAAACTAGATGAAGTGTAACATCACTTGAAGCACTATTTTATAAGTGGTTGGATTATCAGATCTTGAGATGGTAGTGAAATATTAGATTACGTCTTCATGGATGGGCATCCCATGCATAGATGTAAACTATAATTTCCTTTGGAAACAAAGTATATGAATGAACTTTTACTAGTTTCAAGGAAATATATAGTCGAGGCTTCTTGTAGTGGCTTACTACTATTTTTATTATGAAATGAACTAAATATGAAATAACTACATTGAAATTCTTCACTAGAACAAAAATAGGTGCAATTACCAAACACATGAGGCTTCAAGTTTCAAGCATCTAACCACTTGTATAAAGGATGTTGTTTCTTGACCGATGTTGGAAACTTCTCAACTTATTTGGCAGCGTACTACAATTTTTATTATGAAATGAACTAAATCTGAAATAACTACATTGAAATTTCTTCACTGGAACAAACATAGGTGCAATTACCAAACACGTGAGGCTTCAAGTTTTAAGCATCTAACCACTCGTATAAAGGATGTTGTTTCTTGACCCATATCGGAGACTTCTCAACTTATTTGGAAACTTAATGAAAGTGGTTACAATTATTCATTTCAACTAAACTTGTCCAGAATTTTGAATCCCTGGGAAAGGTCATCAACAAATGGTCAAGTAGCATTAATTCCATATTTTCTTCATGAATTGGTGTAAAGTTATGAAGTGAACCAATTTGTCTTGTCCCATGTCTAAAGAAATTCGCTTCTTAACATCTTTCAATATTTTACATTTCAACACTATTTTAGAATAACATTTCTGTCATTCCATAACATACATATGCCTCTAGTATATATGAATACAAAAATATCTACCAATAGGGTAGACACATTGGAATAAACTATATAATCAAACACCTCTGCAAACAAATTGTTGAAGACATTGAAGAAAACGAGACAAATATATTGCAGAATTAAGTAGATACTTATTAGAGACGCATAAAATCTACAAAGCTATTTTGAGCTGACCAAAATTAGATTGACATGCTATCGACTATGGGATACTAGTTCAATTCTGGTGTAGCTATGGCATCCTGCCCCTTTATGCAATTTCTATGCAGATTTTCATCTAAATCTTGGCCCAAACCATTTCAATGTCATATGACCCTATTGTAATTGACAAAGATTAAATTGGCAAACATTTAGTAATAGTATTTCTCTCTTTCATTCTATCTAAAATGACAAAAAGGTCCAATAGCCCGTAGAGAGTTATCCACAACACATCTAGCTCAAAATTTTAAGGAAGAAGCTACTACTCAATTGTTTAACCAGAGGAAACAATGGGATCTCATGTTTCTATATATTCTTTTAGGTAATTAGAATATGTAGAGCCCAATAGAACCAGGGGAATATTGAAGGGTGACATCTCTGACATATGTTTTTGTATTCAATCAAACTAGTAATCGATCTCTTATGCTAACTAGTGAAACTAGCATGACTCATACGATATTCACAAAACCTACATAGTCTGTAAGCGTTAAGAAAATCAAAAGTGTAAACAGTTTGGATTTCTAGCGATTGCGAGATTAAAAGAAGGCTAGAACAAGTGTAAACTTCTGGATTTTGGCTTACCTCTTGCAAATCACCCACAGTTCACCCATAGAGCACCCGCATTCACCACTAACCAGCACTGTTAGACTCGCCCAAGCAATCACCAGTATTCACCAGCAGACTTTGAAGCATTCAGACTGGAAAATTTATTAAAAAATAATAATTATAGAGCGTTGTTATTAGACTCGCCGAAGGCTGAAGCAATCACCAGCACACTTGAAGCATTCGGACTCAGTAAATTTATAAAAATATATATATAATTACAGTTGCAACGCAACGAACACCATTTTCCAAACTCCTCCTCGCGAGTTTAGCTCTATGGCACCGGGGAAATGCACCATCTTGGTACTCTAAATCCCTTTTCGGGAAGCTACCTCTTCGGAACTAGATCTTGATTCTTGTTGCCCTAATGCCCTCATCATTACGTCAATGCGTGCAGCGTCATCGGAACCGGAACAAGATCTTGTAAGTTTTTGTCCTATTCAATGCATCCTGCATATAATCCGGGCACCGTGCACCTCCAACAGTCAACTTCCAAGCCCCTTCCAAGCCCCAACCAGTTGAAACGGGGGCGAATCACTCCAATCCCTCCCCCGACCCAGTAAATTCGGGCGAATGCCATTAAATTTTTATTGCACATCCAACTTCCAAGCCCCAACCAGTAAAAATGGGGGCGAATCACTCCAATCCCTCCCCCCGACCTAGTAAATCCAGGCAAATGCCATTGAAATCAACTCCAAACCAGAAAATCAGGAAGCGAATTCCATGGTTTAAGTTTTAAGCACATTTATTTTGTTGGGCTAACACTTAATAATTAATTATTTTTAAAATAATTATAGGGCTAACTATATAAAACTATATAAAATGGGTTTTATATAAAAAATTCACCCTACCAAAATTTAAAACCCTTTAAAGCTAGCCCCTAAAATTTTCCCTGGTTGCAATGTGGAGGAAGAGGAGGGTTTCAGAAGAAATCAAAGCTCGAGGAAGAAGGATGCAAAACAGAAGAGGGGCTGCACAAAGCGACAATGCAGAGGCACAACAGAGTGGTGACGCAATCCTCATGCAATCTATGCGCAGAGGATCGCGCAGAGGTGATGTAGTGAAGGCCAGAGGGCCTATCGGGTGTCAGAACTTCTCCAGAGGTTAGGAGAAAAATACCTCATGTGTTTTCTTGGAAATTTCTCAGTTATTCTGCCATTCATTCCTTGCAAAGAAATTGATACTGAAGATTAATATATAAACCCTCATATGTTGCATCGGTTTTCCCGCATTGGGTTTTTCCGGGGACAATTGTCCAAAAATAACTGTGTCGATGTGATTAATTATTGTGCTTATATTTAAATGTTCTTTTCCCTATATAATTGTGTGATAGATGCATTAGAATTTATTTCGATATTTGATGGAGGTTTTTTTAAATAAATTATTGTGGAAAATAAGTAGGAGAAATAAATCAGTAACTCCAGTAGAATTTCAGATTTGAAATTCTCATAATACACTAGTATTATAGGGACCTAACATGCCCAAATCCTTCAAAAAAGTGTTGCTATAAATGCTTGAGTAGTTTTGGATTCTTATGTATAAAATTCTCATCCTCCTATGTGGAATCTTCAGTGGGTAAGTTCTTCCACTTGATGAGAAACTCTAATATCAAATGTTATGCAACCAACTCACAAAATAGAAGAAAATATTGATCAACGACTTAGAAATCAACATCTTCGAGGAGGCAGCCTTTTTTACATTACATAAATGATTAATTCTTCAATGATTCAAATGATAAAAACCTGCTTTCTACATATAGGAGTCTAAGGGGACCCAATATAATCATAGCCTACATAACAATGATAATGTAAGGGCACAAAAATAAAAATAGTGGGCTTCTATGGGGCACAATGATAACACTATGGGGACTACATGGGCACAACAATAAAAATAAGGGGGCTACACTAACAATAATAAATAGGGGATACACTAGTATTATATGGATCTAACATAAAATGTTATGCAACCAGCTCACAAAACAGAAGAAAAGATACAACAACGACTTAGATATCAGCCTCTTCGAGGGGGAAACCTCCTTTAAATTACTTAAATGAACAATTCTTCAATGATTCAAATGATAAAAACCTACTTTCTATATATATGAGTCTAAGGGGTCCCAATATAATTATAGCCTACATAACAATAATAATGTAAGGGCACAAAAATAACAATAGTGGGCTTCTATGGGGCACAATGATAACACTATGGGAACTACATGGGCACAACAATAATAATAAGGGGGCTACACTAATAATAACAATAAGGGGATACACTAGTATTATAGGGACCTAACATGCCCCTCTCCTTCAAAAAATTGTCGTCCTCAATGCTTGAGTAGTTCTGGATCCTTTTGTATAAAATTATCATTCTCCCATGTGGAACCTTCAGCGGGTAAGTTCTTCCACTTGATGAGATACTCTGATACCAAATGTTATGCAACCATCTCACAAAATAGAAGAAAAGATAGATTAACAACTTAAAAATCAGCCTCTTCGAGGGGGAACCTCCTTTACATTACATAAATGAACAATTCTTTGATGATTCAGATGATAAAAACCTACTTTCTATATATAGGAGTCTAAGGGGTCCCAATATAATCAAAGCCTACATAACAATAATAATGTAAGGGCACAAAAATAACAATAGTGGGCTTCTATGGGGCATAATGATAACATTATGGGGACTACATGGGCACAACAATAACAATAAGGGGGCTACACTAACAATAACAATAAGGGGATACACTAGTGTTGTAAGGACCTAACATGAAATGTTATGCAACCAGTTCACAAAATAGAAGAAAATATAGATCAACGACTTAGAAATAAGCCTTTTCGAGGGGGAAACCTCCTCTACATTACATAAATGAACAATTATTCGATGATTCAAATGATAAAAACCTACTTTATATATAAAGGAGCCTAAGTGGTCCCAATATAATCAGAGCCTACATAACAATGATAATGTAAGGGCACAACAATAACAATGGAGGGCATCTATGAGGCACAATGATAACACTATGGGGACTACATGGGCACAACAAGAACAATAAGGGGTCTACACTAACACTAACAATAATGGGATACACTAGTATTATAGGGACCTAACATTCCCCTCTCCTTCAAAAAAGTGTTGTCCTCAAGGCTTTAGTAGTTATGGATTCTTTTGTATAAAATTCTCATCCTCCCATGTGGAACCTTCAGTAGGTAAGTTCTTCCACTTGATGATACTCTCATACCAAATGTTATGAAACCAGCTCACAAAATAGAAGAAAATATAGATCAATGACTTAGCAATCAACCTCTTCGAGGGGGAAACCTCCTTTACATTACATAAATGAACAATTATTCAATGATTCAAATGATAAAAACCTACTTTCTATATATAGGAGTCTAAGGGGTCCGAATATAATCAGAGCCTACATAACAATAATAATATAAGCGCACAATAATAACAATAGTGCACTTATGTGGGGCACAATGATAACACTATGGGGACTACCTAGGCACAACAATAACAATAAGGGGGCTACACTAACAATAGAAATAAGGGGATACACTAGCATTATAGGGACCTAACATGAAATTTTATGCAACCAACTCAAAAAATAGAAGAAATATAGATCAACGACTTAGAAATTAGTCTCTTCGAGGGGGAAACCTCCTTTACATTACATAAATGAACAATTATTCGATGATTCAAATGATAAACCTACTTTCTATATATAGGAGTCGAAGGGGTCCCAATATAATCAAAGCCTACATAACAATAATAATGTAAGGGCACAACAATGACAACAATGGGCTTATATGGAGCACAATGATAACAATATGGGGACTACATGGGCATAAAAATAACAATAATGGGCTACACTAACAATAAAAATAAGGGGATACACTAGTATTATAGAGACCTAACATGCCCCTCTCCTTCAAAAAAGTGTTGTCCTCAACGCTTGAGTAGTTATGGATTCTTTTGTATAAAATTCTCTTCCTTACATGTGGAATCTTAAACAGGTAAGTTCTTCCACTTGATGAGATACTCTAATACCAAATGTTATGCAACCAACTCACCAAATAGAAGAAAAGATAGATCAACGACAAAGAAATCAGCCTCTTCGAGGGGAAACCTCCTTTGCATTACATAAATGAAAAATTCTTCGATGATTCAAATGATAAAAATCTACTTTCTATATATAAGAGTCTAAGGGGTCCCAATATAATCAAAGCCTACATAACAATAATAATTTAAGGTGACAACAATAACAATAGGGGATTTCTATGGGGACTACATGGGCACAACAATAACAATAAGGGGGCTACACTAACAATCACAATAAGGGGATACATTAGTATTATAGGGACCTAACATGAAATTTTATGCAACCAGCTCACAAAATAGAAGAAAATATAGATCAGTGACTTATAAATCAGCCTCTTCGAGGAGGCAACCTCCTTTACATTACATAAATGAATAATTATTCGATAATTCAAATGATGAAAACCTACTTTATATATATAGGAGGCTAAGGTGTCTAATATAATCAGAGCCTACAGAACAATAATAATGTAAGGGCCCAACAATAACAATATTGGGCTTCTATGGGACACAATGATAACATTATGGGGACTACATGGGCACAACAATAACAATAAGGGGGATACACTAATAATAACAATAAGGGGATACACTAGTATTATAGGGACCTAACATGCCTCTCTCCTTCAAAAAAGTGGTTTCCTCAACATTTGAGTAGTTTTGTATTCTTCTGTATAAAATTCTCGTCCTACCATGTGGAATCTTCAGTGGGTAAGTTCTTCCACTTAATGAGATACTCTAAAATTGATCGACTTCATAGTTGTCGAGTTCTTGTTTCTGTGATTGCTTCAAGTTCCAATATGATTTTTCCTTCCTTGTCATGTTCTGGTAATATTGTTTGAATTAGGATATTGTCACTTATAACCTTCTTTAAGCATGAAACATGGAAAACTAGGTGCACTAAGGAAGAAGCCAGAAGCTCCAATTTGTATACCATAATACCAATATTTTGCAACACCTTATAAGGACCATATTACTTTGGCGATAATTTATTATCCTTCTTAGCTTGCTTGAGGGACATTTGTTTGTATGGTTGTAGTTGTAAAAACACCTAGTCGCCTACATCAAAACTTTTTTCACTGCGATGTTGATATACCTGTTGTTTCATTCGATTCTGTGCCAAATTTAGGTTATCCTTTAAGAGTTGGAGAACTTTTTGTTGATGCTCGATGCGATCTTCAACTGCTTGAACCTTAGAATTTTCTCTTAAAGATAATGTGATGGATGGTGGATGAGATCCATAGAGTGCCATATATGGGGTCATTTTTGTTGCAGTGTGGATGGAAGTGTTATGCCACCATTCAACAAGAGGTAACCACTTAACCCCTTGTCTTTTTTATCAAATACAAAGCAATGAAGATATCCTTCCAAACATTTGTTCACTATCTCAATTTTCCCATCAAATTGAGGATGATAAGATGAGCTATGAGCTAGTTGAGTACCCAAACAAGAAAATAATTTCGTCCAAAAATTTCCAGTGAAAATGGGATCTATGTCACTTACATTAATCTTTGGGTTTCCATGTAGCTTTTGGATTGTTTCCATAAATGCAGTAGCAATTGTATCGGCTTTAAATAGACGAGATAATGCACAAAAGTGTCTATTCTTGGTAAGTCTATCAATTACCACCATGATGACACTCTTTCGTTTGGACTGGGGTAAACTTGTGATAAAATCCATTGAAACCTCCTCCCAACGTTGACTTGGAATGGATAAAGGTTGTAGCAGACTTGGGGTCTTAATTCTCTTGACTTTATTTTGTTGGAAAACCAAAAATTTCGCCATAAACTTTTGAATATCGGATTTAAGGCCATCCAAAAAAAAAATCTTTCTTGACCCTGTGGTAAGTTTTTAAAAATCCTGAGTGTCCTCCTAAGGGAGATGTTTTCAATTCAAAAAGAATATTTTGCTTTAGTTGGGAATTCTTACAAATATATAAGCGATATGTGTACCATAATGAATCATTTTTCCAACTAAATGTATCATAGGTACTGAGATATTGCTACAAATTTTGAATGAGTGTCCGCACTTCTTCGTCATTCTTCCACTCATCCCTTGCTTCGGTTATCCAATATGGTTGGATAATAGAAATGGAACTTTCCAGAGAAATTTATATTTCCTCCATTCACAACCATCACTTGACATTCTAGTGTTGTATATAGGAAGTAATTCAATTCCTTGGCTATCTTAAAATGAATAAAATTATGTGTACTACCCTAATCAATCAGCACTATTACCTTTTTTTTCTTGATATATCCTTTTATATTGAGAGTCTGAGGAGTGGTAATTCCTACCAATGCATTACAAGATATGTTTGGATTCATTTATTCATTCTTTGGGGCTGGTTCCTAGTGTATATTTTCCTCTTTTGATGTTTCTTGTTCCTTTTCTTCCTCCTCCTCACAATCTATGTAAAATAATTTCTTCTCGACGCACTTATGACAATTAGTGTATTTTCTATCACAAATATAACAAAGCCCTTTGGCTCTTTTTTCCTCCAATTTTTTTGGTTTCAACCTTGTAGGTTATGGATGGCTAGGAGGAGCAACATTTCCATCTTTATAGTTGTGATTGGTAGACTTCTGTTAGGTCCCTATATCACTATTATAGTCCCTTAATATTGTTAGTGTAACCCCCTTATTGTTATTATTGTACCCTTGTAACCCCCATTTTGTTATTATTGTGCCCTTAAATTATTATTGTTAGGTCGACTAGGATTACATTGTGGCCCACTAAGATTACATTATGGCCCCATGGACTCCTATATATAGAAAGGAGGTTTTGTAATTGTATCATCCAAGAATTGTTCATTCATGTAATGTATTGAAGGTTTCCCCCTCGAAGTGGCTTATTTCTAAGGCGTTGATATCTCTTTTCTTCTATTTTTGGAGCTGGTTACACAACATTTGGTATCAGAGCTTTGGATTCTAGGGTTTCGCTGCTCCAAACAGGTCATCGTGGAATTTTCTCTATAACTTTTTTTTACGAAGCTTCAGAAGCTGAAATTTTTAGGGTGCGAAGCTGAAATCTTGAGGAAGTTTGTCTAAAAATTTCAGAGCTTGGTTCGTAATATTTTCGGAGATATGAGTTGTGGAAGTTAGGTCTTTTTTCAGGCTCCTAAACAGGTTATCGTGGCATTTGCGCTATAAAAAAATTTTGACGAAGGTTCAGAATCTGAAATTCATATGGTGCGAAGTTGAAATCCTGAGGATATTCGTCAAAAAATTTCAGAGCTTGGTTCACAATATTTTGGGAGATATGATATGTGGAAGGTAGTGCTTTTTCAGGCTCCTGAATTTCATCTCAAAGAGGTGATCGTGGGAAAAGCTCAATAACTCTCTCTCTGGGCATCGGATTGGAGTGCCGTAAAAATTGGTTGCAAGTACATGGACTCCAGTTTCTTGGATATCAATTTTAGAGACGAAGGATGAAACAGTGACACGTGGCAAGTTGTACAAGTTCACTCTACTGAACCAGTCCAAAATTGGGTCATTGTGGGAGATTGGAAATAACTTTGTCTTGAAGAATCCAAATCAGATCAGACCTATGGCATTTGAAAGACACTTCATAAGGATACTACAGCAGTGAATTTTAGATATTGAATATTCTCAATTACAGATATAATTCAATTTCAATACAGAGCTCCTCAAAAGCAAGTAAAAGGTGTGTATTTTTTTTCCGAATTGCATAAGTCTTCTTTGAAGAATCAAGTTGAATTGATTCCAAGGGCATATTGTAGAATAGATATCAGTATTGGATTCTAAAATGGCCCCTAAAAAGAATTCAACTCCCATTAAGCCTTTAGAAGGCTCTACTGTGACTCATGAAGACGAAGAATGGCAACATGACATATCAAAATTACAAGAGCAAGTGCAACAAATTTCGCTCTCGCAAAGAACAACAAAAAATGAAATGGAAGTTTTGAAGAAAGGCGTGAAAACTAAGATGGATGGTTTGAAGAAAGGCGTGGAAGCTAAGATGAATGGTTTGGAAGCTAAGATGGATGGCATGGAAGTGGGCATGGAAGCTAAGATTGATGGCATGGAAGCTAAGATCGATGAAAACATGAAAGACAACATGGAAAACATGAAGAATGATCTAAAAGCATACATGGAAGGCTTGATGACAAGCTTAAAACAATAAATGATTCCTAATGGCGGAAATATAGTAGAAGAACCTCATGATGAGAACAAAATAAATGTTAATCGTGATTTCATAAACTCTAATGTTGGCGGGAAGAACCACCATATTCCAAAAATGGATATGATAAAGTTTGATGGAAAGGATCCTGTAACATGGATACTACAGATGGAGCAATATTTTGATCTCCATAATGTGCAAAACACACAAAAGGTACGCATTGCAACTTTACATTTAGAACAAAATACATTTGTATGGTATCGATAGCTTTTCTCCCGTAAAAAAATTGTCACTTGGTCAATTTTTACGGAGGAAATGATAGCACATTATGAGGATACAAAGAGCAACACTTTCTTTAGCCAATTGATAAATCTCAAACAAAAGGGTTTAGTGGGGCAGCACATTGAGGACTTCCAAAAATTGAATATAAGGTTAACTGATATTCCAGAGGAACACAGGATTGATCTCTTCATAGGCACTTTAAAGGATAACATCCAACATGAAGTTCGCGTTTTGGAACCTGATTCATTGGAGAAGGCATTCATGTTGGCAAGAAAAGTTGAATGTAAAATTATGGCGACAAGGAAGCCTACCACTCAATTCTATAAAGAAGGAAGTGTTGCTACGCCTAGATTTCCACAACCTACAAGGCTGACACCACAACAATTGGAAGAAAAAAGAGCAAAAGGGCTTTGCTACAGTTGTGATAGCAAATACACTAAAGGTCATAAGTGTGCTGAGAAGAAATTATTTTACATAGATTGTGAAGAGGAAGAAGAAAATGAACAAGAAGAAGATATACACCAAGAACCAGCCCTAGAAGAGGAAGAAATGAATCCGACCATATCGTGTAATGCACTGGCAGGAATTACCACTCCTCAAACTCTCAAGATAGAAGGACATATCAAGAAGAAAAAGGTAATAGTGTTGATTGACTCAGGTAGCACCCATAATTTTATTCATTGTAAGGTAGCCAAGGAATTGAATTGTTTCCTATACCCAGCACCAGAATGTCAAGTGATGGTTGCAAATGGAGGAACTATAAAGTGCTCTAGAAAATGCCATAATATCAAGCTAACCATGGGGGAATATGTATTGACTAGTCCAATGCTTTCCATTCCTATGGGAGGCGCTGATGTTGTACTAGGACTACAGTGGTTACAATCTTTGGGGACGATAGCTTTTAATTTTCAAGAACTTTTCTTGAAATTTTTTTAAGAAGGAAAGGAAGTTGAATCACGGGGTATTGCGGGGAAGCCAAGAAGGATAATAAGCTCTAATGTCATGACAAAGCTTCTAAAGAAAGAACAACGAGGCGTAATTGCACAATTATGCTCACTAGAAGTTCCAACATCAAAATCATCTATTTCTGCAGATCTCAAACAAGTCTTGGACAATCATTCCAAGGTGTTTGAAACTCCCAAAGGACTCCCACCTATTCGTGATCATGATCATGCTATTCATTTGATTCCAGGAAGTGTTCCTCCAAACATCGGGCCTTATAGATATCCTTATGTCCAAAAGAGCGAAATTGAACGTATGATTGCAAAAATGTTAGAGGCGGGTATAATTCAACCTAGTCAAAGTTCTTTCTCTACTCCTGTAGTATTGGTACACAAGAAGGATGGATCATGGCGAATGTGTCCGGATTATAGGGAGCTCAATAAGCTCACCATTAAGGACAAATTTCCCATTCCTGTGATTGATGAATTATTGGATGAATTACATGGAGCAATTTATTTTACCAAGTTGGATCTTCGTTCAGGATATCATCAAATTAGAATGAAGACCGAAGATATTCCAAAAACAACATTTCGAACTCATGAAGGTCATTATGAATTTTTGGTCATGCCTTTTGGCCTTACCAATGCACCTTCTACATTTCAAGGGTTGATGAATTATATTTTCAAACCCTTCCTTAGAAAATTTGTGCTAGTATTTTTTGATGATATACTAATCTACAGCAGGTCTTGGAAGGATCATGTTGAACATGTTGACAGGGTGCTCAAACTATTGCGGGAGAAACAATTATATGCAAAAACATCCAAATGTTTCTTTGGAGTACAAGAGGTGGAATATCTGGGTCATATTATATCTCACGAGGGTGTTAAAGTAGACCCTAACAAAATTAAAGCCATTAAGGAATGGAAAGTCCCTAAGACGATAAAGCAGTTGCGAGGATTTCTCGGGTCAATTAGCTCATAGCTCATCTTATCATCCTCAATCTGATGGTCAAACTGAGATAGTAAATAAATGTTTGGAAGGATATCTTCGTTGTTTTGTATGTGATAAACAAACACAATGGGTCAAGTGGTTATCGCTCGTTGAATGGTGGTATAACACTTCCTTCCATACTGCAGCAAAAATGACCCCATTTATGGCACTTTATGGATACCATCCACCATCCATCACATCATCTTTAAGGGAAAATTCGAAGGTTCAAGCAGTGGAAGATCACATCAAGCATCACCAAGAAATTCTCCAACTCTTAAAGGATAACCTGAATTTGGCACAAAATCGAATGAAACAACAGGCAGATCAACATCGCAGCGAGAGAATTTTTTATGTAGGAGATTGGGTATTTTTACGGCTACAACCATACAAACAAATGTCCCTCAAGCAAGCTAAGAAGGATAACAAATTATCGCCAAAGTACTATGGTCCTTACAAGGTGTTGCAAAAGATTGGTACTATGGCATATAAATTGGAGCTTCCTGCTTCTTTGCGAGTACATCCAGTTTTCCGTGTTTCATGCTTAAAGAAGGTTATAGGTGAAAATCTTCAGTTCAAACAATATTGCCAGAACTTGATGAGGAAGGAAAAATCATATTGGAACCTGAAGCGATCATGGAAACAAGAACTCGTCAGCTATGGAATCGATCAATTTCAGAGTATCTCATCAAGTGGAAGAACTTACCCACTGAAGATTCTACATGGGAGGATGAGAATTTTATACATAATCACCTGGAGCTACTCAAGCGTTGAGGACAACACTTTTTTGAAGGAGAGGGGCATGTTAGGTCCCTATATCACTAGTATAGTCCCTTATTATTGTTAGTGTAAACCCCTTATTGTTATTATTGTACCCTTGTAACCCCCATTTTTGTTATTATTGTGCCCTTAAATTATTATTGTTAGGTCAGCTAGGATTACATTGTGGCCCACTAGGATTACATTATGGCCCCATGGACTCCTATATATAGAAAGGAGGTTTTGTAAATTGTAGCATCCAAGAATTTTTCATTCATGTAATGTATTGGAGGTTGCCCCCTCGAAGTGGCTTATTTCTAAGGCATTGATATCTCTTTTCTTCTATTTTTGGAGTTGGTTACACAACAACTTCCTTGTTGCCATACTTTTGCTTTCAACTTTTCTTGCCACCCTGAATGCCTTTTCCAATGAATCAGGTTCCCTAAGGTGAACCTCATGTTGGATGTTATCCTTTAAATTCCCTATGAAGACATCAATCCTATGTTCCTCTGGAATATTATTTACCCTTATATTCAATTTTTTGAAGTCCTCAATGTGCTCCATCATTGAACACTTTTATTTCATATTTATCAACTGGCTAAAGAAGGTGTTTCTCTTTGTCTCCTCATAATGTGCTATCATTTCCTCCATAAAAATTCACCAAGTGACAACTGGTTTAAGAGAACAAATCCATAGATACCATACAAACTAATTTTGTTCTAAATATAAAGTTGCAATGCGTACATTTTGTGTGTGTTGTGTGTTAGCGCTCCGTAATTCTGAGGCTGAAGACAAAATCCTGGAGGCAACATCAAAACCGCTTTTGAATCTAAGATCTAGCCCTCCTAGACTCAGAGAGGGATGTCTCTATAGGATTCAGCTTTGTTTGATACTTCTAATATTAGGCTAGTTTATAGATACAGGGTTTGTTTTGAGTTTTTGGTTGAGACAGCAGGAGAGTGGCCATTGAGCTAATGGAGTCAAACAGGGGCTAGTTTGATTGCATCAAAAGTTCAAAAGCATCACAGGGCAAGCGAACTGTGTGTGTTAGATCTTAAAGCAGTAGGAATTATGAGGTGAAAGAAGCAGTGAAAGAAGCAGTAGTGGTTAAAATAAATTAAGAATTTCTTAACCAAACTTCATGAAGAAACATTCATATTGTAATCATAGACAGAATTAAGGTGCTCCAACAGCAAATATTAACCTAAAATTTATGTTTTGCAATCAGCTTGAAAATGATATGCATTGAGGAAAGACAATGGAAACATTCGACATAGAGAAGAGAATCACATCACCAGACAAACACAGCTCAAGTATCCTACAAATGGTTTCTTACTATAATGCTCCAGCTTGAATATTACAAATACTTCCAATGAAAGCGCTTTAAAACTAGGGTCCAACCCCTGATACTTCCAATGCATGCAGTATTTGACTAAAGACTAAGTTGGTTGCCCTATCTACTTGGCAACTTCTCATTAATTACAATCAAGTAAAAACTAAACAAGTGTGGTCATGCAAAGGGCCAAGACAAATACATCTGGAAATCACTTCCTATGGCTTTTAACTTCGGCAACCTTTCGTGGATGGTAAAGCAGACCCAAAACTGGCTCGGGTGGTCTCAAAGAGGCAATGATGAATGATTCTGACATCTGCCTCTGCCATTCAAACCGCCTTTGTTGGATCATTAATTCTAATGCAGCGCTAGCACTGCTGCTTCTCTAATCCCACTCCCTTTTCTCTATTACAAACATAGATATAGATAATAAAAAATACAATATTTAGGCTCGGGAGATCAAACTCAATCATCTTGGCCTAAAATAGCAAGTAAATCCCTAAAAATCTGAACTAAAATCTGGGCGGAATCTACTGAGAATATGGGTACACTCAGACATTTTTTTCTCCCCAGTAGTGACACCTATAAAAAATAGGAGATATTTTATTGTTCTTTGTCCCGTGCTGGTAAAAAACCTCTCTCAGATTCTCAAATTTCATCTCTCGCTCTCCATAACAGCCACCGCAAAACATGCCTTAAATAGGGAAACTGAAACCTTGAAAAATGGCCCTCAGACATGTCTTCGATTCTCCATGCTCCTTACACTTGTGTAAAATCATAGAGAGGTTTTTTTCATTTCCCTGTGTTGGTCAAAAACCTCTCTCATATTTTCAAATTCCATCTCCGTTTTCCTATTGTACGTTTTTGAAGTTAATGTCTTTGACTGCGGACAATGGGAAAAAAACACCCTGCCAGAATCAAATAAAATTGTAAATTTTTTAACTTTGTATGTCTCTCGACTGTCTTCCTTCATCTAATTGGATATTACTACTGCGCGGTGGCCTCAAAGCTACAAATCGTGATCTCAATGAGCCATTACTATCTCTATCACTTGCACTGTGTGATCTCCGACATCATCATAGGACTCAACCTTTGCACCTATAAGCCGTCATTTTCAGGATAATGGCGGTCATGTTTGAACGCTATACCTTGATTCATATGTTCTATGGGACTTTTCTTGCCCTTGAATGGTCCTTCAAGAATTTTCATCACATTTTTCTGAGAGACTGTATTCGCGTTTTGATCTTAAGCTTTAAAATTTATGTCAAATGTTTTATTTTGTCATGCCTGAGACTATAACAAAAACATGGCTTTCCACTTTCACCATTATGTTAGTAGCACCCTTTTTATGGGAGATAGGCATCAACGTTGATCTATTGCAGCGAAATCAATGGAATAAATGTCTTACCAACCTCCGTTGCAACAACAAAAAACCATTTCTCATATGTTCTAAGATAATGCTCTGCAACAACCCCAATTAAAAACTTCCATATGCACAAAAAATGCGAACTGTAATCAGGAAAGGTGCATAATAACATTTGTGACAAGGAACATGAAATATGTGATTAAATCTTTCTGCCATAAATCTTTGTACATGGAGGGAAATTCCTGTCACACTGAATGATACCGCTCCGGACACTTGTGCAAAGAGCACGGCAGCATCTGCTCGCACGTTGAGCCATAAGTCAGCACTGCAGCATCACAAGACAATATGTTCCTGAGATCAATGTGCCACTCCTCCATCGTGCCACGCTCTTCTGTGAAGAAATTAAAGTGGAGGCCAATTCAATTTCAACCCTGGATACCAAATCCTCCACTACTATGTTTGTTCTGCGAAAACCTGAAACCGAATTTTGGAGGGGGCATATCTGGTTTGTGGTATCAGATGGAGGGGGTGCGAAGTAACCTCCGCTTGCCACATGGTCAATGAAAACAACCCATTTCATACCCCCCCCCCCTTCATTCATTAAACTTCGGAGCAAAGAAGGGGTCCGAAATCAACTTGAACCATCAATTTTAACCAAAGGTCATCATTCATACGTCAAATAAGCATGATATTTAGCATAATATTAGCACGTTTTGGATCAGCTTGTTGCTTCTCGGTAGGTGTAGTGGTTTTTTCCTTTTTCTTGTCATTCTTAGGTCCACATCCACGATTTCAATCATTGCGACCATGATTCCTCATTTTGTGAGACTTCTTTCCCTTACCACCTTCAACTTTAACTTCTCCAACCCTATATCCTCCACAAACACCTTGCTTAACTGATCTACTCTTATGTTGGGCTTTACAATATTATCCTTTACCTTACTATCTCCCTCTCCAATATCGATGTTAGTGATACTATAAACACAAGCCTGAGCTTCTTCATGAGTAGCAAAATGAACAAAACCAAAGTCTTTATGCTTGGTAGAGGCCACGTTCTTCGATAATTGGACTTTCTAAATTTGACCAAATTTCTTGAATTCCTCTTTAACTCGCTCCTCATCCCAAGATGTAGGCAACCCATCAAGGAATACGGACTTAACCTGTGCCGTTTGTTCCTCATCAGGATGAATGGAAGACTCAGCAAATTCAACCTTTGCACTCCTGCCACAACCTAACACAACATCTCACTTGTGCATACGCTTGTACACAGCCATAGCACATTGGTGATTTGAGAAATCCAAGAATGCAAAGCCTCAATTTTGCCCCTCATTTTTTGGATCATCCATTAAGGACAATTATTCAATGTTTTCAACTCCATACTTATTTAGCTTTTCTCTAAACACATAATTAATTAATTAATTCTATATTTTAAACAAATTTGATTTCATTTGGAATAAAATTTGATGAAGCCATTTCAAATTTGTCCCATTTTCGCTAATGAATTTGAAAATATGAATACCAAGGTGTAAATTTAAAAATTATCCGGTGCTAACATCAACTCCTTCTGGGGAAGGCAACTCCCAAGGAGGTGTCAAGAATCTCATATCTTTGGATTCATAAATCAATGCCTTATCCATTGGGCTGATCCCACAACTTGTGTATTGATCTGTCATGCAACTCAGTGACTAGAAACTAGCTGATTATTCCTTCTAACTTTGACTAATAAAAATAGAACACATGCTTGCCCAGCCAACTTATTTGCATACTATAAATATGAACTGTAACTACCACTTAAATATGCATTGCAAACTATCTTATAGAAATCACTGCTACACCTTGAAAAATTGAATGTCGAAATCAGAACTGTGTTGAAACTAAATTCTAGAACACACTGATCTAAAAACTGAAAAGCAATATAAAACTAAAATTGGAAAGATGCTCAGAGTTCTGAGCTTATTTGCGCCCCTACCTACCCTAATCAACTGAAATTGTTTCCTTTCTAAATGATACAATAATGCTAGTGTACCCAATCAAGCAACTGCCTTAATAACTCTGTTCTTTCACTAATTTTCACCATATTCAAAAACAAACCTGATAATGGTATTTGATAGAAATTCCTGGCATGATCTGATTACATGGATCTTGGTAAACTTGAAAAACAACTGACATGCTGGAAATATGTGCTAGCTTTGTAAAGAAAAATTTATCCATATAGATAGCCACTAGATCAATATACACTTGACTTATTTATGGGTATCCTGACTTAACCAACTCAACTTCATATCCTGGTACTGCAGATGTGCTCTCCATGTCTTCAAACAACTCGGGACAAGCTTGCATTTTATCTGATGAATTTTTTGTCGATACTTCTACTGAACCAGATAATGGGGCAGATTTTCTGATCATATCCATATAATAGCAGCTTTTTAGAGCATTACGAATACATGAAGACTGACTTTGAAAGCACAAACCATCCAACGTGTCTGTTATTGGGTCATGTAGTGCTTTATATGTTTGTAGCATTGGTTGCACTGATATCTCTTGTTTTCCCTTGTGATTATCAACCAAAATGTGACCAAGACTCTCTTTCATAATCAGAAATGAATTAAAGCATAAGGGTAAAGAATCAATCTGGAATAATCATCTGTTTCAGACTCTATGATTTCAAGATGGTTTAGGGACCGAACTTCTGGATCTGAAAAAAGGTCCTGTATCATCCCTCTTTTCCTCGGTTGATTCATTAGAGCATTCCTCATCCTTTCTATTTACAATTTGCTTGTAGTGTTCTCTCAAGAGTGAGGCAAAACACATGGGCAGGCATTTTGTACTTACTTAAAAACTTTCTACATTTTCCTCCTTACAATCTTTGCATTGTGATAATTGGGAAACTTCTTCCCAAGAAGATGGTGATGGCTGCATTGAACAATCAGCCTCAATCTCAACCATATAATCTTCCTCTTGATAATCATCTTTGAGAAGATTATCTTTGTATGCAAGGTCATCTAACATGTACATCATCCCTAGAGATGTTCCCACCTCCCTTTGATTTTGAACCTCATCTTTGGCTATGTTGTGAATTGAGTACATAAAATAAGCATTTTTTGTTTTAGGATACAAAGGATGAGTTGAAAATTGCTTGGGTACATTGATCCTTGTCTTTTCTGGAACTAATGAAACATGAGGTATTTGAACAGCAAGATCCTCTTTCCTACTAATCTCATGTATCATTTCATTAACTGCATTTGTCATGATATCTAGTTTTATCTCTGAAGATATCAATTGCTCTTTTTCTATTTTGTCCTTCTTCATTTCTCTCAACTTTGCCTCTCTGTTCAGTAGGTTTGCTTCCACATCAACTGCAATATTTTGCATTTCTTCAAGGGTTGCAATGTCCCTTTCTCTTAATTGGAATGCCATCTCTGGGTCAAACACATTTGGGTAGTGCAAGAGAGCTAATCCTGGGGATGGCCTTATAACAGCAGACATTGAATGATACACTTTATTGAACCTGGCTGAAAAATGTTGTACTGTATCCCCTGTATGTCTTTTTAAATGGTTATACTCTTCTAAGATGAGGAAAACATTTTCCATGATCACCCATCTATCCAAAAAAACTTGCACAAATTTATGAAAATTGCTAATGCTTGCAGCTTGAAGATTTTTAAACCATTTTTTAACCTTACCTTACAATGATAGAGCAAACATCCGGATACTCACATCATCTTCTTCCACCTCAAACAGGTCAAGAAAATCCTTAATATTTTGAATGTGCTTTTAGACAGTGATCTTTGCATTTTCTCCATCAAATTTGGGTAGATTATTGATATAATTTTCAGGGAGGTTATGGAGAGTAGGAGGCAAAACCAGAGGCTTGTATCTGTTTGAGACTTTTATAGGTATAGGAGGTAGAGCAAGGGGCTCATGACTATCTGATATTTCAACAAGAATAGGAGATAAAGCACGAGGCTTGTGTCTAATTGGGATTTTTACAGGCATTGGAGAGTGTACCAGAGCTATAGGGATGGGCTCAATCTCTTGAGGCTCTTCAGGTTGAAAATTATCACTGTTGAGCCCCAAAGATGTCCTTCTTTTCCACCACATTTCACTTCATTTCCTTTGTCCCTCATCAATTACAGGCTTGAATGATCAATAGGATTTATTAGGATTACTTTAAGAATGTATATAATGACTAACTTGCTATGTTTTAATGATTTTGTTGTTGTAGTAATTTTTGACTAGACTCGGTTACAGAACGCAGTCACTCTGTAGCCAGTCGCCTATTCCGCAGCTATCTTCATGTTCACACAGGTTCCAGGTGTCACTTCAAGGAAAAACGCATATGGTCCTATTCCACATCACTCCCCCATCATTTCTTGCTCTCCACGAAGTCTAAGCTCGAGTCTACAGGTGGTTATGCACATGGGAAACCAAAACTAGGAGATAGACTTCTAATAGGACAAGGACTGTACAGATGTCCTTAATCATAGTACGAGACCACCATCAGAGTTCTAGTTCGATTTGCCCCTGCTACCTAAGAAGCTTTGTTCATATGGTTTAGATAAGTAACTTAGCCTTGTTTCATTTCTAGTTTAATCAATTTTCTGAACTTTGTATTTTTATACTTACTTGCAGTGGATGCCACAGTCAGTCTTATCCTTACAAACTATTCCAAAATACCACTAACATTGGATGAGATATAATTGTAGTATTTTAGGAGTTAATTGCATTTTTTTCCGAAACTTTATGTTTTATGTTCATTTGCATTGAAAGATAAAGCCAGACTTGTTTTTACAAACTATTCCAAAATATCACTCATATTGAACGAGATAGGGCTGTAGTATTCCACAAAATTAGTTGCATTTTAGTTCAGTTGAAATACTCCGGAGGTAGATGTCACTCTAGTTTAATTCTGTCACTGTATTTCAATTTTGATAATGGCACTCTAGTTCAACTCTGTTCACTGTATTTCAAGTTAGATTAGTGGCATTCTAGTTCAGTTCCAATTCACTGTATTTCAAGTTAGGTTAATGGCATTCTAGTTTAGTTGTGGTCTATGTGTTTCAAGTTTGATCAATTGCATTCTAGTTCAGTGTTATCCATTGTTCTTTAAGTTGTATTAACTGTCAAAATTAGACTTCACGGCCTTCATTGTTTACAAACTACTCTTGTTCTGACTTTCTATTAATGCATCATTATATGGACAGGAATTAGTGACATCAGTTTAAGGCCTTGATTGTTCTGCAATCTTTTGCAATTTCACAAATAATCCTTTTCCCAAAAACTATTCTAGAAAATATCTAACTTTCGAATGAGGCTTAGTAGTGACAAGTTGAGCTGCAGAATGGATTAATCTTAGCATTACAAGTTAATTCATAGTAGAAATATTATGCTACAAATAATCTTTCCCAATTGTGTTCCAATAAACCTCTAGCCATGGGTGAGATTCTTTGTAATATTGTAAGATGATTGTTTGCTTAGGAGAACCTCATTGGCACTAAAATTGTCCTTTTCTTAAGCTATTCCAACATATTTCTAATGAATGAATTGGATGAGTTCATGTTATGATTTATTGAGTTCATGTTGTGATTTATTTCCTTGCTATGAGTCATTATCAAGCTTTGCATTTTTTGTTCTTTAGTGCCATACACAGTTTAGAATAGGTTTTGCTCTGTTTTAGTGTATCCATCCACTTCTCTTTACCAACACTTGGTTCTTTTCCTTTTTAACATAAAACCATAAAACCAAAAACATCAGAAAAACACTAAACACAACGTAGTGAGAAACAGATACCTAGGCACATATAGTATACCTCACTTCAACAGTTTACTAGCCTTGGTTGACAATTTATGACATCAATTTAGGAACACTAAGTTGAGCACACATTTTGGCGCCATTGCCGGGGAAGTGAAAACCAGGTAGTTTTGTTTCTTACCTCCCAAAAACAATGACATGCGTAGAGAAAGAGACTCAAGGGGTAGATTCATAAAAAGCAAAAGCTTGATTCCTAGAACACCACTTGTTTCACCAAGACCAAGAGCCAGCACAACTTCAACTCAAACCCACATTCCATCCCTTACTGATCCTAGACTCTTAGAGGACTTAAGACCAGATATTCCATTAGAAAGACCTTCCACTTCATCCACTGAACCTGTCTTAGAAGAAGATTCAAGGATCCTTGCTAGAGGCACAAACTCTTCCACTTCCACAGAAGAATCAACTATGGCAGAAGAAGGGGGAGGAGGAGTCTTTAATGGAGAACACACACTATTTGGAGGGGGTAGAGGTAGAGGTAGAGGAGAAGGAGGTAGAGGTGCAGAAGGAGAAGGAGGTAGAGGTGAAGAAGGAGGCAGAGGAAGAGGTAGAAGGAAAATGGGAAGCTCTTTTGGGTTTCCTATAGTAGATGAAGAAACCAATGCAACTATGAAAAATATTTCACCCTCTGTCCTTCCAAACTTTTATGGACTCAAAAGTGAAGATCCTGAAACCTTCCTATTTGAATTTAAAGTCCTATGTAGAACCTATGATTACTTACAAGATGCCCAAAAACTTAAACTATTCCCTTCAACATTGAAAGGAGTAGCATTAAAATGGTTTATGAGTTTGATCAACAGTTCTATTAGGACATGGGAAGACATGAAACATGCATTTATAGAGAGGTATTTGGATTACTGTATGCCAGTCAACCATAAGGAGGAAGTGTTTAAAATGCTACAAAAAGAGGATGAAAATTTGGAAGATTTGTTGGAGAGATTTAACTACAACATCAAAAGAGCAAAAATGGAAAACCTAGACCAAGATACCTTGAAAGCTCTCTTGGTGAAGACAATTAGGGATGAATGGTTAGATATCCTTAACATGATGGGAAAAGGGGATATATCTCAGCTCACATTACTTGAAATAGTTGAATTATGTATCAACCTTTCAAGAGGGAAATCTAAAACTGTAAAAGGACCAAGAGACCCTACTCTTGCAAGGGCAAGTAAGTCTGCTTCTGGGACAGTAAGTAGGGCAGAAATAGGACATATGCTTGATGAATTCAAATCTGATATCTTGGGGAGTCTTAGTGAACAAATAGACACCCTTAAGTTACAAAACAAGCAAAAATCTGAATCTGATGCCTTGGCAATATTTTGTCCCGAATGTACAAAGAAACATGCCTTGAGAGAGTGCCCTTTGGATGCCAAAGTTGTGGAGACTTGTGTAATTTGTTCAAAAAAACATGAGACCAAGAGTTGTCCTTCACTTCCTGGTCTTAAAGTTGTCTTTCAAGAAGAAACTCCTACAAGTTCCACAGAATCTCTCAATTTTGTCTCCAGGAGGCCTTGGCAAGGACCTCAAACACAAGGATTTCATGATCAGTTGTATAATCAACTCCCACTAAATTGGAATGCTTGGCAGCAACCTTGGCCCCAATTTCAAAATCAATCACAAACTTGGGCGCAAGGAGCACAAAATCCCTATGGAAGATACTCTCAGTATTACCAATATCCACCATCCTATCCACCATATCCACATTTCTCTCCTCAACAAAATCCTCAAAATCCACAACATCAAAATCAACCACTTCCATTACCATTTCCTCATAAAACAAATCAGTTGCCTGCCCAACCCATACCAAACCCCAACAATAAAAATCCTCAGAACACATACATGATAGAAGGCCAACAATTTCCAACTTATTTGATCACTCCTTTAGACCTTAGTGATGTTCAACTTAGGTCTAGAAGAATACTTGAAAAGAGGAAACCTTCTGTAATCATACAAGAGCAAGACAATTCTGAGGAAGATTCTCTACGGGTAAATAAAAATCTTGAAGAGAACACAACTTTCCAAGACTCAAACATTAAAAAATCAAAACAAAAAGAACCAATAATTTCAACTCCTATATTAGAGTAGCCATCAACATCCACTTCTACACCTCCCTTTCCAGAAAGATTACAAATTGATAGGGGTGTAGAAAAACAAATTATGGTGCCTAATTATGATTTCCTAGATGAGCTGAGAAATGTTTGTATTAAGATCTCATTATTGCAAGCTATCAAGGAAATTCCAATCTTAGCAAAGACAATAAAGGAGTTGAGCATGAAGAAAACAAGAAAAAGAATAAGAGAGATAAAGAAAATTCAACTGGCAGGAAAAATAGCAGATATCATGATGGGTAAGATTGTTATTCCAAAGTATCTAGACCCAGGAAATCCAGTTGTTAAAATTCACATCAATGGAACTGAGATTCAAAACACACTTATTGATTTAGGAGCAACAATCAATATTATGAGTAGGCAAATCATGGATAAACTGAAACTTCCTAATCTTCTTTTTACACCCACATTATTACAATTAGCAGACAGATCTGTGATCAAACCTGATGGGGTAATAGAAGACATTCCAGTGTCCCTAGATTCTTGGGAATATCCTGTGGATTTTATGATCCTAACTCCTAAGAATAATCTAGGAGGGCATCCTATTATATTAAGAAGACCTTGGTTAGCTACAGCTGATGCTTTCATTAGTTGTAGATCCGGTGATATGTACATCTCTGATGGTAGTTCAACCAAGAAATTTACCTTGTATCCTCCAGCAAGAACAATTACAGAATTAGATGATACTCAATGGATAGAGGATGAGGAAGACTTACAACCTCTCTTCACAATTTCAAAAATTAGTGAAGATAGCCAGATTTTGAATACCTTAGAAAATTTTGAATCCTCTTCGGAATATAAGCATGAACAATTTCAAGAAGAATCCAACATTGAGTTTTTATCATCAAGGTAGATGTCTCTTTATTCCATGGATAAATTTGGCAGCTCTACAATTGAGATATTTCCAGGCAAAACCTTAAACATAAACAAGAACCTAGAGAAATCTCAACAAGAAGAGCTAGTCAAGATCTTACAGAGACATTCTTTTGCATATGCATGGGAGTACACTGATATGAAAGGGATAAGCCCTAAGACTTGCACTCATCACATCTACATAGAGGAAAATTGTAAACCAATCAGACAACCTCGGAGACGGATGAATCCAAATCTTAGGGAGATTGTTAAAGAAGAATTGCAGAAATTGTTAAATGTCAACTTTATCTATCCCATTTCAGATAGTCAGTGGGTTTCTCCTTTGGTAATTGTGCCAAAGAAAAATGGTAAATGGAGCGTATGTATTGACTACCGGGAATTAAACAAAGCTACTCTTAAAGATCATTTTCCCTTACCTTTCATAGATCAGGTGTTAGATACATTAGCTGGCAAAAAGTACTTTTCATTTCTAGATGGGTTTAGTGGTTATAACCAAATTCAAGTAGCACTTGAAGATCAAGACAAAACCACATTTACCTGTCCCTGGGGTACCTATGCTTACCGAGTATTTCCATTTGGACTATGCAATGCACCCGCAACATTTCAAAGGGCAGTACTAGGAATATTTTCAAATCTAATACATGAATGTGTAGAGGTATATATGGATGAGAAGTGTTTTATGATGTTTACTGAAGCACTTGTTTTAGGACATCACATTTCAGGGGATGGGATTAGAGTTGATGAGTCAAAAGTTGAAGTCATCTCTAACTTATCTATTCCAAGTTTTCAAAAATATGTTAGGATTTTTCTAGGATTTACAGGATATTATCGAAGGTTTATAGAAAACTTCACCAAGATAGCATCTCCGCTTTTCAAATTACTTACCAAAGACTGTGAATTCAAGTGGAATCCTGATTGCGAGTTAGCCTTTGAGACCCTGAAAACAAAAATATCTGAAGCACCTATTTTAAGAGGACCTAACTGGAAGTTACCTTTTCATATTTCAACAGATGCCTCAGATACAGCTCTAGGAGCAGTATTGGGACAAAAAGACCTGATTCCTTATGCCATCTACTATACCAGTAAAACTTTGACTCCTTCAGAGTTAAACTATACTGTAACTGAAAAAGAGTTTTTAGCTATTGTTCATGCCATAAACAAATTTAGACACTATATAACGGGCTATGAAACTTTTGTTCACACAGATCACTCTACAATTAGATATCTAATGAACAAATAAATTACTAATGCAGAGTCACAAGATGGTTATTGCTTTTACAGGAATTCAACATTACCATTCTAGATAGGCCAGGAAAACAAAACACAGTAGTTGATTTCCTATCTAGACTCCAAAACATCAAAGACAATACTCCATTTGAAGATCAATTCCCTGATGAATATCTTTTTGCAATTTCTACTCAGACTCCTTGGTTTGCTGACATTGCTAATTATTTAGTTTCAAGGAAATTTCCTTCAATAATGAATGCAAGAGACAAAAGAAGGATCATTTATGACAGTGCAAAATATTCATGGGTTGCTAATGAGTTATACAAAACAGGTCTAGATTTTATCATTAGGAGATGTGTTCGGGAAGACGAAATGCCTGAGATCCTCAAGGCATGTCATGATGAACCTTGTGGCGGACACTTTGTTGATAAAAGAATAGCTTATAAGATCCTTCATTTAGGATATTATTGGCCATCCCTTTTTAAAGATGCTAAAGAGTATGTCAAAAGGTGTGACAGTTTCCAAAGGGTAGGGAAACCTTCTCCTTCATGTGAGATGCCATTGCAGCCTTAGGTACATGTTGAACCTTTTGAAAAATGGGCTTTAGATTTTGTAGGACCTATTAGTCCTCCATCAAGAAAAAAGAAATATATATTAGTTTGCACTGATTATGTTACTAAATGGGTAGAGGCCAAGCCATTACTTTCTGCTACTGAAGCATCTATAGTTAATTTTCTTTTTAAGGATATTTTTACTCGTTTTGGTGTCCCAAGGGAAATTGTTACAGATTAAGGAGCTTAATTTACATCAAAGCTAGTGGAACAAATGATGGAGAGGTACAAAATCAGACACAGAAAATATACTCCCTATCATCCACAATAAAATGGTCAAGTGGAATCTACCAATAAAGTCTTTGAAGGGATCCTAACAAAGACTCTCCATTTACATAGAAGAGATTGGGTAGACAGGCTTCCTAAAGCTTTGTGGGCCTATAGAACTACATGGAGAAGCACAACAGGCCATACTCCTTATGAACATGTTTATGGAAAACAAGTTTTGTTTCCCATAAAGTTTCAGATTCAAACTTTTAAAATGGAAGTTCAACTAGGACTTGATCTAACAGAGGCACAAAAGCATCGATTGGAGCAGATTAATGAATTGGATGAGATCAGACAAGATGCAGTTCAGAAAACAAGTATAGTCCAGCAACAAAGGACTAGATGGCATGATAAGTATATCAAGGAAAAGAAGTTCAAAGAAGGTGACTGGGCTCTCTTGTTTGATTCAAAGTTCAAATATTTTCAAGGTAAATTCCAAACACATTGGCTTGGACCATATGAAATTGTGAAAATTTTTGACAATGGAGCAATAAAAATCAGGACAATAGATGAAGAAGAGGTCACTTTTCTTGTAAATGGTCATAGATTGAAGCTGTATCATAAGCCACTTTCAAGAGAAGAATTTGTCAAGAGATTTCAGGAAAACAGTGATGTGAAGTTAATGAAGAAGATTTTTTCTTCTTCATCAACTTAGTTGAATTTTCTGAATTCAAAAGCATAAAAAATAAATAAATAAATAAAATAAAATAAAGTATAAACATGAAAACTAATCACTGATTAGCATGTTTATACAGAAAAGATAGAGTGAAAATCAGAATCTTTCTGACACTTTAGCTTTTCAAATTTGTTCTTTTTCTACAAGCAGCTATTATAAAATCATAAGTGCAAACCCATATTTCACTTATGATTCATTTCATTCCATTCATCCATACTCCATTTCATTCCATTCATCCATACTCCACTTCATTCCATACTTCATTCATTTCATTCCATGGTCCACCTCATTTCCATCTCAGAGTTTTAAGATTGATTTCTTTCTGCAATTGAATAATACAAATCATAATTTGCAGGTCACCTTCCATAATTCACTTCACTTCATAATTGTGATTCATTTCCTTCCATTATTCATTTCACTCATACTCCATTACACCATATTTTATTATCCATTTTTAACTCATTTCATACAACATTCCATTCATGCTTAAAACCATTCCATTCCATGTTTCAAGACTTCTACAGGTACATTCTGCAATCAGTCAGACATTTTGCAGCCAATCAGACATTCTACAGCTAATCAGACATTCTGCAGCCAAAGATCCTGAAGGCACTATCCAGTAATCACTTGATTTAGCAGCTAATTGATCCCGCATATCCAAGACAACAAGAAAAATCAAAGGAGATATGAGGACTGAAGATCAATTATTTTCAAAGGAGGACAAGACATATCAAAACCACAAAATAAAAAATAAAAAAATCAAAGGAAAGGCAAAGGTAAAAGTTATGAAATTATTATAGTGACAGATCATGAAATTTTTAGCATAGTTAAGTCATGTATGATTCAAAAAGTTATTTTAATTAGTCGTGTTGATCATGCCTATCAAACCTATCATAAAAACTTTGGACAAAATCCCTTTCACTCCGCCATTCCAAATCATCATTTAAAACTTAACGGTTAAGTATTGAAGTGACCTAATCAGTCACGTCACTAGCCCGAAGCATTTACTGATGATTTTGAAATTACATGAGAATTTTTCCGCAGTCTTTTCTTCTGTGATAGCTCTCAACTCATTAATCCGTGTGAATCATCCTCACCGCATTATACTAATTTCATAACTACTCCATATCATTTCTTTCCGTAGCCAATTCTTAGCCATTCCGATCTGTAAAACAGAGGAAACATCTTTGGAGTAAAAACATCTCTTTAACAGCCATTTTCACCGTGAGCAGAGGAGCAGTAATTTGAAGGTTGAAAAGATAATTTATGGGTCTCACAGTAAGAACTGAACCAGTTGGAACCAAGTACTTGGAAGGCTATCCACAAATCAGAGAAATGCTACAGCAGGCTGGGTGGTTACAATTCTTTGAAAAATTTAATGGTTTTCATAAGGAGGTAACTAAAACATTTGCATGGTCCTTCAATGGAGCAGAGGTCGAAATAGGAGATATTAAATTCACTATTACAGAGGCTTTCATTGCAGAAGCAACGAAATTACCTAGACAAGGAGAACGCTGGTTCAAAAATAGGGAATTTCATAATGAGGCATGGAGGCAAATACTCAAAACACCAGGTATGGATGATTCCATTTTTAAGAAAGGTATTCCTAGCTCGGCACTGAAGAATAAATGGAGGAATATGTTACTCATTTTGCAAAAATTTATCACTTTTGAAGGAATATTTGGTACCCTCTATGTTTATCATATTCAGTTAATGATGCATTTCTTAGATGAATAAATCAATTTTCCCTTTTTCCTACTTCATAGTCTGAAAAGAATGGCCTCTAATGTTCAAAAGAGGGTTCAATTTCTAGAAACCACTTTATATCACCATGGTTTAGTCAAAATCTTAATCGAACATCATTTGAGAAAAATGGAAGATAATTGGGATGAGTTTCTAGTGAGGAATCACTTTGAAGAACCCAAGGAATCTCCACCTGAAGGAAAACCTACAAGAAGAAGCAGGAGAAGGGAAATTTCCAAATCTGTTGAAACTAAAACTGGTAAATCAATACAAGGGGACAGTGAAGAGATGATTTCTGAGAAATTGGCTGAAATTAAGAAGCAGCTTAAGAAGGAGAGGATAATAAGAAAATATTCCAAAGAGAGAGGTGAAGGAACATCCCAACCAAGACGGAGTCACAAACTCAGAGGTATATTGAAGAGAACATGGGTTAGAAAAACGGGAATCATAAACATTGAGGATGAAGAAACACCTACTACTAGATCACTTGAGTACCAGTACGAGGAGGATCTTGATATAGACCTAGCACAACAACAAATTTATAATTATGTTGAGACACTAGAGAAGAGAGCCTCGGAAAGTAGAGACAGAACTCCTAGCCCACCAAAATCTGCAATTGATGTACTAAGAAGAGACAAATATGAGTTCGAAGTGCTCAATAGGCATATCAAGAATGAGAATGAAATTTTAAGGGAGAAGATTAAGCTAAAATGTGATATGAATACAACTCTGTCTCTACAAATGAAAAAGTTGTACAAGGCTAGTGAAAAATTGAAGAAGAAAAACAAAAATTTAAGCAGCGTACTTACAAATTTGAGATTCAATTTGATCATAAGGAAGCCCAGGAGGCCATTGAATGTCAGGAAAAGCAGAATAAGGGGCCTAGATGTCCTAGCAGAGGTCTTAGAGTACATGGATTAGTTGCATGAGGACATGCAAAAGCCTTGCAGTGGGGGTATGTTGAGCCCCAAATATGTCCTTCTTTTCCACCACATTTCACTTCATTTCCTTTTTCCCTCATCAATTACAGGCTTGAATGATCAATAGGATTGATTAGGATTACTTTAAGAATGTATATAATGACTAACTTGCTATGTTTTCATGATTTTTTTGTTGTAGTAATTTTTGACTAGACTCGGCTACAGAACGCAGTCATTCTGTAGCCAGTCGCCTATTCCGTAGCTATCTTCATGTTCACGCAGGTTCCAGGTGTCACCTCAAGGAAAAACGCATATGGTCGTATTCCACATCACTCCCCCATCATTTCTTGCTCTCCACGAAGTCTGAGCTCGATTCTACAGGTGGTTATGCACGTGGGAAACCAAAACTAGGAGATAGACTTCTAATAGGACAAGGACTGTACATATGTCCTTAATCATAGTACGAGACCACCACCAGAGTTCTAGTTTGATTTTAGTTGGGAAAGAAATTTATTCTTGTTTTATCTCAAAGACAGTTATGTAATTTTGTTATAAGTATGGCTCGGGAGACCGAGAAACAGCTAGCTAGATTTTGTTTTATTGCTGTATCTCAGAAGACCGTAATACTCTGTTTTTTTGAAGAATTTCTCCTTTAATGAAAGCAGAATCACTTTATTGCAACAGCTGAGTCAATATTGAGTAGATTTGCATGCTAATCCGGTGGTAGAGGGCCCCTGCTACCTAAGAAGCTTTGTTCATATGGTTTAGATAAGTAACTTAGCCTTGTTTCATTCCTAGTTTAATCAATTTTCTGAACTTTGTGTTTTTATACTTACTTGCAATGGATGCCACAGTCAGTCTTATCCTTACAAACTATTCCAAAATACCACTAACATTGGATGAGATATAACTATAGTATTTTAGGAGTTAATTGCATTTTTTTTCTGAAACTTTATGTTTTATGCTCATTTGCATTGAAAGATACAGCTAGACTTGTTTTTACAAACTATTCCAAAATATCACTCATATTGAACGAGATAGGGCTGTAGTATTTCACAGAATTAGTTGCATTTTAGTTCAGCTGAAATACTCCGGAGATAGATGTCACTCTAGTTTAATTCTATCACTGTATTTCAAGTTTGATAATGGCACTCTAGTTCAAATTTGTTCACTATATTTCCAGTTAGATTAGTGGCATTCTAGTTCAGTTCCAGTTCATTGTATTTCAAGTTAGGCTAATGGAATTTTAGTTTAGTTGTGGTCACTGTGTTTCAAGTTTGATCAATTGCATTCTAGTTCAGTGTTATCCATTGTTCTTTAAGTTGTATTAACTGCCAAAATTAGACTTCACGGCCTTCATTGTTTACAAACTAATCTTGTTCTGACTTTCTATTAATTCATCATTATATGGACAGGAATTAGTGACATCAGTTTAAGGCCTTGATTGTTCTGCAATCTTTTGCAATTTCACAAATAAGCCTTTTCCAAAAAACTATTCTAGAAAATCTCTAACTTTCGAATAAGGCTTAGTAGTGACAAGTTGAGCTGCAGAATGGATTAATCTTAGCATTACAAGTTAATTCAGAGTATAAATCTTATTTTGCTACAAATAATCTTTCCCAATTGTGTTCCAATAAACCTCTAGCCATGGATGAGATTCTTTGTAATATTGTAAGATGATTGTTTACTTAGGAGAACCTCATTTGCACTAAACTTGTCCTTTTCTTAGGTTATTCCAACATATTTCTAATGAATGAATTGGATGAGTTCATGTTATGAGTTATTGAGTTCATGCTGTGATTTATTTCCTTGCTATGAGTCATTATCAAGCTTTGCATTTTCTGTTCTTTAGTGCCATATACAGTTTAGAATAGGTTTTGCTCTGGTTTAGTGTAACCATCCACTTATCTTTACCAACACTTGGTTCTTTTCCTTTTTAACATAAAACCATAAAATCAAAAACATCAAAAAAACACTAAACACAACGTAGTGAGAAACAGATACCTAGGCACACATAGTGTACCTCACTTCAGCAGTTTACTAGCCCTGGTTGACAATTTATGACATCAATTTAGGAACACTGAGTTGAGCACACACATACCATTGCATACATCAGGCTACCCACTTCACTTTCATATGGAACACTGTACATATCCTTCTCTTCTTCTTTTTTCTTGGGACGCTATTCAGCAGATAGCTTTACACCTACGGGAATAGGAACCTTCATTGGTTTACTATCCTGCATATTGAGCCTCTGCAATATTGTCTCGACATACTTCCTCTGGTTTAACCAGATCTTCCTCTTTGCCCGTCTCTCTTAATTTACATGCTTAAAATATAGTTTGTAGCACCAAGATCCTTCATGTCGAATTTGGAGAACAATTAGGTCTTCAAATCCTGTATAATTTCTTTGTGATTTCCAACCAACAACATATCATCCACATACAAGACCAAAAAAATAACACGGTCACCAATCAATTTAAAATATACACAATGATCTTCTTTGCTTCTGGTGAAGCCAAGTCCCCATATATAGGTATCAAATTTCTGATACCACATCCTTGGTGTTTTTTTCAACCCATACAAAGACTTTGTTAACTTGCATACCAGTTCTTTCTTACCCTTCACCGCAAAGCCTTCAGGTTGCTTCATGTATATCTTCTCTTCCAGATCCCCGTGAAGAAATGTTGTCTTCACATCCATCTGTTCTACCTCAAAATCAAATGATGCAGCAATAAATAAAAGTAATCTAATAGAAGTAACCTTGGCAACAGGAGAAAAAATATCACCAAAATCAATTCTCGGCACCTGGGAATAACCTTTTGCTTTCAACTGAGCTTTGTATTTCTCCACCTTGCCTTATACATTCATCTTCTTCTTAAACACCCATTTTCTCCTGATAGGTTTCCTTCCAACCGAAAACTCCACCAGATCCCATGCATCATTTTTGTGCAAGGATGCCATTTCATCAACCATGGCCTCCTTCCAAATTTTTCCATCCTTTGAATCCACTGAATCCCTGACAGTTTTGGGATCATCATCAGTGATAGTTAAATAAAAAATTGAAAATAAAGCAGATGGAATATACCTTTCTGTATGCCATCTTTCCCAAATTGATCTTCTCACAGTTGGAGTTTGTGGCTCTTCCTCTTATGAATCTTGTTATGTTGTAGAGTCTAATTCATCCTCCTTTAGCTCAAACTCTATCTTCTCATGTTACTTTGGTAGGACTTCATGTTTATTTTTCACCTCTCTAAACACCACATATCAATTGTACACAACCTTCCTTGTTCTTGGGTTCCAAATCTTGTAACCTTTTAAACCATCCTTATACCCAATAAAGATGCACCTTTCAGATTTATTATCCAACTTGGTCCTTTTCTCCTTTGGAACATGTACATATGCATCACATCCAAATACCCTCGGATGTGAAAGAGAGGGTTTCTTACTAGTCCATACCTCATGTGGAGTCTTATCCTCCAACGTTGATGAAGGTGATCTGCTAACCAGGCAACATGCAGTCTCCAGAGCCTCTACCCAAAATTCTTGTCCTAACCCAGTACCACTAAGCATGCTTCTTTACTTTTCCATTAGTGCTCTGTTCATTCTTTCTGCAACTCCATTTTCCTGAGGTGCTAATGTAGTAGTCTTCTATCGTGATATACCACACTTCTTACAACACTCTTCAAATTCCTTCTTGCAGAACTCTCCATCATTATTCGTCCTCAACACCTTTACCTTCTTCTTTGTCTGGTTTTCCACCAGAGCCTTAAATTCTTTAAATCTATCAAAGACTTCATATTTCTTCCTCAAGAAATATATCCATGTATTTCTTGAGAAGTCATATATTAATGAAACATAATATAAAAAATTTCCCAGTGATGGAACCAACACAGGTCCAAACACATCATTGTGCACAAGCTCTAATATCTTATTCACCCTCTTAGCACCAGAAGAAAAAATCAACCGATTCTGCTTCCCATATACACAATGTTCATAGAAATCAAAATCCAAAGAGAAATTGGAGATACCTTCTACCATACCATTACCATGCAGTATCTGAAGACCCCTCTCTCCAATATGTCCAAGCCTTTGATGCCATAGCATGGTATTTTCTCCAGAGACCGCTAGGCTTTTTGCTCCACTTTCAGGAACCAAAGAACTGTTGCACCCATCAATAACAATGCTACCCTGAAGCTTGTAAAGGGTTCCAATCCAAAATCCCCGCATTAAAACTAGTGCTCCCCAAACCATCTTGTAGGTATCTTTCTCGAACATTGTTTTTACACCTACATCATCCATCTTTCTTGCAAAAATCAAATTTTTGGCCAATACAGGAATATGCAAAACACCAGGTAGTGTTCTAATCCTTCCACCTTGCAGCTCTAGCTTGAATTTTCCACGTCCGACGATTATGGCCTTCCTATCATCCCTTAAGAAGACATCACCACCATCATACTTTTCATACTCATAGAACCACTCCCTATGGGGAATGAAGTGAAAGGATGCACCTAAGTCAATCAACCATGCCTCATGATCTACATGTGTATTTGAAGAAGAATAAAATACACATCCCCACCTTCATCTGAGGTGGTTTTTGCCTCTGAAAAAGGAGCATCATTAGATCCCTTTCCTTTCTCAGTAACTTTATATTTTTAGTTCTTTTTGAAGTGCCCTTCCTTTTCACATTTCCAGCACACCTTTACAGGATTTTTTGGATATTTAGATCTCCCTCTAGATTTATATCTCTCGCTCGTAAAGAAAAGAAAAAATTATGTTCTGGGACCTTCCTCATACAGATAAGGCATCTCCATTCTGGCCCTCCATATTTCTTCGTCTCATTTCCTCTGACAACAAGGCTAAGACGATTTTATCAAAATTCAAGGTAGTTGTATTGCTACCTATTGCAATAACCAACTTGTCCCACGAATCTGGTAGAGAACACAACAAATTGATGCATTTATATTCATCTGAGATTTTAATATTAACAGATGACAACTGACTTACCACATTATTAAAGGCATTCAGATGCTCTGTCACGGATTCTCCATCCTTCATCTTCAGGTTATACAACTTTTTTCGTGGGAACAATTTATTCACCAGAGACTTATATTGATACAAATTCCCTAACATGACCCACAAAGTCTTCATCGTATCTTCCCCAGATACATTCAACAATACCAAATCTAAGATACACAACCGCATTGTGCTCTTTGCCTTCTGATCCAACTTCTCCCAGTCTTCATCTGACATTGTCTTTGGTTTAGTACCCTGATATACCGTGATCCACTAACATTTATCCACCAGCAACTCCTCCATATTGAGCTTCCACAACTCAAAACTTTGAGCATTAAATTTCTTGATCTCTATCTTTCCACTTCTTGCCATCTTTTTTCATCACAAGAATTGATCCCACAGATCTCCCACTGAACAGGGTCTATCACAGGACCGAGCAAAAAAACCCCTCAACGGTAAAGGCATCCCCTTGAAGCCGAAACAACTCTGATACCAATGTAGGCTTTAACCATGTACACAAAATATCTACAAACGAATTCTAAAAAAAAAAAAAAAACAATAGCGAGATCATAAAACATAAAAACATATATACACAAAGATTTTTCCTTTAGATCCAAAATCGGGACTACCAACTTGATTTTTTGTTATATTCCTTTTAGTGTTACAACACATATATATACATGCTGAAGCATTCATAAACCCCAATCCATTAACCCTGGATTATAACATAACTTTAGTTTCCCTGACCAGATCTACAAAATACCAGGGGCCGAAAACCATCATGCCCCAAAACCAAGTGCAAACCCATGCACAAAACCATAGTCCACCTAAAATAGGGTCCAAAAGAAATTTCCCAGGGTGCTGCCCCAGAGCCCACGTAGGGGGCTACCCACCCCCTACAAACCCCTAGACAGGGGGGATGTCGACCTCGCTGCGCTCGACACAACAAACAGGGGGGTTGTCGCACCCCCACACATGCGACTATTTGTGGAAAGAATATAACACATACCCAACAAATTCTTCATTAACTTGATTATTATTTTGTTTTCTATCATCAAACAACTACCAAATAATGAATATCAAAGAGAATAGACTACTAGCAAGGGCCAAACCGACAATAATTATTCTCTTCTTATAGCATATTCAAATGACGAATTCCAAGAATCAAGAACCTTGAAAAATATCCCTCCAAGACCAAGTCAACCTTCCTTCTTGATGAGATTTCCTTACAAATATTACAACAACAAACTTTGACCTTCCAGCAACGACTTCGACCCCAACAAATTTTCCAGCAACTTCGACCCCAACAAATTTTCCAACAGCTTTGACCTCCAACAACTTTCCAACAAATTCTTCCTCCAACAAACTTCGAACAACTTTTACCTAGAAGCTTCAAAATTTTGTTGCACTTAAGAGAGAGAGAGAGACCCAAAAAATTTGACTCTACCTTCCTTCTTGAACTTCGCTTTCCTAATGACTTCTTCCTTTTAAGACTGGCCTCTTTTTATTGCTTCTTCATATGTCTTGGATGTGTGCTTCGAATGAGGTAAAATGCCTCTTATATATAGGCTTTCAAGGGGTACAAATTGCCTCCATGAGACCGACTTAATATTTCATGGAGGATGACTTGTTGCGGCTCGTTGACAAGGTCTTGGAGGGTGTTTTATGACTCAAATAAATTTCTTTTAAATAATACAAGATTCCCAAATAGGTCTTACATGTATGATAATGACTCTTTTGACTTCATAATTCTATGACAAACCTAGAAGAACTCAATGGGTGCTTTACCTACAAATAAATTTATCTTGAGCATGAAACCCATGCATTAAGAATGACAATAATAAATATATTTTCTCTTTAAAATAAACTCATGATTACAATATACATTATTTAGATCAAACCTAGTTACATATTTCAACAAGAAAATAGAGGCATATAATTGTGATCACAGTTATAAGTCTAACACATAAGGGAGAGCACCTAAGGCTCTCTTTTTTTTTGGACATTACTTCAAATAAAAGGACAAATTGCAAAAGGATAGAGTACAATATAAATATGAAGAATATTAGCTTGTGGAGGATAGGTTTTTAAATCTACAGGGCATGTTGTATTTACCCAATTCTATGGAATCAAAGAAGCTGATTTTAAGATATGCTTGGTGTTTCTTACATTGGACATTTGGGTTACTATGAGATAGTTGCTATAGTGAGTAGGCAATACATTTGGCTAATAATAATAAAAAATGGTGTGGCTAAGCATGTACCCAAATTCTTGGAATGTAAAAAAGTGAAGGTGAACATCAACATCTAGTAAGGATGCTACACCCTATATCAATTATATAGTAGAAAATGGGATGTAGTCGAGATGGATTTCATCACAAGTTTGCCTAGGATAGTGAATTATCCTGATTCCATCATGGTAATAATGGAAACCAAAGAAATACACTTATTCCAATGTAATTTACTTATAATGGGGTATATGTTACTAAGATTTTTATGAAAGAAGTGAGAAGACTTCATGTTATGGAAAAGGAAATTACGTAAAATAGAGACATGTAGTTCACATCAAACTTCTAGAAGATTTTTTCTGAGCTTTGGGAATGAATCAAAATTTTAGTATAATTATCATTTGCTAGAAAATAATCAATCTGAGAGGGTTAATAAAGTCATTGAGAAAATTTTTCAAATGTATGTGATAGAAAAACCATCCATATGAGAAGGTTTTTTATGCTTCATGGGTTGCATTCACAATGCCCATCAAGCACCATTAGTGATGAGTCCATTTGATCACTTGTATGGAAGGAGGTGTAACACTCCGGTGAGCTAGAATCATCTAATATAATTTATCACACTTTGGCCAAAGTTACTTAAGGAGATGAAAGAATGGGTTTCTCAAAGTTAGAAAAAAATTTAAAGTAAGCCAAGATAGGCAATAAAGGCATGGTGATTTGAGTAGTTGCCTTAGCGAATTCAAGGTTGGTGACTATGTAATTCCTAGGTGAAGCTTAGGAAAAGTTCATTAAAATTGAAGAGTTGGGTAAAGATGAGTTTGATACACTATTGACCCTTCATGATTCTTGAAAGAATATGGATTCATGTTTGCAAATAGATTATGTCCCTTGCTAATATTAAATCACATATATATTACATGATTCTTTTCTTAAAAAATAATGATTGATTGGACTCTAATTCAAGGGGGTACTAAATGAAAAATTTTGAATGAGATCTTCATACAACCTTGACACGAAGGTGAAATTTCTCTTGGATCAAGATTATACATATGTCTAGGTGTAGTGTGAACAATTTGGACCAAATGAAGCCACCTAGGTTTGTGGTGATGCCATGAGATTAGAGTACCCATTTTAGTCCAAGTTGCATCAAGGGGGGTTTATTGAAAGGAGGGGACTTCAATACCATTTTTTAGTATTCCTTTGGATATGGGTGTATTTCTACGAATGTAAATATGGATAAACATAAGTGTCACATTAAGGATACTTTATGTCGTTCTATTAAGTGCTACATAATGATAATTTCATGTTGTAAATTATGTAAATATCATGGCATGTCAATGTGGATGTGTAAATTCCTAGTTAGAGCCCAAGGCAAAGATAATTGTTATCATAATTACCTTTTTAAATTGAATCACAAATAATATATCAAAAATTCTCAATACTTTATTAGATATCATATCTCCTAAGGTAGGGAAATAACATATTATGGATTAAGGATCAACTCCTAGACACTTGGCTCTTTGAGAGGGTAGTCCCTTGACAAGGTAAACTCCAATACATGATACATGGGGAGGATTCCATCCGTATTTATAGCTATTTAGAAAACCATAACTCTAAGTACCTAGTAGGCATTATTTAATGAGGCCACAATACATTTATTCAATACCAACTACCTAGTGACCATGATTTAATAATAACAAACATTGTGTACCCTATCCATTGTACATTAAATGAACACCATACCTAAACTAATATTAACTTAGTTTTTGAGTCCTTGAAATTACTTTAATATTGCAATCAACAACCATACATGGGACCTTAATTTATCATTATACACCATCACCTTAATTTTTTAGGGCAATGTTTGGGGGATAGAATGGTGGAATCCTCCCTAAAGGTGTAATAAAATCGAAGGGCTCGCTAGAGTTAATAATAGTGTAGGTATTGCGGACATTTAATATAAATTTTAGGTCCACTATGTTTTTTATTATTAAATATGTACCACTAAATATATAGTAAAGAATAAAGTGTAGTAGGGTTAGAAATAAAATAAAAAACAACATAAGAGAACATTAAAAATACTTCATGAGTGAATTTTTTAAATAAGCACATGATATAAATAATTAAATGATAAAATGAAATGAAACACATGGATGGAAAGAGCACAAGAGTAATTGCGAGGAAACACGTGAAAATATGGGAAATTCATGGGCAATGGAACATGTGTTTGTTAGAAAACTGTATGTGTGGCTTGATCGAATGAGTTATGAGAGAAGCTAACACCTCTCATGTGTTCATTCAAATCAACCCTCAATTGTAAATGTCAATTTTATTCATTTTGGTAGGGATATCTCACTCTCATATGTCATGTGACTCTTTCTACTATTAAGCAATGCTTTTCCATTACAAACCTTTTTTGAGCTACATCCAACAAAGAAAGCATTTGAACATTGTTGAGAAAGGTCAAGGCACTACCAAGACTATTGTTGTGATAGGGTGTTTCAGAATCAAGTGTGTCAAGCTCAAGTAAAGTGAGAGAGAGGGAGAATGAACCCCAAATGAAGTGGCATGCTATAAGATGGAATTTGATAATCGCATGCTATAAGATGGGTTGTGAGAAACCAAAATATTTTTATATATATTTTTACACATATATGAAATGATGATAGCAAAAAAAAAATCATAGTAGTTTATTAGGCGTTTGAGATATCCTAGACCAAAATGTAGGTTGGACACAATAGGGGATCATGTCCAACAAGAAGGTTGACAAGTGAATTCTCCCTTGGTGTGGACATCAATGAGCACTTAATGTTTTAGCAATATTTTTGTTTTTATTTATGAAAATGTTCAACCAAGTTTTTGAGACATGAGAACGCCAGAATGGGGATACCCACAAGAGGGAAGTGTGGGAGCACTACCAAATTTTAGGGAAATTTAGGGGGGATGGGGCGACATCAGGATGTGTGTGTGTGTAAACATGATTCAAATTCAAATTCAATAATGAAATATATTGACTCATACATCATAAATTATTTCATAAATTAGAAATAGTAAAATATTGTATACACTGATTTAAATTTAGCATTTATTATTATATAATTTTATTAGTACTAAACAAAATAGTAAATATGGAAGTTTGAAGACTGGAATAGTAAATGAAATTATTCAAACTCAAAAATAGTAAAAAGTGATAGAGTCAAAGACTTGGTCTAAGTTCAATAATGTCTATATTCAAGACTCAAAAGTTAAAACAAAAAATGAATAATGGACAATGAACCAATGTTATTGGGAATCAGACCGATGATCGAATTGGTTGAACCTAAAATTGGGAACTAGAAAAAATAAGGACCAAATGGCTAATCAACCAAAAAATACATAAATATTCAAAATTTGAAAAAATACATCAATAGTCATGTGCATATGTATGAATCCAAACCATAATACACAATTATGCAATTTTTTTTTTCTCTCTCTCTCTCTCTCACACATATAGGGTGCATATAACCAAGATAACACCGAGTGCAATACATATTTGAACCAAAAATACATCAACAAAGAGACTCTAGATGACCTCTATAGTCCAAATAAAATCATGCTACAAAAAAATCGCACATATCATCAAAATAAATGCATATATTGGGATCCTCATAATCAATATCACCCTCTAAGCATTAAAATCAGATAAAAAAACTTAACATGCCAAGTTGAGATTTTGTTTTAGTGATAGGTACAAATTTACTAGGGTCATGATAGGGGAGTTTAATAATCAATGCCACCAACATGGAGGTACATAAAGCATTTGTTTCTCTTTATTAAATGTTAGTTCCATACCCTCATACATGATAGAATCCAATGGAAACGTTGCAATCCCCAAATCATGAAATCCTAAAAACTGTTAAATCTATAGGATTTTGAGTGAGATCTAAATTTCTACTTTCTCCATAAGAAATACAATGAGGTCATAACCACTCTTAAACATCTCATGTCAATTAATGGTAATTTTAAAATTTTAAGTGAAAGGATGAAAATAAAATATAAAGGATAACACTACTTTTACTTTAATAATTTAACAATACTATTAATTACAGAGCATTAGTAGGGCCCTAAGGTTGAATATTAGGCTTACCGATTTATAAGTTATTGTTTTCAAGAAAAATTCAAAGGGGACACCCAACCCTTTTTTTTAAGGGGGGTACCCACAAACACTTGTTTTGGTGAAACACGTCCCCCACATTGGGAAAATGTTTCTCCTTGTGTCTCCTCAATTTTTCCTAGGTGTCCCCTATCCCAAGTGAATGGTAAACATGGTGTGTATGAACCCCACCCTAGGGGATGCATCCACATGGAACATTGGCTTATTCTTAAATCGTTTATCTTCGTACCTCTAGCATGTAAGCTAGTGGGTGGTCTCTCCTATGAAGTTCTGTTGAATAATGAAATCCCATACATCTATGTGAGTTCTCATTGTTGCTTTTTGGTTCATAGGACTAGATAGAGGGTGATGTTCATGTTGGATTGCCTATGGATGGGAATAAAATCAATCATGTTTTTTTTTGTTCTTAAATTGTTTCTCTTCATGCCTCTAGCATGTAAGCTAGTGTGTGGTCATTAGTGTGATTCAAGGATGAATTCCCATAGATATAATTGAGTGATCATTTCTTCTTATTGGTTCATATGATTGGATGGATGGTGATGGTTGTTTAGTAACCAGGAGAGAAAACCTTATTACACAAAAAATACGTTGAGAGCTTTGTATTAAAAATGGAATAATAAAAATATAAATACAAGCATCTATGTATCAAGATAGGCAATCTATCTTGGACATACAATCTCTTGGTTGAGTAAATATCTCAACTACACACCAATCTAGGAGACTAACTAGTCGGAGAAAATATTTCAACCACTTAGGCCTGAAGAACCCCCTAACTAATAGGAATATATTCCTTCTCATAGAGCCTAGAACTCTACTGATAATGACCAATAAACTCAACAATAATTGAATATATGATCACACACTCATACAAGACAAGTAATAGTTACATATTGTAACACTCCCCTATAACGACTAGTTGTCTTAATATTCATCACACTCCACTGAATATCCTCATGTTCAACAAATTTTATCTTTGGTTCAACCTAGCACATTCACCTCATACCTCGATTATGCAGACACCATCGAATTGCCGAAGTCCATATAAAGGAAAAACCATCCATTGGAATTCATGGGTACCTAACCAATGCAATCACTATTCTAGTAGGAAGCCCTTCTCGTACATGGTTCATCCAAATCATTTGATGAAACCCCCATAAATATAAAATTTTACCTCACAAAGTCTACAACCAATATGGTCCACTTAAGTGTATCTAGCCAACACATGACACACTCTTCATATTGTTAAAGAACTCCCCAACATAGGCTACTGAACTAAACTATACAAGGAACATCATTTCACTAGGGAACACATGACAAAAGGGTATGCATTCCTATCTAGGTCTTACAACAATAAGTCCTTTTTCACGTTACATAGATTTGGGTACAACAAAATCCAAATTATGAAGGTGTCACGTACATCAAACATTTCAAGGATGACCACAAAAAAAAATATCAACACATGAAATGTAGACTTACTTTTACTATAATGTGTGACTCAGATAAAAATATGGTCATGAGTCTATTTTATTCAATGCACTTACAATATTTTATATTTGTTTCCCATCACCCAATCTCTACTATTACTACCCCAAAAAATATCCATAGTTTCCATAATGCTTCCAAAAACATTCTCTATTTTCTCTGTCACAAGTAGCATTAATGCTTTCCTTGGACCAAAATCCAAAGAACTATATATTGTATCGAGGACCTCTCTGTCCTTCCTACTTCAAACTCACCATTCCTATCCCAAAATTCAACGTGCAACCAACACTTGGTTTTCTCAAGTGAGGACAATACTACTCTCTTCCACCTCAAAAGTTCCCATGTTCCTCCTTTATATGAATAATTGTCATCACATACCAGCTAGAAATCAATTGTACCATTGAGACCTCATATTAACCAAGAACCTATCGTACTTCAGTGCCTAACATCGATCTGACCATGAAGAGTGTTTCGCTGACCATCCTATATGGCCCTACTTCCATCTATTGAGATACATGAGTGTCATCTGCTATAATCGCTAGTTATCTAGGAAAGTAGTCAAGATATAGGATGCATCCATCTCAGCCTTACATTCTCTACATCTTCCAATTGGGACTTATAATGCACGACTTGAAAAAATAGTTCATGGAGAAAAAACTCATAGCCAGAACTCATTTCCAGCTAAAACACTTCTTTCTACGAAAACTTAGGAATGAATTTACATCAAAAAACATCAGCAAGAGATTCAAAACAATATGATAGGAATATAATATTCCCCCTCATTCAATCACATAATGGACGTATTTATCTTAGAAAAATTAGTATTGGAACTCCATTATTTACCTATCATTTGTTAGAATAGCTAATTCTAACAAAAATAACTATACCTATATTGGGTTATATAAGATCTACAAAAACTCGATGGTCATCGATGATTCCAAGACATAAAAAAACCAAACTCTCAAAGCACTGATTTTCACCATCTTGGATTCAATGAAATTTGTTTTACCTCAAAGGTCTTTTTCTCCAAATCCTCATAACCATTATTCGTTGCAAATCAATCATTCCACAACAGATTTCTCTTCAATGGCATGAATATAAATATAAATTTCCACTCATCTCACCTTCATCCCCTTCATTTCCCTAAATTCTCCACTTTTCACTACTCTTCCTCGCACAGGGTTGTCGAGAATCTGAACATGAGCTTGTGCGAGAGAATCTACTTATCGAATTTCAGTTGGCTACATGTGATATAGAGGTCTAGATCACGAGGATCAGTCGCCATAAACAATTGTTTTATTTATGTCCAATTATTTATGTAACTAGGCTATAGTTCTTATCAGTGTCCTTATGGACTGATGGAATTTTCGTAATCTTACCTGCACTCAATCAACTCTACCCTCCAACTTGTGAACGGAGTAGTCTAACTAGTCGATGTTTTACCCTTTGGTTCTTGTGCCTTCCATTTGTGAGTGACCGTCCTCCGACATCTTTCTGTCTTGAGTACTCTGATGGGACCACTCCATCTTCGTTACTCGCTAGCTCCATATTCGTTACTCCCTTCTCTGTTTGGCTCTCGTTATTTGTCTCATGTATTGTCATCATCCAGTTCCAACTAACCCATTTAATGCCACCTCCACATCCAAAAGTTAAAACTGAGCAATGGCGCACAAATTTCTTGAAACAAAATGATATGTGGATGGGAGAGACTCTTGTTGAATGCTTCATTGAGTGAGGACACTGTGATTGAGTTTCAGCTGGGGAGTATGGGGAGGAAATCACAGCATAATATCATTCGAGTTGAAATGACAAAGAACATGTGAGTTGAAACCAGAAACAACATTTCATGAATGAATTATGATAATTATTCCTCGTTTTGTATCAATCACGGTATTATTTTCATTTAAATATATGCATATTTGAGTTTAATATGAATTTCTAGTTTTTACATAGATAATTGAACTATGGTTTACTGTGAGGTGTGATGTCTCACATAACTTTCTTATTTATGGTTTCTAAAAATGTGAAAATGCTCCCATTAAATTTACTTTTTAAAGTCCAAAATTTTAATGGTATTCAGTGATTCTTAGTTCTAATACATGTTACTGTATATTATAGAAAACCCATTTTGTCCCTAAACTTGGCCAACTTACACATTGTTGTACGGTGATAATCAAAAATTGCATTATGCCTTGATGCTCAGTTCTAATATTATGGGATTTTGTAGTCTAATGCATACTTCTCTTATACATTCAATCTTTTTTCCTTAGTGGCCTTTTCATATGATTGATATCCATTACAGTTTATTTCCTATATTTTGTTGGTGCTCTACTTGTTTATATCTTGGAATTGTTTGTTACTTTACTCGCACATGAACACTCTGTTGTTTCTTAAAATTTATTAAGTTATAAGAAAATAAAAAAATATCCATGAAATTTACTAAACTTTATTATTTCTTACACATTGTTGTATGATGATAATCAACAATTGTATTATGCCCTGATTCTTTGTTCTAATATTTAGGTTGAAATGTCGATTTTTTTAAATAGAGGATTTTGTAGCCGGAAATCATACTTCTCTTAAACATTCTATCTTTCTTCCTTAGAGGCCTTTTCATATGATAGATATCCACTACAAATTTTTTTCTTATATTTTGTGGGTGCTTGACTTGTATATCTGTTGGAATTGTTTGTTACTACTTGTTGGCACATGACTTTATGGAGATGTATATGGACTTTAAGCATTCTCTTGTAGCTATTCTTATTGCATAGAGATAGCTTTACTCCTCTTCATGTTGTCTCAAGTTAAAATCATAGATAAATTTTGCAGCATTTAAAGACACATATTTTAAAAAAAAAACAATACTCCCTTTCAGTAACAAGTTGCACACTAGTTTCCACAATTATAGGGGATTTGATGCAAGAGAGTTGTTGCCACTATAACAGGGACTTGCATCAATTAAAATAGGGGAGTTGTCTAGGTTCAACAATGATCAACTACAATTGAGTTGCAACAATTCACAACTTCAGCTAATAAAACACAATTTGAAACTATTATGTGTCTGGATTCATATTTATGCAAGACTTCAAGTTGGTTACATGGCAAAATTGATTTTGAATTTTGATTTTTTTTTTATTTTTAAAATTACTATTTTTTTTAAATGGTGATTTGTTAAAAATGATATAATAATTTATTTAATTATTATTTTTTAATGTTTTCTCTAATAATTGTATTCATTCCTCTATTATATATGAGAATTAGAGTAAATTTGTGGTGAATTTTATATTTTCTATGATAATTCTCACTACCTACATTGTGACATGCATTAAAAAAAAAAAAATGATTTTCCTTTTTACTTAGAACTCTTGGATAAAATTATGAACCTTATATGTATTCATTTAAAACATATTACACTTATATAGAGTACCAAAAACCATGTCTTAAGATAGAATTTCAGACTCAAATACTATATGATTTTACTAACACCTATAAATGGTAACCCTAGTCATGGTGCTTTTATTGTTATATCATGTGATAATTGTTAGTGGGTTTATACATATATGCGCTCCAGCTCAAACATAGGATTATGCCATGGTATTATAGTGTTATCCAACCCACCGCATATTTTAATTTAATTATTGTTTCAAATGAGGCTTCGTTGGCAAGTATTTGGGTTTTAAATGCAGATGGTACCGATGATTAATTTCCGAGAATAGGTGTAGTATCCACCGTGATTTTGTGCAAATTTCGATGGTTTAGATTTTTGGATCCTTGCAGTTGATTCTATAAAATCCATGGCTCACAAATTGGGTGGGAGTCGACTTGACATATGTGCCAACCCTAAGTGATTTTCCGCCATTTGTTCATGCACTCTGTCGGTTCGCCTTCACTATACTCTGAGGGCTTTGCTTCCACGATGAGGGTTTGAGTTCGGGTTTCTGCTACATTGTTTCATCTTTTTTATTTCCATGGAAAAACTCACAGCAAGGAGTTCGGAGGTTTCAATACAGAAGACAGATACCTCCCTTCAAATGTTGGAGTATTCCCAGAGCTGATTAACTCAAGCTCATGAATCCTCGTTCAAGTAATCACCTCCGAGCTTAAGATTAGGACTGTTTTACTTAATCGATTTACACAACACAGAGGTTTATCTTTCCGACAGTGTATCTATGCCTAACTTCTAATATTTTATTTCTTTTCTTCTCTTGTGGTTGAAGGAATTCGGTACACAGTATGATGCTTTGAATCTTTGATTACAGGTATAATTCATGTCCATAAATTCGGTGCATATTTGTACATCATAGCTCTTCTTCTAGCTATTTCACATTTACGTTTAATTAAAACCTTCTCATTCATTTTTTCTTCACCATATGGTTGATAGGTTAGCTCTTCTACTGAATATGAAGTTCCCTATTTTCGTGTGTGCTTTGGAGTTTTCGACTACCCTAGTTCGTGCTAATGAGACTAGATTCTTCTAGGTACATACATGTTTTCTCCAGACACAGTTTCTCAACTGTCTTGGGCGTATTCCTAATTTCTCATGAGGGTTTTAATTCCCAGTCTCGGCTCTCTGCTATCTGATGATTATTGGCTTGCATGCCTTATTTATTTTGTAAAATTGTAAAGAAATCAGTGGCATAATCCGGCCAAACCCCTTGAGGCTTGGATAGTCTCTAATTTTACGAACTTTGCAGTGCAATTCCCAACAAGTTTAAGCGGCCAAGATGTATATTGTGGCTTCTTTAGATAATTTTCGTTTTTACTGTGTATAATGTGTAAAAACAACTTCTGTAAATTCTTCTTTTGGAAACATTTTCTTTCATCTGAACAGTATATGAATATTCTTTTTCGCCAGTAGCTTTCTATTGTTTTAATGGAGAATAAATATATTCTTGCAACCTTCTGAAATCACAGCTATATGTTTTTTGGTGTGTTTTATGTTCTTTACATTATTTGAAATTGGTAAATAAGAATAAAGAATGTTCGTTTTAGTTCTACTTATTTAGAAAAGAATGTTTTACTTACTATATGGCAGTAAAATCTCCAGTTTATAAGTATATCATCCTATCTATATTCTTTTTACAATAGGATAATACTTTTAGTGACCGGACCACCATAGTTTGTCCATGTATAGATAGTATAAGAATGAGATGCGTACTGGGCTGGGGTTTTCACCTCTATGCCCAGAACTGAAGTCTCACTTGGTTCTAGCTGCTTAAACTGTATTTTTTTCAAAAATTTCTATTTCATTATCACAAGAGCTTTTATGCTTATAATAGTTGTTTCTTGAGAACATTATAATATGTTTGTACTAAAATAAATCTCGTTAAACATCTATCACACAACAATACTTTTAATAGGAATATTTATAAAATGGTTGTATAGATTTCTTGATTTTGGTTCTATATTTAATGTCATCTGCAGTAGTTTAACAGTTGTCCGTACCACCTTAACTATAATCCGTGGTTTTCCATTCTGGAGGGGCGATGTGTCGAGGGATAGGTCTTTACCCAAGATCCAAGACCAACAGTCTTCTCTATATAGATTTAATAATGAAAAAAACTTCCTAAAAGATTTATTTATGTTTCCTTCCACTTATCCAATATCAGACAGCCCTATTGTATACCTAGAAAACAATATTTTCTTCCACATTTTCCTTACGTAAGAGATTATCTACAGTACTTTTAAACACAGAATCATTCGACATATAATTTTTCCGCATCTTAAATAAGTCTGGAAATAATTTATAGGATGTTAAAATAATTCTGAGACTAATATCATTTCTCTTTCAAATCCTACTAACATATAAATCATAGCAACTATTTTCTGATAAACAAAACAGAATCTGTACTTATCCAGACAAAAAGTAATTACAGTACTTAATTCCATTGAGCATACACAGTTACTTATCTGATTTGCAAATTAAATCTTTGGTCCTCCCAACCTTCAAGAGAGGTGATTACTTCCCCTTCTTGCCCCCATGCTCCAATCCTGAAAGGTACGGGTTAACAGTGGATATTTCTGTTGTGACCTCAGGACACCTAGTCCAGTCAGTACCGGAAATAATTCAGGATTTTTCTGAGTGTATTTCCACTGGTCACTACCAGCTCTGGAAAATTGTCCCTCTCCCTTTCTCCATGAACAAAACACCCTACTCCTCACTGGGATCAGTTTCTTATCCCCAGAGGAGCAGGTAATTGTTTCCAACTGTCCCCAACCACTTTCCAGTTCTTGGAAAACATTTACCATTATATTTTACTTTTTATGAATTTAATTCCCTTAACTGATTTATTATTCATAATTAATTACTAATGAAAATAACTTTTCAGCAAAATAACAATAATTCTAGTCTTTTTCTTGAATCAATAATTAAAAATGTCTTTTAACTAGTTAAGAAGTAGTTATCCTTAATGCAGCTATCACAAATTCCCCCCTGGAAGTAACACCGTCCTCGATGTTTCACTCTAGCTCTATAAAGAGCTTTGGATAAGCCTCACGCACAAATATTTCATCCTCCCAAGTAGCCTCATCCGGGCCTAAGTGCTTCCATTGCACTTTAACCTGGGTGATGACTCATTTCCGGAGCATAATTTCTCTATGGTCAAGTATGTGTTGTGGCCCGACCATAAACTCGTTGTCTGGCTCTACCTACAAACAACAAAATTCTGTCATATTCTCATAAATAAATCATATTTCAAGTTAGGATTTTTATTTCTATCTTACCTGAATATTTTGCCAATGAATTATGTGCTTTGAATCATGCACATAATGCTTAAACATGGACACATGAAACACATTGTGTACTTGTATGTGATTGGGTAAAGCCATCTGATAGGCCATAGGTCCTACCCTTTCCAAAATTTGGAAGGTTCCACAGAACCTAGGAGCCAACTTGGCACAAGTTGTCCACTGCAAGGTACTCCTCTAGGGTTTAATCCTCACATACACATGGTCTCCCACTTTGAATTCCCGATTAGACCTCTTTTTATCTGTGTAGATATTCTTCTGATCTTGTGAAACCTTTAAATTTTGTCTTATCTTCTTTAATTATGATTCCATTTCAGCTATCATATTTGGTCCCAACATTAATTTTGTTTCGGGGCTGCTCCAATTTATGGGTGTGCAACACTGCCTCCCATACAAGGCGTCGAAAGGACTCATCCTCAGGGACTCCTGATAACCATTATTGTAATCAAATTCAACCAGATGCAAGTAGTCTTCCCATTTGTTTGGTTGTTGCATCACATACATCCGTAGCATGTCTTCCAATACTTGGTTTACTCACTCCCAAGGAAAATTTTAGGGGCAAATTTTAGCCCAAAGGCAAATTTTAAGGGGTTTTAGATTTTGGAGGGGCACATTTTTTATATAAAACCCATTTTATATAGTTTTATATAAATAGCCCTATAATTATTTTAAAAATAGTTAATTATTCCCTATTAGCCCAAGAAAATAAATGTTCATAAACATTAAAGGATGGATTCATCTCCTGATTTTTTGGTTTGGAGCGGATTTGAATGGCATTCACCCGCGATTTATTGGGTAGGAGGGGCATTGGATTTACATTCGCCCCATTTTTTACTGGTTGGGGCTTTGGTGCTTTACTGGTTGGGGCTTCAATGCGTGCGTATTGACTCTTCTGCAACCTCACGTCGGAACTTTCAGCAAGGCGAGAATTAATGAAACAGTAATAGATTCGTTTAATTTGCCTACTACACTAGGAATCACATGCAGAGGCAATCTGCGCATTTAAACTGCAGGTTTGTTCAAAGTGGGCATATTTAAGGATTGGCATGGATACCCATTATTGATTTTAAGCCTGGTTGGTTGATTGGGATGGTTGTGTAGTCTTCCTTTTAGCAATACTTGGATTAATTGAAATGTTAACAAGTTGTTTAATTTTCATGAAATCTATCAATTTTTATTAAAATTTTAGTGATGGGACGAATTCAGGTAGATATTTGGGCTCCATCCTATTACAATTCCTTTCTTTAGAGTCCTCTGCACTCATAACTGAGATCTAAGAATGCAGCGTGATATCCAGTCTATTCTGGAATTCGAGCTAAGTTGATTGGACAAAGTTGTTGATTAGATCTTTTAGGGCTAAATATTACTGATTCGGAGGATTTAGAGTCATGGCTTAGGATTCCCTGCAAAACTATATGGTGAAGAGTCGACAATGAATGGATCAGAATATGACAGTGCCTCCTTGATAGTGCCCAAGTTCAGAAAAATATTTCTCAAACTTGTGTTAACTTTCTGGTTCAGAGTGGACGAGATGGTTTCTCTAACCCTCTGGTAGGAAGAAGGGGAATAAGAGATGATTTTGTGGACAGTAAAGGGAATGGGTTTGCTACCATGCGTTTCTACCAGAACTTTGGTCAATCCTAATGGCCATAACACCAATTATTTCCATGTGTTGACTTTAAGAGGTACTCTTCTAGGGCTCAGAACCTTGTATTTTAGTGGGTTGTGTCAACTTGATTAGCTCTATTGGTTGGGTTGTGCTTATTGAAATGGTTTAGTATATATACCCCATCCCACCCTCTAAATCAAGAGTTGTTGTGATAATGGAAGCCATTGTTAATGGTTTGGGTATGGAAGCCTTTCATTAATATTTGGGTAGATTACATTGTCAAAGAGAACCAAACCTCTTATGCTTTGGAGATAGTGTGCATTGTATCAGGCACTGCAATAGTAGGAAATTTGGGTATAAAATCTTTTGGGAGATGATAATATGGTATTCTTCAGGGCTTAGTTTGGGCAAACTGAGAAATTGATACATATCTTCTTTATGAAAATTGTAAAACAAATTTGAGATTTTAAGAATGCATATGGGTGAATATGTGTTGCGTGTAAAATTGGTGAAATTGGTACACATACGTTGTGTCCAAAATTTTCTCAAATTCATTCAAATCTAAAAGATTAGGTTTACAAGTTTTGTGTAGGGAAGTCACATTCTGGAATGCAGTAAATAGTTACTGGACAAAGTTATTGATTAGATCTTGCATATCTGAAGATAATCAAGGTTGATGCATTAGATTCATGACTTTGGATGGCCTAGATAATCACATGGCTCAAAGTAGGGACTAAGGATCATATAAGTATTATAAAACAACATTGCCTCCTTAATAGTTTTAAGCTTCACACAAGCATTAGCCAACCTTATACTACATGGTTGGTTCGTGGATGGTCCTTTGGCTTTCTGGTACAAAGAAGGGCAATGAGAGAATATATTGTGGAGAGTTATAAAAGTGGGTTCTACTGCAATTGAGTTCCTAACCAGAGCTTTGGTCAATTATGATACCAGTAAAAGCCATGTTTTCCAAGTACTAATCTTAAGAGGTGTTGTTCCACACTTTAGAAACTTTTCCTCTATATTCAGTTGTGTCAATTAATTTGCTCTATTATTTGAGTTGTGATTATTTATTCTGTAGGAGGCGCTGGAAAATGGGTTTTATGCTATACACTCCAAGTCAACCTCTAAACCTAGTGTTGTTGTGATATTTGATAGCCATTGGTATTGGTTTGGGCATGCACTGTTTACAGTTGTATGTGGGGAGATTGCATTTTCTAATTACTTTACGCTTGTTCCTCAGGGTATTTTCTCTTAAGATTAAGAGGAAGATAATGAGTTTCAACATGCAATATAAGATTTTAGTTTGAATGGGATATACAGTTTATTTATATAATCTCTATTCATTCTCACTTGATTGATATAATTTATCTTATGAGTGGTTTCCGTTTCCATTTGAATCTGATATCAAATGAATCAAATGCATTAAGAAATATTCATTTAGGTAGTTCAACGTGTCAAAAATAGAGCAAAAAGGCTTTGCCTGAAGCTATAATAGATGTAATATGATTTTATTTTGAAGAATATTTTGAGCCTAATACCTATTATGAATGTAAGCATTTATGCTAAATATATGGATAAGTCAAATTTGATATATCTCCTTGGGATGCCTCTATTGAACATATCTAGCTGTAGTAACTGAGCATAGGAGTCAAACAACGAAAAGTGAAAACAAGAAAAAATAAAGAAAGACTATTAAGGGGAAAGACATTCAAAAACCTTGGGGATGACCTCATAGTAATTTAAGCCTAACCTACTGCTATATTTTTATGATAATCTGGACTTCTCTAATGTTGTTTTCTTTGAATCAAATCATTGTTATTTTTTCACTGTAAAGGTGTTGTGTATCATGTCTTTATGATCAGTATGAATATTATTTACTCTGGATGCTATGTCATCCACATATGCTAATAGTTAGTAGCAAGATATTTTATTCAGCCTTTATTTATTTCCGTTTATTATGATCGAACTGTTTCATTATATCTTCCATAAATTGGAGTTATGATATGATTTTCAATTCTTCATTTTACACAATTAATTGTGTTACAGAGATTGTTTTTGACCTCCTTTGTTACTGATTTAAATCTTTTGTGTCTTCTGGGTGATATAGAAATGGAGCCATGTTGTCTATATAATAAATATGTATCATACAACTCAATTACAAGCTGCTAATGCATACATGCCAATGATTATACACATGGTATTTTAACCCAAAAAAATCCTCTTAAGTAAAAATTTTGCTACTTTGTCTTTTGTTTCTTGTTCTCACATAATATACCTCTGTGAACTCCCTAGCACGGAATTATTTTCCTGCCTCCTCTGGAAGATGCTCAATGTTTATGTTTCTGACCCATGTGCCCCTTCTTTTTTCTCCATCCTGTTTTCCTTTGCAAACTCTCATGTTCCTTTTCAACAACTCTCTCTGTTTTTCTATGTTGTCCAATTCATTGGCTATTTGATTAGGTTTAATTATTTCTATAGTACTTGATGGCTCTCGTGAGAATTAATAATATATTTTGGTGGATTATAAATTTGTAATTTATTATTTCATGAATATTTTATTTTGTCATGTCATAGTTAGCCCTCTTGTTTTGCTTTACACTGAGAAAATTTATGGAATGTATGTTGGCCATAAATCCTCTATTTGGGAGGTTTCAGGTTCAGCACTAACTTGTTATGTTGAAGAGGAGTGTGGCTTCTTTTGGGTCATCTCATCCATTAATATCACTTGGCTATGCTTAGAATTTTACATTCTAAACCATTCTGTAAGTACTCTTTGGGCACTTCCTATAAGCAGGAATCTTTCTTTGCTATATGATATCATGTACAAGTTCAGTTTGCATACTAGATATCTCCTCAACTGCTAGAAATATTCTACATCTTCGTCCACATTTGACATTGATGGTTCAAAGAATTAAACTTTTCATCATTCAATATGGAAAGGATTTTCATTTATAATGGGAGGTACAAGTTGAATGAATGCTTCCAATCCATTGTAAAATCTTGAATGGGCCATAGTGACAACGTTTCAACTTTTTCCCTTGTCCTTGGAATCTCTCTTTTCTTAAACGTAGCCACATAAAATCTTTAACCTGGAAATTTTTAATAGTGATTATTTTCCACGGAAAATATATGGGGAAACCTAGTGGATGCTTCCTCACATTACTAGATAGCATTCGTTGTAAACTTATTGGTATAGATTAGTGCACTTAACTGGGGGATTCAAACTAGGCCCCCACTCACATAGAACTAGTAAAGTGCCCAACAATATTAGCAACAATGAGTTGAGTTATCTCTTTCGACTAAATTATGAGTAGTTATAGTCTAATCATGCCTTGATTTATAAATTGTCTAAAATTTTTGGAGTTGTTCTTGTATCTTCTTGTGGATTTGTTGTATTCTTTCGATCAATTTGGATGCTTTGATTAAAGTATTGTCTACTCTGTGTTGCATCAATACATTTGTTAGAAAAATGTCAAAAGGAGTTTGAGTTAGAAAACCTAAATTTGTTTGAGAAGAGGACTAATTGGTTGAGCAATAAATTTCTCTATTTTAACAATGTTGAATATAGTGTAGGTATGCATTCTATGTTTCTGGGATTTTTTTATTATACAATAATAAGATTTTGTACGATTTTCCTATTTACAAAATTAGTTTGTGCATTCGTCTATGGATAATGAATTGGTCTATTGTAACAATGTTGAATTTCGTGTAGATACACGTCCTATATTTTTGGGCTTTTACGATCATATTTTAATAAGAGTTGGTATCATTCTCTTATTCACAATTTTAGTTTATGCATTGGTTTGTGGATAAAATGTTGTAGGCCTCTTCAACTTGGTTTCCATATTTTCCCAAAGCGTGGTCCAAAACTTAAGGAATCAAAATGCAGATCTAGATAATCCCAATGAATGCAAACTTCCTTTTATAATGTGTGTTTCTTTTGGGACTAGGCAATATTCTTACACCGGATTAACTCCTTTAGGAGGCATCGGACATGAAAGCATCCCAAGAAAAAAAGTTCAACTATCTACATTGAGTCCTAGTATAAATCATCAAAGGTGTTCAAATGAAGTTGGATTTGAAGATTTGGTTAAATTGGAAGCATCACAGATTTGTGACAAATCAATTGAAAATGATGGTAAAATATTTACTATTGTATCTCTTTAGAGACTCAAGATTACAAGACCCCACTAGCAGATCGGAGTTCTCTGGAGGACATGGAGCTAGAGACAAGAACTTTTATTGAGCCACTTCCAACCAACCAGCGGGTTGTATTCTCTTAATCTTGCATTGATTATGTTGAATGTATGCATGTACTACTTTTGGTATTTATATGCATGTAAGAAAAAATACTGTCATTTATTCTTGCTGATAGAAGCCAATATTCATCTATTTTTGGCATATCGAAGTCATCATCTTTATGTTCTTGAAAGATGGCTCACGAAATATCACACTTTATCCAAAGGGACCTGTACTTGTTTTTTGTGCTGGAAAACCAGTCTATCCTTGAACATGTGTCCAAAGTTTGCACACAGCAGAACGATGGCTACAAGAGGGATTGCAAATCAAGAAAGGCGAAATCCCTGCAAAGGTTTGAACAAGAAATATTTTTTGCAGTGAAGGTTCATCCATTTATGATAAGTTTAGATGGTTGAGTTTTGAGTATATTATTTCACATCGTTGATATTTTTGTAATAGTGTTTTCTTTCAAGGTTGTGAAGCCTTCACGAAATCTAGCCAAGGAATGTTCTTCCAATCCTACATTATTGGAAGATGACTGTTTGGAAGGGCACAACACTACTTTTTGGGAAATGCAAGACATAAACGTTACAGTTGCCCTATACTGTGGTTGGGATTGTGCCAAAGTTGATTGTTAAAATCAAATCTGCAACTAAGCGTATTTGGCATACCTATAATTGGAATATATTTTTGTGTGCACCATATGTATTACCCCTTTAAAAAATTGGCATGTTTTGGTTTTGTATGCCTTATATATCAACTAAATTTTATTTTTGAAAGCTGCCAAAAATTGCCAGTAAGGGTGCACATCTCTTTCAGCAATTCCTATAAAATCATAGGAATTCCCTTTCATATGATGGTTATCAGTTAGTGGAAAAATTTGAGAGGTGGCCTTTTTTTTTCTTACCATAAATAAGGCATGTTGAGAGTGAAGTTTGCAGGGTAGCTAATAGTGCAAAATTTGAAGAAGAAAAAAAAAAAATGGCCACATAGCATAGAATAGCCAACACAGATTGTCAATGTTGTTGTGTGAAACAACAACCAGTCCACCTATCTTGTGTCAGATTGTCCTAAAATATCTAAATATAAACTAAATATTTTAATTTTCCTCAACAATATGGTTGTCCGCACTCCAAGATAGTATGTCTCAAACAATTAGAATCATGACTTTTACTTGACATATGATTTCCTAATCAGATGAAGAATGAATATGCAAATAAAAATGCTCTTTTTTTCAGGTATGCTTTTAAATGGTCACCCATAGCACCATAGCGGGTTTCTTCGCAATAGTGGGAACTCAGAATGAGTACTTTAAAGAAGTTGGAAGTTGCAGCATCTGTAGAGGCATCGGACATGAAAGCATCGCAAGAAAAAAAGTTCAACTATCTACATTGAGTCCTGGCATAAATCATCAAGGGTGTTCAAATGAAGTTGGATCTGAAGATTTGGTTAAATTGGAAGCATCACAAATTTGTAACAAATCAATTGAAAATGATGGTAAAATATTTCCTATTGTATCTCTTTAGAGACACAATATTAATAGACCCCACTAGCAGATCAGAGTTCTCTGGAGGACATGGAGCTAGAGACAAGAACTTTTACCGAGCCACTTCCAACCAACTAGCAGGTTGTATTCTCTTAATCTTGCATTGATTATGTCGAATGTACGCATGTACTAATTTTGTTTCCTTTCTATCTTAAATTTTACTTATTGGTAAGGATATGCATGTAAGAAACAATACTGCCATTTATTCTTGCTAATAGAAGCCAATATTCATATATTTTTGGCATATAGAAGTCATCATCTTTATGTTCTTGAAATATGGCTCACGAAATATCACACTTTAGCCAAAGGGCCTTGTACTTGGTTTTTGTGCTGGACAACCATTCTATCCTTGAACATGTGTCCAGAGTCTACACACAATAGAACGATGGCTACGAGAGGGATTGCAAATCAAGAAAGGTGAAACCCCTGCACAGGTTTGAACAAGAAATATTTTTTGCAGTGAAGGTTCATCCATTTATGATCATTTTAGATGGTTGAGTTTTAAGTATATTATTTCACATCGTTGATATTTGTGTAATAGTGTTTTCTTTCCAGGTTGTGAAGCCTTCATGAAATCTATCCAAGGAATGTTCTTCCAGTCCTACATTATTGGAAGATGACTATTTGGAAGGGCACAACACTGCACTATTTAGGAAATGCAAGACAAAGACATTACAGTTGCCCTCTGATGTGGTTGGGATTGTGCCAAAGTTGGTTGTTAAACTCAAGTATGCAACTAAGCGTATTTGGCATACCTATAATTGGAATATATTTGTGTGTGCATCATATGTATCAGCCCTTTCAAAAATTGGCATGTTTTGGTTTTTTATGCCTTGTGTATCAACTAAATTTTATATTTGAAAGTTGCCAAAAATTGCTAGTAAGGGTGCACATCTCTTTCAGCAATTCCTATTAAGCCAGAGGAGTTCCCTTTCATCTGTTGGTTATCAGTTAGTGGAAAAAATTGAGAGGTGGCCTTTTTTTGCTTACCAACATGTTGAGAGGGAAGTCTGCAAGGCAGCTAATAATGCAAAATCTGAAAAAAATAAATAAGTAAATAAATAAAAATAAATAAATAAATAAATAATAATAATAATAATGCAAAACCAAATCAGGAATTTTTGTTTCAATGAATTCCAACAAGGACTGCCCAGAAAGGAGCCCTTTGTCCATTTTTCAGGGGCATCTCTGTTTTGGTATTTTGTCTTTTAAATTAATCAAGGTGTTCCCATATCTGTTTTATTCAGTTTATTTTGGAGGTAGTTATAATGTTTCGTGATATGAAATGTTATGTAAATTGTGAATTTCAAGGTTTGAATCTTTTAATTAACCAATATCTGCAAAAAAGGCACACCTGAGACCTTAGTTAAATCCATTGGAAATAAATTCGATTTAAGAAAGAGGATGCATGTTCTGATGAAATACTACCTAAACAAGAATCAAGAGATAATAGTGGTTGATCATATTTTATTTGTGAAAACGTAGGAAATTCACCCAATTTCGAGCAGGCATTCATATCTAAATAACACATAATGTTTACCATTTCTAACATGGCCTTCACTGCAAGTCCAATGAGTTTATGTTGTAATATCTGTAGAATATCATTATCATTTTCTCCTCCCTTTGCAGGGATCAAGCTGCCTCATCCGTGATCAATTAATCACCTTGTTTTGTGGCTGCAGGTCCAGGTTTGTCTCAACGTTCTCCTTATCAAATGATATACCATCCCTCTACAGGACTGTGCCTCCAAAGGTGTTCATTACTTGGGTTAGACATTACACTTGGCCCCTGTACAGAATCTGAGTCATGGAATTATACTCCTCAAGGCAACATCATCCTCAAAGGAACGATTTTCTACGTGGAATTTGTTGGACTAGGAAAGGCAGCGAGGCTGGGTATGTTCTATATGGGTGACAATTCCCGATGGAGCATGATTTTTTATTCTAAATTTCATTTATCTACAAATGTAGAAGACGGAACTACAGTGTGTCTTGATGGTTCATCCATGCCATCTATTGTAACTAACAAATGCAATTGCTTTAGGCGGGATTCTAGTTGTGATCCATCAAGTCAGTGGTTCAAGATCATCACCACAACCAGATCACTGTCACTTGTTTTCGGTATATAATAATATCAACGACAGTAGTTTCGATACTATAACATTACAAAACCCTCAATGTTGAAGGAAATAACTATATAATAACACATCACAAACCAAATATTTTCTTTTCATTGAGTTGGCCTCCCTAAAATTGTAAGTGACCATGATCCATCCTCAAATGTAAATGCCCAAAAAACAAAAAACAATCAAAGGGAGGTATCATTCTTCAAAATAATGGACTTGATGAAATGCTATTGGATCTTCTGACTTTATACAGTATAGGAACTATGAAGGGTATCCTTATCCTTCTTCTTATAGCTGGTACACTTGGGTGTCAGGTTGCTCATAATATTATGGTAGGTTCCATTAATTTACATGAGAATGCATCTTCCACTTAGTACTTGTCTTTGAAGGTAATGTGTTTTTTTTCAATATGCAAGCTTGGGGTGTTATACATATCACGTTAATTGGCCATGATCATGTGGCTATGTTGAATCCTCTATGCTAGTGTTTATATACTCATGATGATTTTCTGAATGGATGTCAACTAAAAGGTAATGCAACAACATAGAATTTGAAGCACATTCTTCTTGGTGTGGTAGTTTCTATATTCTTTAGTGGCTTGATTTCTTTGTTAATTATTTTGAGAGGCATGTGACTGTATTTTGCTAAATTTTTTTGGTTCAAACCTTACTGAGCAAGAAGAAGAGGGTGTTTCTATGACCATTCCAATGCTTTGACTTTTTGTGACAATAGACGAACTATAAAATATTAGGAAGGACTGTATGCAGCTTAAATATTTGATTGACACCATGATGTCATTTTATTGCTGACCAATACAAGAGAAATTCATTGCCTTCCAACACTTCTATGTGCTAAAGCTAACAAGGTGGGATGAAATTGATTCAAAATATCTACTGAAAAACTCTAAAATATGCTTGCTACATGTCATATGGCATGATTTTTCACCTGTGATATTCATTTCAATGGATGGTTTTGGACTGTTGCAAGAGGGTACATATTTAAATTTGATGGATTAACATATTGGTGCACACAAGGAGAGAGGAATATCACTAAGATGGATGGTATGCATTCTTAGATGCATGCATACTGAATTGAAGGGTACACCTCCCTAATTCTATTCTTGGTGGCATGCACAGGCATTTTGGGACTTAATGTGCAGGTTTCAAGGAGGAATAGCTTTTTAAAATAAGAAAAAATCATTGCAACGAGGATGAATTCTAGGAGTTTTGATCTCTGCCATTGCAGATTCAGAATATAAAAGACTTGTAAATGCCTAAAAATATGGAATGAGTAAAGCTTGGGCACTTGGTCCTCTTCCTCATTTATTTTCCATTGTTGGTGAATGCTTACATCTCTATTTTTCAGCCTAGTCAAGTTAATTTTGTGACATGTTGTGGGACTTTGTCCCCTGGTTTCACTAAGATTATTATGAATTTTCCTAGTGGTCCTTGACCACAAAGATTGGTAAGGTAAGAACTTTCTTCTGATTAGGTTTAAACAATAAGAGTATGGTTGTGTCTAGGCATATGGTGTAGGGTTCAAAATAATGTTACGTAGTGAGATTCATCTAACATAGATGCCTCACTGGAATTCTCTATCTCTTATTTGACTTCAAGACCTAATGGAAAACACCTATTGTTGGATCCTTCCCAAATATTATTACTATTTTCCTTGTTTATTTTACTTGTTGGCATAGTTCATTCTCAGCAATTTATTTGTAGATCATAGGTAGGTGATACAGATACCCCTTTTTTGTTGGGAATAAAAAACCAAAAGTGAGATGATTTCAAGAGGTGATAGTTATTTTTCTATGAAACATGCACCCAAGGCTCATTTTAGATGTCAAAAAAATCCATGAAAATAATTGTCCATTCAACATCTCCAATGATCTAAGGAAGTGTACCACATAAACATCAAGACAAGGTCTAGGAATTTTCATAAGAAAGCTATCTTGAGTGTGAATATCCATCATGGCACAACCAAGGGCTATTAACATATCATACACCTCACATCAGATGAAGAGCCCCCAAGCATGATTTATACACTTTTTCCTTGCACCTAGAAAATGATAGGCTAGAGTTTTAGATCTTCAACCCACCTTCTCCTTTTATTTTTATGCATTCTTTATAAAATAAAAAACACTTTTTAAGGGAAATCCACACTAAATTGCCTTTTAAGGAGAGCCTTATCATACATGTATGGTCACAATACACACCAATATGTGGTGTTGTATTCCTATACTTGTAGTATTCTTGTACTACTAGGTACAAAGTATGAAATATACCAGTACTTGCTTGATGTGCTCTGGGTTTGGGTTTACATACCCCTGATGCATACGTTTTGGCCATCTTGTTTAATATATATACTACATACGAAGTTATACAGATGTTCAAATTTCTAAAATTATGCCAATTGTGGCATGAGTATTCTACCACCATAGGTATATGAAAGTTTCAAAACAAAACTTCCTAAATTTTTCATTCACTTCCATCCGCGCCTGAAACCTATAAACAATATTTTATCTCAATGTTATAATATTACTCCATATTTTCATAATTAATAAAAATATTTCATCATACTTTTAGTTCCAAATCCACGTTATTAGCAGCTTGTAATGAATGGCGCCAGTCAACATCAACTACAGGTTAGCACAAGCCCCCTTTCATAAAACAAAAATATATTTTCTTGCAGTTATTGGTGAAGGTCAATGTGTGGTCTTTAAGGTTGTTTTCACTTGATGTCTTGTATCCTCAAGCCTTAATTAATATCGAAACATATGCTGATTCACGCAGAAACAAGACTTGGCCAAATGTAGGTGTTCCTTTCTTTTTGGTTCACATAATATCTGATGTTGTTGTTAGACTACGACTATTAAGAGATTGTGAAGCATCCCAACGAGAAGGTTGGAATGTGAGTTCATGGAATACTTTTTTGTAACAATATTCTTGAGGAAGCTATAAAATTATTTTTAAAATACTAACAAAGTTGTGCTACTAATAATTTTTTGTGTATATCTAACACATGTTATTTAATTAGAATAAATTTATGATGACAGTTTGTGCAATATGAACAATTAAATATTCTTTGAATTTCACTGAAAGGAAAAGTATTTTCTTGATTAGAAAATGGAAATGCAAAACATATCTTGATGTTTAGTTTCCTCATATTCTTTACTTGAATTTGAAAACTATATGACATGGTATGTGCTTCCTTGTTTTTTATGACCCATGCCACCTTCCAACCAATCCTGGTTGGCCACTTCACAACTTTATTCCATTTTCTGTGGTGAGGTGGGGCCTATAAAAGGCCATAGTTCTATGCTACATAGAGAAAGGAGGTATTGGAGATTTGAAACAATATCTTGTTTTTGATATATTGGTTTCTACTTCACCAGGTAGGCAAACCACAAAGGACATCAACATTACTCATAAAATAAATAAATCATCTCATGTTTGCTTATTATCAAGTTTTTCCAATTCCTCAACTAAGTTGTCAAAGTTTGGATATGTCTAGGTTAGATTAATTGCAAACTCATTCGTAATGTAGTTGGATGGGAATTTAATAGACATGGCAATATGGGACCTACATTGATTAATATTTCAATTGATATGGATCCAAAGAGGTTATTTTGAGTAGCTTACTTGTATCAATAAGAGAAATTATATGTTAATTACCTCATAGGTGACACTACTTCCAGGTTGGCTATATCAGCAAGAGTTCTAAATTTGAAACTTATTAGATGGTGTGCTCTACCATCTCTAGACTTGAAATGATTTTCATCTACAAAATGCCTTCTTCTTGGAGCTGATACACTTGGGTGTCAGGCTGCTCATAATATTATAGTAGGTGCCATTAATTTACATGAGAATGCATCTTACAGCCACTACTTGTCTTTGAAGGTAATGTGTTTTTTTTTCAATATGTAGGCTTGGGGTGTTAGAAATATTACGTTAATTTACCATGATCATGTGGCTATGTCAAATCCTTTGCGCCAACGTTTATATACTCATGATGATTGTTTGAATGGAGGTCAACTAAAAGGAAATGCAGCAATAGAGAATTTGCAGCACATTTTTCTTGGTATGGTAGTTTCTATATCCTTTAGTGGCTTGATTTATTTTTTCCTTATTTTGAGATCCATGTGACTGTATTTTTCTAAAACATTTTGGTTCAAACCTTACTCAGCACGAAGCAGAGGGTGTTTTTATAACCATTCCAATGCTTGGAAATTTTGTGACAAGAGATGAACTATCGAATATTAGGAAGGATTGTATGTAGCTTAAAGATTTGATTCACATCCATGATGTCATTTTCTTATCAACTAGTACAAGATAAATTAATTGGCTTCAAACACTTCTATGTGTTGATGCTAACAAGGTGGGATGAAATTGATTCAAAATATATACAAAACACCCGAAATTTTTTTCTTGTTAAGACCATCTAAGCATTGTGCTTTCTGATTATCTTTGATAGTAGATTCCCATATTGTATAAAATCCATATTATTTGTAGGTGAAGTGAAACTAGAGATATTATTTAAGGTATGTATTGAGTTGAGTGATACCATGTTAGAAAGGATTAAGAAAATAATTTTATAAGTCTAGGTTGCAACAATTTTTTTAATGAATATAGGAAACATTGTGTAGTTGTGATGAGCTCATACAAGTATATTTTGTGATCTATAGAAACTTCGCTCTCATATAAGTTGAATTAGATAAATATGTAGATGTATTAACAAAAATAAAGCCCACTTGTAGAAACATTTCTACTAAAAGGCTCCATACCACTACGTTAACAATATTACAGAGAAAAAGCTACCAATAGACTCCAGGGTTCCCAATATCTTTTCCTTTCCCATTATGTATGGTAATATAATGTTATTAATGTCTACAAATGACCAAAAAAATTAGGTCAATGGGACTAAAAAATACCATCCAATAGTCACATACTGTGGGAGTGCCAAAGCAACTCCTAGAAGCTAAAAGGAGATTTGGAAGCAACACGGACTCGGGGCTGAAAAATAACTCCATTTCCGCTAGATTAAACCATGAAACCACTGCTTTCTTTCTAATCTAGCAATACCATAGAACCATGATCCTTCCCATATTAGTGGTTTCATGTCTCATGGCTCATGGGTTCCAGATTAAATCAATGAAACCATGGCTTTATTGCTAATCCATCATTACCATAGAGCCATGAACCTTCCCATATAAGTGTCTCTTACGACTTCAAAGATTCAAAAGGAAAAATAAATAAAAGTTGGACCATGGAATAAAACCTTACATGCTTCAACCCATTTAAAAAATTGGTCTTTTAGTTCATTTGTTGAAACTCAAGGTCGACTACCTATTAAATCTCCAAATCGGATGGTTGTCCCTAAATTATTTTTTATTTTCTGCTATCTCTCCTGTCATGAAATCCAGAATTGGAATAGTCTTTACCTTATCACGCCCTTTTGATATTATATAGGACTAGAACTTCCATTTTTGGTCCCGAGCCACCATGTGCAAGGGAATCTTTGAACAAAAGGATCAACTCTCCTTTCATTCCCACTTTTTCTAAAGGCTCGATGACCTACTAGATGTCCTTGATTAGACTTGGAAATCACTCTGAGTCCCAAAAAACCCATATTTCCAGCCTTTTAGGGTAGCAACGAACCTTTACACATGGACTTGGAAACCCTTTCTATGTTCTAATATTTTTTCTTGTTCCATATTAGATTTAACCTATTATGCATTAAATTTGGCGTTGATGTGGATAATATTTTTCCATTTGGATTAATTTTTTCACACTAACATCATTGTTTGATCATTTGGATAATTTTTTCATATTGTAATTCCTCATTTCTTGTTGAAGTATATTTTTATTGTTATTTTCTGCAATGAACTAATTACTATGAATGTGTAGGATAAGTCAATATTTAGTGTGCATCACTATTAGTTGATATAATCATAAAGACCTTGTTCATATATGATGATTGGCCATATCAAGCAGTTGTGGAGGATGCCATATCGAAAGCACTAAGAGAACCCGCATTTGTAAAAACATTTTCTACTCCACTCGTTAGATGGTCATTTAATTTTTAGACGGTCATGTCTTGATGTAGGGGCATAATTTAGTTTTCTAATTTTACCTTGGTAATTTCTAGAGAATTTAGTTTGTTAGATTGAACGGTGATGTGTGTCCAATAAATGGCTTTATTTCCAAGTGGAGCTTGAGATCATCCGGAGGATCATGAGATAACTATTGTCATGATAATTTATGTTCCTATTTTGGGTTGTTTGGATCCTATATTTTTGGATCTAAAACGAATTGTAATTAATGTCAAAACATATTAATAAAAAATGTGTTAATTTTTAGTTAACGATGGTATTTTCTATGCTTGGAGTAATTTACTTCAATCTTTCAGCCCAATTCAATTTCCTATTTAGAAATCACATTAAAATTGATAGTAAATGTTGATATAACATAAGAAAATAACTAGAAGACAAGCCAAGACAAGAGGACACAATATTTTGGCGGATGCCAGGGAAAAACCCCAATGTGGGAAAAACCGTTTGATTAAATCTTCTTATTATTCTTCAAATTCAGCAGAGGGAGAAAGTTCAAGTTATAGCAGTCAACATGATACAATACATCATACAATACATATGAGTGCCATGGCTATGAATTTCAATATGAAATAATCTATTGATTGCTACTATTACTATTATATAAGGGGTGCTCTTCCAATGGCCATTTATTAGCTATGTGAAAAAGGATTTGTGGAATTTGTATTTACTATAAGATTATGTATAGCTGAGTTGCAGACAACTAAGTAGAATTTGGTAGGAAGTTTTGAGTATGTGTAATTCATAATGGTATTATATTCTCTTCATTGACGACTTTTCAATGTGTCAGTTTTGACCTAAGACACTGCATTATCAATGTTTCAAGGCTCAAAACTCGACCTATATGTCAACTACTTCTTATGATCGTTCCTAGGAACATGAATCCTAATTTTTGTAGGTTTAAAATTTATCACAAGTTTGCTCTATTGTGATCGAATTTGTGGAGTTTATCTCAAAATTTATTTAAGGTACCATGGATCTAAATTTCTTATGAACTTTCAACACTATAACAAACTTTGGTGCAAATTGTTGATCAATTCTCACTTGGTTAGGGTTTTAGATGTTAATGAAAATTTTGTGTGCATGCATGAGAGTTGGGTGCAAATTCTCAACGTTGTGTAGCATTAGTGTGATAAATATGGGATAGTGAAAAGCATAGTTTTGAAGATTAGTCTAAGTTGATTTGTACCTAATCAACTCAGTCAAGTTGATTGTTGGTTTAACAGTTAATTGTTAGTTCAATGGACAGAAGATCTTACAGGCCCAAATACCAAAGGGAAAAATGGATCCCATCATGGGGTTCTCTTTGTAATTCTCCACCACTTCTACCTTCCATTCTTCCTCAAACTCCTCTCCAACCTCAATATCAGTGCTAGTAGTAGCATGAGCAGCAACACTACGCTTAATAGAACTAGAACGCGTTTTCCAAACTGCACGAGAACTACTTCCCTCACGAGTCACCATGTGCCATGCTTGGTCTTGGCGGTTCACTTCCTTCAACTCCTATTTCAACTACCATATCTTCATTGGAACCAACACCTCGAACTCCACTAGACAACGATTCGCCATTTTGTACTAGTGATTCGCCATGATTTTACAAGATAATATAATCTCGTGAGAGATTTGCCAAAAAAATTATATATATATATATATATATATATATATATATATATATATATATATATATATATATATATATATATATATATATATATATATATATATATATATATATATATATATTATTATTAATAAAACAACAAATACCACTATAATATCGCAGGGATTTGCCCATTTATTATACATATAAATTTAGGGGGGTTCTTAAAATTTTCCCTGCTCGCTCCGTTTGACCGTCGGTCTGGGGATGATAAGTTGTACTAAAGTTTATTTGGGTCCCCAGACCTGTAAAAAAGTTCTTCCAAAATGCTGAGGTAAACTTAACATCCATGTCTGAGATAACCGTCTTCGGAATTGTAGTGTCCCAAAATGGGACTGCTCATCAATGCATGCATAAAAAACGCATTTTCAAAAATATGTGCTACAAAAAATGAAATCAACTCTTGGATCCCTTATATCTGACAATATATCACCTAAATCCAAGAATAGATCATAAACAAATCAAACTAGATGAGGTAAACAGACCTCCCACACTCAGTATAGCTCAAAAATGTTGAAACCCTAAAATGAATGCAACATGAAATTACTGCATAAAGAGACAACATAGTCTAATGAGGGTTTATACACAGGAATAGCAGAGAAAAATAGATTTGATATTATATTAAACAATATGGCCCATGAACTGAGATCTAGTCTCCTTTATACAAAATCTAGAGAACCCGGAAAGGGTTTCTAGGAATCTACCCAAATACAAATGGTGATCTTCAACAATAATATTGAATAATCACTACAAACTAAAGCACGGGAGTATAGAAGGCTGAAATTATGTATATCTGATCAAATTTATTCCCCCATGGAAGGATCAACCATCCAATTACAGGAAAACTCCCAAAAAGAACCACAAGGTACACTGCTAAAACTGCCCTCTAGAAATAACGCAATTCTAGACTGGAATAACACTGTAGGTCATGGAAATATATTGGCCTGCTGCAAAAGGTCTGAAATCAGCCCAAGAACCCTCCAAACTGATCTCCCAATAGAAGGAATCCTTCCTCCTATGTAAAACCAACTAAGAAAGTGGGTTTCTCAACCCTCCACTACAACACCCTACAACTCAACACAATATCCTGTAGAAACTGTGTTGAAACTGTAGACTGAATCTTGGCACCAATGTCAGATGTGTGGAATGATAGATCAGGTCTCTCCCAAGAGCTACTCAAAGGGAAGAGATGGAATTCCTAAATAGGAATACCTTAGTGCTAAACAACACCAGCAATCTTAGCTAAACAGCTGAAGAGAGCAAAAGTCTAAGCAGACATATCAAAATATAATTCATAAGCTAACCTCAAATGGCTGCCATCCTCTTCCTTATAAACTAAGTGAGCCTTCTCACCTTGGGTCTCACTCATTAGGGTTTCCATCATCACACAATTAATCTCTCTCCAAAACTGCATTGTACCTTCATCAAGGCCACTCCTCCATGACAATCTTGTTTGATTTGGTCAAGGTTGACCTCTTCAACCTGCTTCAGCCCTTTTCACACCTAAGGGTCTTCAAACCAACTTCGCATATAGATGTCTAGACTGATCCTCAATCATATTGAGCTATTTTCATTGATGATCCACTTCTCCCACATTAATGTTGTTGAATTGGTCAAACTTGACTTTGTCCACATCCATTATGCCTTGTTCACACATGAGAGTTCTAGATCCAGTTATTTTTATGATCCCTTTTCACATCAAGAGGGATTTCATGCTTGTTCAAGACAATTATGGGTCTCTTTCCCCATTTATTCATCTAGTACTAGGTGCTAAAAGAAAAAATTAATATTCCTATTAGTTGCATGCTAATGTAGGAATATTACAGGAATACCATGCAGCCCGAAAATTTCCCTCATGAATATGTCTTCTATCTGTACAGACTTACAAGTAGACTGCACCAGTATAAAATGTGCAAATTTACTCAATCTATCCACTACCACCATAATGGAGTCATTTTTCCTTTTTTCTCGCGGTAAACCTATAATGAAGTCCAGGGATATAACCTCCCACTTCCATTCAGGTACCGGTATAGGCTACAACAATCCTACGAGATGTCGATGCTCCACCTTAACCTGCTGACACTCCAATCATTTAGTTAGATATTCAATAATTTTTTTATGCATACTAGGCCAGAAATACACTTTCTAATTATTGTCAACATTTTTTGGTATCCTGGGTGACCCGCATAGTTACTTCTATGGTATTCATCCATAATCAGCTCTTTTAAGCCCACAAGGTTTGGTACATATACCTTTCCTCTAAAGGCGAGCATCTGATCATTACTTATTCCATAATCCGAAGTATTTCCTTGCTTTCTGGTCACTTCCATTTTCTGCCATAGGAATTGATATTCCAGACCTTTTTGTGCTTCTTCGCTCATTTGGTTTAAAATTTTACTTTCTATCTGATTGTAATAAAGATCAAAAATACCATGTAGTTTTCTACTTAAAGCATTAGCTGCCCGGTTTTCCTTACCCTTCACATGTTGGATGTCCATATCAAACTCACTTAAAAAGGCATTCCATCTTGCCCGTCTTGAGTTTAAATCAGCTTGCTTGAAATAACTGGTCAAGCTGATATGATCTGTTTTTAGCATAAACTTTTTACCTAGCAAGTAGTGTCTCCAAACCCGTAGTGCATGTACTACTGTTGTTAATTCTAGATCATAGGTTGATTACCTTTGTTCATGCTCTTTTAACTTCCTTGACTCATAAGCCACCACTTTGCCTTCCTAAGATAGGACTGCCCCAACACCCTCTTTTTTGGCGTCTGTAAAAACTTCAAATTCTTTGTTGGGGTCAGCTACCCTCGACATAGGTGCAGTGGTCAAAAACTGTTTCAGCTTTTCAAAACTGTTTTGACATTCAACAGTCCACTTGAAGAATTTTCCTTTCCTCTGCAATGAAGTAATGGGAAAAGAGATTATGGAAAATCCCTCAATAAATCTCTGATAGTACCCAGCTAACCCCATAAAATATCAAATACCTACCACATTATGGGGTACTCGTCATTCCATAATTGTCTTAATCTTCTCTAGGTCAACAACAATCCCTTCTGCTGAAATGACATGGCCTAGGTACTAGATTTCTGTTTTAAAGAAATCACATTTGCTAAACTTAGCGTACAGCTGATGTTTTCTTAGCATTTCTAGCACAATCCTCAAATGCTCTTTATGTTCTTCTTGGTTTTTGGAATAAATTAAAATGTCATCTATAAATATGATTACAAAGTTATCTAGGAAAGGGTGAAATATTCCATGCATTAACCTCATAAAGGTTGCTGGTGCATTTTTTAACTGGAAGGGTAACACCAAAAACTCATAATGCATGTACCTGCTAAAGAATTTTGTCTTATAAATATCTTCATCCTTGATTCAAATCTGGTGATATCCAGATCTTAAGTCTATCTTTGAAAACATTGTGGCCCCCTTCACCTGATCAAACAGATCATCAATTCTTGGTAATGGATACTTGTTATTAATTGTTAACTTGTTAAGATGTCTATAATCCATGCACATTCACATGGTTCTATCCTTCTTCTTCACGAACAACACTGGTGCTCCCCAAGGGGACAAACTTGGACGAATGTACCCTTTGCCCAACAATTCCTATAACTGCATTTTCAATTCTGTTAATTCTGGAACACTCATTCTGTAAGGAGCGCTTGACACAGGTGATGCTCCTAGCATCAGTTCAATAGTAAAATCAATATCTCGCCTTGGTGGTAATCCAGGAATATTTTCTGGAAAAACATCCATAAAATCTTGCACCACAGGTATGTTTTCCATTATAGGTGATTTTTCCTTGGAATCAGCATACCCCACCTGAATAGCATATATCTGGCATCCCTTCCTTATACATTTATTCATTTGGGATGTTGTAATTGGGTGTAGTTGTAGTGGCTTCTTGATTCCTTGAATTTCTTTGCGTGTTCCATCTTGCATTTTGTAGTATATAATATTTTCCTTGCAATCCACTAAGGTCCAATGTTTTTCTAGCCAATCCATACCCAGAAAAACATCATCGGACCATAATGGCAGTATGTTTAGGTCTACATTTAACTGTTGTGCTGAAATTTCCAAAGTACAGTTTGGAATTTTGGCAGTTACCTTTCGTTTTTCTCCTGTGGCTAGTTGTACCAGCCACGACTTTTTAAATTTATGTTCTTTTAATTTACAAATTTCCACTATTTTGGGACTAACATAACTTAGACTTGCTCCTGAGTCTACCAAAATAGAAACAGATTGAGACAGTAATTTACCTTCCAACTCAATCATCATTGGCTGATAATCTGCCTGTCGATCTTCCAATGTTGCGTTGATACGAGGAATGTTTCGCACCACATCACCTACTATAGAGGCTTCCTACAAGTTTGTAACTGTGTCATTTCTTGTTCGTTGTGGGTATTTTTTATAATAGTGTGCCTCAACACACCCCCAGCACTGTAAGGGTGTCTTGGTCACCTAATCAGGAGCTCAAGTCCAAGCCATGGAAAAAGCTCAAAATTGAAAGTGTTCAAAATCACTTGCAACCTGAACGATCGGATAGGCCTCGGAAATACGATCCTGACACCATGAACAACACTCAAATCCGACACTATATGTGAAATTTATTCAAGTTTGAAAATTCACAATTTCAGGCAAAAGACCAGTTTGACCAGGTTTGACTTCCAAATTTTAAAAATTAAAAAAGGAATATTCCAAGGAATATTCCTAGAATATTCCACCTGGTCCAATCCGGTAATGACAAGTGTCAATCGGTGATTAATTTATTGGTTGACTTTTGTGGTTTCTGGCCAATCAATGGGCACCACGTGGCCTGCCCGGAGGCCGCCACGTGGCCCAGGCCTGTGAAAATTTTCGTGTGGAAATTTTTTTTGGAGCTGGCAGGATTCGACCCCGAGTCGAGTGGCCGCCAGCCCACAGGCCCGACCGCCCCGCCCGCACTTTGTTTCTTAACCACTATGATCATTGCTCATATTTAAAGTTTGATTAACATTCGGTTGGGGCGGAAAAGGGGGACAGCCCCCGTATAATACGACCACACGTGCGTGACCGTAGGTCTTAACACCATCAGGAAGTCCATAATTTCCAACCATTACATGTTAATGTGGCATGTGGCCACTACCAAACCCACAAGCGACCGTTCTGGTCACATCTTCAGACGGTTTGTTAACAAAACTGTCGGCGGATTTCGCAGAAGTGCATGTGACCAGAAATCCGCCCAAAATTTAATGCCAAGTTAAACCGTCCACAAATTTTGGTGCGGATTCCGTTAAATTCGGAGTTGGCGAGTTTTAGTCAGACTATCTACAGTTAGCCCACATTTAGTGGGAGTTTTACTTGACATTGGGAAAATACTGTTTTGGTCATAACTTCTGATAGAGAGAACCTTTTGGAACGAATTTTTATTTTATTTTGGGTATTTAGAGCATTTTGAATCCATTGGAATAGGTTTCAGAGCCATTGGAGTTTATCTTTAGTCCCTTTTCTTCAAGGAAGCAATGAGAGCCATTAGGGCCAAGAGGGAGTTGGAGCTGTGTTGAGCTATGGTTAACCATTTGAGGTGAACCAAAAGTCATTTTTAACTATTTTAATCATTATAGAGCCATTGAGATAGGTTCTAGAGGTATTAGAGGTGTTCTACAGCAATTTTAGCTTCAGGGAAGCTTTTTGAGCCATCAGGGCCATTTTGGGGTTGGAGCTATTTTGAGTTGTACCTCTCTGTTTGAGGTGAACCAAACATAATTTTCGGCTAATTTCGACCTTCTAAACCTAATGGAAGAGGTTTCAGACCTTTTTGAGGACTTCTACAGCCCTAAAAGCTTCATAGGAATTTAAAGAGCCATCAGGGCCTTATTGAAGAAATCACTGTTTATGGTAATTCTTCACTGTTTAGTGAATTTGGAAAGGCATTCTTAGTTTTTTCATGCCTTCTGAATCATTATTTTCATTCAGATTTGTCTATTGAGACACTTTTAAACTTGTATTAGCATTTTAAATAATTTTAATACAAGAGGACAAGCTCATTTTGGGAGGCTTGATCTAGCAGATGTAGCCCAGGAGGGGTGAACTGCTCATCAAACATTTGTGTCATGTTATGCTGAATTTATCTTGCTGTATATTTCTAATTTAATATTTTAAACAACAAATACGAGTAGTTTCATTTTCAGATCATGAGTGTTAACTTCTACAAGTTCTAAAGACAGAGTCTGTAAAGGGCCAGGTAGCCTCTAGATCTCATCCTTTTATCAAAGGTGACATATCCAGTAAATGCCCCTAAATTAAATCTCTAGAATAGATCTAAGAAGTTGCATTTTCAGATCAGTTAATTTAACTTTTCTTCACACATAAACTCTTATATAGTTACCAAAAACACTTTGTTTTATGCAACAAGACATGGATAATTTTGCACACATTTAATTAATGGAAATGGATACCTTGCACACATTTTCAAGTACTTCCATTTTCATATTAGATGGTATCAGAGCTTTGGTTAAGCTTGGTTGTGCTCAGCTTGAGCATTTGTTTTTGTGCAAAAGGTATTAAAACAGTGTAAAATATTGATTGTTTTATTAGTTGCAAAATGGTTGATTGTATGAGTTTTCTCGAGTTGAAAAGATAGCTGTTGATAGCTAAGTCTTGGAAAGGAAAAAAGAGTTGTAGACTATTTCCTTACCCCAAAGTACCTCAAGATTATATTTGGAAAACAAACCCACTTGATTAGTGTTTGCTACAAAAGCTAACAAAGTTTGTGTTTTATGGCTGCTTGAATAAGAAGGGGTCTTTAAAGACATTTGGTTAAAAGCTTGTCGTTTGTTGGAAAGCTTTGAGAACTTTTCTTCAAGAGTTCCTTTTGTGAATTTGACCATTTACATAATGTCAACTTATTCTACAAGTGAAGTTTCCTCCTTCACGAGATTATTCAATGATGACATGAAGAATGAGTTCATTAAGGTGACGGACATGTTGCAGATTCTCATTGACGATCAAAGGGAAAGTGTTGAGCTTCATGCACAAATGTTGGCTTTGAAAGAAGAGAAGGAAAAAATTCTCCAAAGGTTGCATGAAATGCAGAAAAAACTCCTTCAAGCTCAAGAAGCTTTGTCCAAGAACAAGCGTGAGGAAGAGGTAAATCATTCCAACTTGTCTTCAATTTCCTCTATTGAAAAGTGTGTTGGTTCTTTTGAAAAACATACAAGGGGAATCGGGTCCAAAATAATGTTTAAGATGGGCTACCATGAAGGCAAAGGTTTGGGCAAGCATGCACAAGGCATGGTTGACCATATTTCAGTTGTGAAGCAACCCAAGAATGTTGGTCTTTGTTATGTGCAGTTTAATGGCGAAGACTCCAAATCCTTGAATGCATGTGATGCAAATTTAAAGAGAACCTTTTTTCCAAGTTCTTCTATGCATATATGTAAAAAAATTTCTAAGGATGATTGTCATTGTTTTAATCCATCATTGCAGCAAGTAGAGGGTAAACATGTCGCTTGTGGCGAGCCTTCAAGTTCAAACAGTTTTCAAGACAAGAATTGTGATGAAAGTCTGAACAGGAAAGTTGTCTCCTCTACTAGTTCATCGTCTTTCGAAGACAAAAAGGATGGACATTCCATGCAGCAAAAGAGGTATAATTATTCACATGATCAATTTGATTATGTTTCAGCAAAGAATGATAATTTTTCTTGTTCAAATGAAAGAAATTTTTGTTGCACATTTTGTGGTGGATTTAACCATGTTGCTTCAAGATGTTGGTTGAAAAAGAAAGCACATAGGAAGCAGAAGAGGCAAAGAGAACTTTATCAAAAAGTGCTTAAGAGTTGCACATTTTGTCAAAGGAAGGGACATGATGTCTCTCATTGTTGGACCTTGCATCCAACTCATCGTCCAAAGCACATGCAGCTAGAGGACAATAAGTTTTGCGCAAGTGGATCTATGGAGTCCATTATCGATGTGGAAATGGAAGATTCACATGAAGGTGTATTGCAACTGCAAAAGATGCCATGGATTTGGCTTGGTAGGAAGTCGATTAACTTCTTAATGCAGTAAGTCATACTCATTTTGTACATGCAAATTTCAGATTGGTATGCATGTATTTCAGTTGAAAAGTTTGATGCAAGATTGCATGTAAAAGCAGTTTCAGTTGAAGGAATTTCTTTGTTGTTGCAAAAGTTTCACCATGGAGGTGTAAAAGATGAGTATGATATTCACATATATTGCAGCAATGTCTTTTGGTTCAGCTCTTAGTCACCCACATGTTTTTGGGATGATGTACTTGTTGGTATTTGAAAATAAGAGTTGAAGTTGCACATGTACATAGAGGTTGTATGTGTAGATAGTGAACTGTATATAGTTCATTGTACATGATACATACACATGTGTTTGTCAAGATGTATCTTGTTGTTCGTCGACTTGTGTCGATTGTGTTACACATGATTGTCGACTTGTGTCGATTGTGGGCACACTTTTTACATTGATGGTTGTGTCAATTGTATAGCACATTTCATTGTCAACTTGTTGTTGATGTCACATGTTGCACAAGTTGCCTTTGGTGTCAATTGGTGCAGAGAACGAAGTGTCAATGCAAAGTGGTGCAAGATTCCATGAGATGGAAAGGCATGCAGGCAAAGTGGGCACAAAGTTCAGCAAGGGTCATTGCTGGTTCTAGAATGACAGATTGGTATGGCAAGAAAACTTGGTCGAGATTCGACACAAGTACATGGCTCATTTAGCAAAATTTGCCATGTGAACAATTGGAAGTTCAGGAAAATTTTTGGAGGCTGAAGAGAAGAGGATGTTGTTATTCTCTCATTTTCTGTACTACAGTTCAGTTTCATCATTTCGGTGAGCTTTTGGGGTCCAAAAGCTTCTCATTTGGGAGGTGTGATCAGGAGCTCAAGTCCAAGCCATGGAAAAAGCTCAAAATTTAAAGTGTTCAAAATCACTTGTAACCTGAACAACCGGATAGAACTCGATAATATGATCCCGGTGTCGTGAATGACACTCAAATATGACACTGTATGTGAAATTTATTCAAGTTTGAAAAATCACAATTTCAGGCAAAAGACTAGTTTGACCAGGATTGACTTCCAAATTTTAAAAATTAAAAAAGGAATATTCCTAGAATATTCCTCAGAATATTCCCTAGAATATTCCACCCGGTCCAATCCAGTAATGACAAGTGTCAATCAGTGATTAGTTTATTGGTTGAATTTTGTGGTTTCTAGCCAATCATCGGGCGCCACGTGGCCTGCCTGGAGGCCACCACGTGACCCCAGGCCTGTGAAAATTTTCGTGTGGAAATTTTTTTTGGAGCTGGCAGGATTTGACCCCAGGTCGGGTGGCCGCCAGCCCACAGGCCCGACCGCCCCGCCCGCACTTTGTTTCTTAACCACTATGATCATTTCTTATATTTAAAGTTTGATTAACATTCGGTTGGGGCGGAAAGGGGGCCAACCCCTAAGGGCCAGTCCCCGTATAATACGACCACACGCACGTGACCGGAGGTCTTAACACCAGCAGGAAGTCCATAACCGCCAACCGTTACATGTTAATATGGCATGTGGCCACTACCAAACCCACAAGCGACGGTTCCAGTCACAACTTCAAACGGTTTGTTAACAAAACTGTTGGCAGATTTCGCGGAAGTGCATGTGACCAGCACTCTGCCCGACATTTAATGCCAAGTTAAACTGTCTGCCAAGTTTGGTGTGGATTCCGTTAAATTCGGATTTTGGCCAGTTTTAGTCGGACTTTCTACAGTTAGCCCACATTTAGTGGGAGTTTTACTTGACATTGGGAAAATATTGTTTTGGTCATAACTTCTGATAGGGAGAACCTTTTAGAACGAATTGTTTTTTGATTTCAGGTATTCAGAGCATTTTTAATCCATTGGAATAGATTTCAGAGCCATTGGAGTTGATATTAAGTCCCTTTTGCTTCAGGGAAGCAATGAGAGACATCAGGGCCAAGAGGGAGTTGGAGCTGTGTTGAGCTATGGTTAACCATTTTAGGTGAACCAAAAGTCATTTTCAACTATTTTCAGCATTCCAGAGCCATTGGGATAGGTTCAAAAGGTAGTAGATCTTTTATACAACCATTTTAGCTTCAGGGAAGCTTTTTGAGCCATTCGGGCCATTTTGAGGTTGGAGCTGTTTTGAGTTGTACCTCTCTGTTTGAGGTGAACCAAAGATCATTTTCAGCTAATTTTGACCTTCTGAACCTAATGGAATAGGTTTCAGACCTATTTTAGGACTTCTACAGCCCGAAAATCTTCATAGGAGTTCAAAGAGTCGTAAGGGCCTTATTGAAGAAATCACTATTTATCGTAATTCTTCACTATTTAGTGAATTTGGAAAGACATTCTTAGATTTTTCATGCCTTCTGAATTAGTATTTGCATTCATATTTGTCTATTGACACACTTTTAAAGTTTTATTAGAATTTGAAATCATTTTAATACAAGAGGACAAGCTCATTTTGGGAGGCTTGATCCAACAGACGTAGCCCAGGAGGGGTGAACTGCTCATCAAACATTTGTGTCATGTTATGCTGAAGTTATCTTGTTGTACATTTATGATTTAATATGTTAAACAAAAAATAAAAGTAGTTTCATTTTCAGATCATGAGTGTTAACTTCTACAAGTTCTAAAGACAAAGTCTGTAAAGGGCCAGGTAGCCTCTGGATCTCATCTTTTTATCAAAGGTGACATATCCAGTAAATGCCCCTATAGTCAATCTCTGGAACATATCTAAGAAGTTGCATTTTCAGGTCAGTTAATTTAACTTTCCTTCACACATAAACTCTTATACAGCTACCAAAAACACTTTGTTTTATGCAACAAGACATGGAGAATTTTTCACACGTTTAATTAATGGAAATGGATACCTTGCACACATTTTCAAGTACTTCCATTTTCAGATCAGATGGTATCAGAGCTTTGGTTAAGCTTGGTTGTGCTCAACTTGAGCATTTGTTTTTGTGCGAAAGGTATTAAAACAGTGTAAAATATTGACTATTTTATTAGTTGCAAAATGGTTGATTGTATGAGTTTTTTTGAGTTGAAAAGATAGTTGTTGATAGCTAAGTCTTGGAAAGGAAAAAAGAGTTGTAGACTATTTCCTTACCCCAAATTACCTCAATATTATCTTTGGAAAACAAACCCACTTGATTAGTGTTTGCTACAAAAGCTAATGGAGTTTGCGTTTTATGGCTGCTTGAATAAGAAGGGGTCTTTAAAGACATTTGGTTAAAAGCTTGTCATTTGTTGGAAAGCTTTGAGAACTTTTCTTCAGGAGTTCCTTTTGTGAATTTTACGATTTACATAATGTCAAATTCTTCTACAAGTGAAGTTTCCTCCTTCACAAGATTCTTCAAGCATGACATGAATAATGAGTTCATTAAGGTGAAGGACATGTTGCAGATTCTCATTGAGGATCAAAGGGAAAGTGTTAAGCTTCATGCACAAATGTTGGCTTTGAAAGAAGAGAAGGAAACAATTCTCCAAAGGTTACTTGACATGGAGAAACAACTCCTTCAAGCTCAAGAAGCTTTGTCCAAGAACAAGCATGAGGAAGAGGTAAATCATTCCAACTTGTCTTCAATTTCCTCCATTGAAAAGTGTGTTGGTTCTTTTGAAAAACATACAAGGGGAATCGGGTCCAAGATAATGTTTAAGATGGGCTATCATGAAGGCAAAGGTTTGGGAAAGCATGCACAAGGCATGGTTGACCCTATTTCAGTTGTGGAGCGACCCAAGAATGTTGGTCTTGGTTATGTGCAATTTAATGGCGAAGACTCCAAATCCTTGAGTGCATGTGATGAAAATTTAAAGAGAACCTTTATTCCAAGTTCTTCTATGCATATATGTCAAAATTCTTCTAAGGATGATTTTCAATGGTTTAAGCCATCATTTCAACAAGTAGAGGGTAAACATGTCGCTTATGGCAAGCCTTCAAGTTCAAACAGTTTTCAAGACAAGAATTGTGATGAAAGTCTGAAAAGGAAAGCTATCTCCTCTACTAGTTCATCATCTTTCGAAGACAAAAAGGGTGGACATTCCATGCAGCAAAAGAGGTATAATTATTCACATGATCAATTTGATTATGTTTCAGCAAATAATGATAATTTTTCTTTTTCAAATAAAAGAAATTTTTGTTGCACATTTTGTGGTGGATTTAACCTTGTTGCTTCAAGATGCCGGTTAAAAAAGAAAGCACACAGGAAGCAAAAGAGGCAAAGAAAACTTTCTCAGAAAGTGATTAAGAGTTGTACATTTTGTCAAAGGAAGGGACATGATGTCTCTCATTGTTGGACCTTGCATCCAACTCATCGTCCAAAGCACATGCAGCTAGAGGTCAACAAGTTTGGCACAAGTGGATCTATGGAGTCCATTATCGATGTGGAAATGGAAGATTCACATGAAGGTGTATTGCAACTGCAAAAGACGCCATAGAGTTGGCTTGGTAGGAAGTGGATTAACTTCTTAATGCATTAAGTCATACTCATTTTGTACATGCAAATTTCATATTGGTATGCATGTATTTCAGTTGAAAATTTTGATGCAAGATTGCATGTAAAAGCAGTTTCGGTTGAAGGAATTTCTTTGTTGTTGCAAAAGTTTCGCCATGGAGGTGTAAAAGATGAGTATGATGCTCACATATATTACAACAATGTCTTTTGGTTCAACTCTTAGTCACTCACATGTTTTTGGGATGATGTACTTGTTGGTATTTGAAAAGAAGAGTTGAAGTTGCACATGTACATAGAGGTTGTATGTGTAAATAGCGAACTATATATAGTTCATTGTACATGATACATACACATGTGTTTGTCAAGATGTATCTTGTTGTTCGTCGACTTGTGTCGATTGTGTTACACATGATTTTCGACTTGTGTCGATTGTGGGCACACTTTTTACATTGATGGTTGTGTCAATTGTATAGCACATTTCATTGTCAACTTGTTGTAGATGTCACATGTTGCACAAGGTGCCTTTGGTGTCGATTGGTGCAGAGAATGAAGTGTCAGTGCAAAGCGGTGCAAGATTCCATGAGATGGAAAGGCATGCAAGCAAAGTGGGCACAAAGTTCAGCAAGGGTCATTGTTGGTTTCAGAATGAAAGATTGGTATGGTGAGAAAACTTGGTCGGGATTCGACACAAGTACATGGCTCATTTAGCAAGATTCTCCATGTGAACAGTTGGCAGTTCAAGAAAATTTTTGGAGGCTGAAGAGAAGAGGATGTTTTTATTCTCTCATTTTCTGTACTACAGCTCAGTTTCATCATTTCAGTGAGCTTTTGGGGTCCAAAAGCTTCTCATTTGGGAGGTGTGATCAAGAGCTCAAGTCCAAGCCATGGAAAAAGCTCAAAATTGAAGGTGTTCAAAATCACTTGCAACCTGAACGACTGGATAGGCCTTGGCGATACGATCCTGATGCCGTGAACAACACTCAAATCTGACACTGTATGTGAAAGTTATTCAGTTTGAAAATTCACAATTTTAAGCAAAAGACCAGTTTGACCAGGTTTGACTTCCAAATTTTAAAAATTAAAAAAAGAATATTCCATGGAATATTCCTAGAATATTCCTTGAAATATTCCCTGGAATATTCCACCTGGTCCAATCTAGTAATGACAAGTTTCAATCGGTGATTAGTTTATTGTTTGACTTTTGTGGTTTCTGGCCAATCAGCGGGTGCTACGTGGCCTGCTCGGAGGCTGCCACGTGGCCCCAAGCCTGTGAAAATTTTCGTGTGGAAAATTTTTTTGGAGCTGGAAGGATTCGACCCCGGTTCAGGTGGCCGCCATCCCACAGGCCCGACCGCCCCGCCCGCACTTTGTTTCTTAACCACTATGATCATTGCTTATATTTAAAGTTTGATTAACATTCGGTTGGGGCGGAAAGGGGGCCAGACCCTAAGGGACAGCCCCCGTATAATACGACCACATGCGCGTGACCGTAGGTATTAACACCGGCGGGAAGTCCATAACCACCAACCGTTACATGTTAATGTGGCATGTGGCCACTACCAAACCCACAAGCGACGGTTCCGGTCACAACTTCAGACGGTTTGTTAACAATACTGTCAACGGATTTCGTGGAAGTGCATGTGACCAGTGCTTCGCCCGAAATTTAATTCCAAGTTAAACCATCTGCCAAGTTTGGTGTGGATTCCATTAAATTCAAATTTTGGCCAATTTTAGTCGGACTATCTACAGTTAGCCCACATTTAGTGGGAATTTTACTTGACATTGGGCAAATATTTTTTTGGTCATAACTTCTGATAGGGAGAACCTTTTGGAATTATTTTTTTATTTATTTCAGCTAGTCAGAGAATTCTGAATCCATTGGAATAGGTTGCAAAGCCATTGAAGTTTATTTTCAGTCCCTTTTGCTTCAGGGAAGCAATGAGAGCCATTAGGGTCAAGAGGGAGTTGGAGTTGTGTTGAGCTATGGTTAACCATTTGAGGTGAACCAAAAGTAATTTTCGACTATTTTCAGCGTTCTAGAGCCATTGGGATAGGTTCCAAAGGTAGTAGAGGTTTTCTACAACCATTTTAGCTTCAGGGAAGATTTTTGAACCATTAGGGCCATTCTGGGGTTGGAGCTGTTTTGAGTTGTACCTCTCTGTTTGAGGTGAACGAAAGATCATTTTCAACTAATTTCGACCTTTTGAACCTAATGGAAGAGGTTTTAGACCTGTTTGAGGACTTCTACAGATTGAAAATCTTCAGAGGAGTTCAAAGAGTCGTCAGGGCCTTATTGAAGAAATCACTGTTTATGGTAATTCTTCAGTATTTAGTGAATTTGGAAAGGCATTCTTAGCTTTTTCATGCCTTCTGAATCAGTATTTGCATTCAAATTTTTATATTGAGACACTTTTAAACTTGTATTATCATTTGAAAGCATTTTAATACAAGAGGAAAAGCTCATTTTGGGAGGCTTGATCCATCAGACGTAGCCTAGGAGGGGTGAGCTTCTCATCAAACATTTGTGTCATGTTATGTTGAGGTTATCTTGCTGTACATTTCTGATTTAATATTTTAAACAAAAAATACAAGTAGTTTCATTTTCAAATCATGAGTGTTAACTTCTACAAGTTCTAAAGACAGAGTCTGTAAAGGGCCAGGTAGCCTCTGGATCTCATCCTTTTATCAAAGGTGGCATATCCAGTGAATTCCCTTACAGTCAATCTCTGGAACAGATCTAAGAAGTTGCATTTTCATATCAGTTAATTTAACTTTCCTTCACACATAAACTCTTATACAGTTACCAAAAACACTTTGTTTTATGCAACAAGACATGGAGAATTTTTCACACATTTAATTAATGGAAATGGATACCTTGCACACATTTTCAAGTACTTCCATTTTCAGATTATCACCTACCTTTGCTCAGGCTTGTTGGATGCCTCTGTAGGCTTATCTTCTGCTGGCCATTGAGTCCTTTGATGACTTCTGCCAAATTGTTTACTGACATAACTTTGTGTAAAAGTATTAAAGTTATTGCTTTTAGCTCCTTTGAAGTTGGAGTTGTTTTTCTTTCCTTTCCTTGGCTGCCAACTTTTGCCAACATCCCCTTTGGCCTTGGACTGTTGATAGCACATTTGTGCCTTAAGAATGGCTTCATCCATGGTTCTGGGATTTAAAAATTCAATTCTTTCTTTCATATGTGTTGGCAGGCTGCTCAGAAATCTCTGCACCTTAGCTTTTTCCTCTCGAAGGTATGGAACATATTGTAATAGGGAGATGAACTTGGTGATGTACTCGTCCATAGTCATCTGTCCCAGCCTCAAGTCATGAAACTCTTTAGCTTTCTCACCATAGAAACATTCCATTAAATACTTATCTTTAAAGTATTGTTGGAACGATTCCCAAGTGACGTCATGTTCCTCAATGCTGCGAACATTCTTCACTTCTTCCCACCACAGAGTGCCTTTCTCCCTTAACTGATATATAGCCAATCTGACCTTTAGGTTGCTGCTGTATTCATACACTTGTAAATACTTATTCATGTTTATTAACCATGCCTCTGCCACTTCCTCATCTTCACCATCAAATGTTGGTGGTTTTATTTTTCGAAACTCCCCCTGAAGCTTTACTTTCTGTTTTTTAACCTCTTGCTAATCAGAAAAATTGCTAGATTCTGCTTCATTGTAATTTTTATTCTTGTTGCTTCGCTATGATGGGCTTCTTTCTACTCTGTCAATGGTGTTATCCCTTATTTTTTGTTCATCACCTTCTTACATGCCCCTGTCAGTACTGGGGTGTTCCATTTCTTGGTTTTTCTTGTCTGACAAACTTTTGAGTATCTTTTCTTGTTCTTGCATTAATCGTTCGTTATCCCTTCAAACTCGTACCATATCTTCCTGTAATTGTTGTATTGTATTCAACAGTAAACTGGTTTGATGATGTTGTTCCTCCAGCAACCTACTGGTTTGCTGGTGTTGATCGACACTCAGTTGAACCCACATCTCAGGGTTCACCACTGGTTGTGTTTGGGGTTCCCCGGTGTCCTGGGGTGGTTGTTGCGTTATTCCCCTTCTCATGATGTTTCCTGCTAAGCTTCTATTATGTGCATCAGTATACACACATCTCAATCGTTAGTTGACCTTTAGGGTCCCAGCGTATGAATGCTACTCTGATACCACTTGTGACATGCATAAAAAAAAATATTTATTTTCCTTTTTACTTAGAACTCTTGGATAAAAATATGAACCTTATATGTATTCATTTAAAACATATTACACCTATATACAGTACCAAAAACCATGGCTTAAGATAAAATTTCTAGACTCAAATACTATATGATTTTACTAACACCTATAAATGGTAACCCTAGTCATGGTGCTTTTATCGTTATATCATGTGATGATTGTTAGTGGGTTTATACATATATGCACTCCGGCTAAGACATAGGATTATGTCATGGTCTTATAATGTTATCCAACCCCCACATATTTTAATTTAAGTATTGTTTCAAACAATGCTTCTCTGGCAAGTATTTGGGTTTTAAATGCAGATGGCACCAATGATTAATTTCCGAGAACATGTGTAGCATCCACCGTGATTTTGTGCGGATTTCAATGGTTTAGATCTTTGGATTCTTGCTATTGATTCTGGAAAATCCACGGCTCACAAATTGGGCGGGAGTCAACTTGACATCCGTGCCAAACCTAAGTGATTTTCCGCCATTTTTTCATGCACTCTATCGGTTCACCTTCACTATACTTTGAGGGCTTTGCTTCCGTGATGAGGGTTTGAGTTCAGGTTTCTGCTGCACTATTTCATCTTTTTGATTTCCATGGCAAAACTAGCGGCAAGGAGTTCTGAGGTTTCAATACAGAAGAGAGAGACCTCCCTTCAAATTCTGGAGTATTCTCGGAGTTGATCAACTCAAGCTCATGAATCCTCGTTTAGGTAATCACCTCTGAGCTTAAGATTAGGATTGCTTTGCTTAATCGATTTACACAAGGTTTATCTTTCTAACATCGTATCTATGCCTAACTTCTAATATTTTCTTTCTTTTCTTCTCTTGTGGTGGAAGGAATTCGGTACCCAGTATGCTGCTTCAAATCTTTGATTACAGGAATACTTCCTGTCCATAAATTCGGTGCATCTTTGTACAGCATAGCTCTTCTTCTAGCTATTTCACATTTCCATTTAATTAAAACGTTCTCATTCCTTTGCTCTTCAACGCATGGTTGACAGTTTAGCTCTTCTATTGAATATGAATTTCCCTATTTTCGTGTGTGCTTTGGAGTTGCCAGCTACCCTGGTTCACGGCTAATGAGACTAGCTTCTTCCAGGTACATACATTTTTGCTCCAAACACAGTTTCTCAACTGTCTTGCGCGTATTCCTAATTTATCATGAGGGTTTTAATTCCTAGTCTCAGCTCTCTGCTATCTGATGATTGTTGGCTTGCATGCCTTATTTAGTTTGTAAAATTGTAAAGAAATAGGTGGCATAATCCGGCCAAACCCCTTGAGGCTTGGATAGTCTCTAATTTTACGAACTTTGCAGTGCAATTCCCAACAAGTTTAAGCAGCTAAGATTTATGTTGTGGCTTCTTTAGATAGTTTTCATTTTTACTATGTATAATATGTAAAAATAACTTCTGTAAATTCTTCTTTTGGAAATATTTTCTTTCATCTAAACAGTATATGAATATTCTTTTTCGCCGGTAGCTTTCTGTTGTTTTAATGGAGAATAAATATATTCTTGCAACCTTCCGAAATTATAGTTATATGTTTTTTGGTGTGTTTTATGTTCTTTACATTATTTGAAATTCGTAAATAAGAATAAATAATGCTCGTTTTAGTTCTTCTTATTCAGAAAAGAATGTTTTACTTAGTATATGGCAGTAAAATCTCCAATTTATAAGTATATCATTATGTCTCTATTCTTTTTACAATAGGATAATACTTTCGGTGATCGGACCACCATAGTTTGTTCTTGTATAGATAGTATAAGAATGAGATGCGTACTGGACTGGGTTTTTCACCTCTATGCCCAGAACCAATGTCTCGCTCGGTTCTAGTTGCTTAAACTGTATTTTTTCAAAATGTTCTATTTCATTATCACAACAGTTTTTATGCTTATAATAGTTGTTTCTCGAGAACATTATAATCTGTTTGTACTAAAATAAATCTCGTTAAACATCTATCACATGAAAATACTTTTAATAGGAATATTTCTAAGAACACTTGTATAGATTTCTTGATTTCGGTTCTATCTTTAATGTTATCTGCAGTAGTTTAATAGGTGTCTGAACCACCTTAACTGTAGTCTGTGGTTTTCCATTCTGTAGGGACGATGTGTCGAGGGTTAGGTATTTAACCAAGACCCAAGACCAACAATCTTCTCTATATATATTTAATAATGAAAAACTCTTCCTAAAATATTTATTTATGTTTCCTTCCACTTATCCAATATCAGACAACCCTATTGTATACCCAGAAAACAATATTTTCTTCCATATTCTCCTTACGTAAGATATTATCTACAATACTTTTAAACACAAAATCATTCTACATATAATTTTTTCCACATCTTAAATAAGTCTAGAAATACTTTATAGGATGTTAAAATAATTCCGAGGCTAATCTCATTTCTCTTTCAAATCCTACTAACATATAAATCACAACAAATGTTTTCTGATAAACAAAACAAAATCTGTACTTATCCAGACAAAAATTAATTATACTTAATTCCATTTAGCATACACAGTTACTTCTCTGATTTGCAAATTAAAGTTGTGGTCTTCCCAACCTTCAAGAGAGGCGATTACGTCCTCTTCTTGCCCCCATGCTCCAATCCTAAAAGGTACGGGTTAACAATGGATATTTCTGCTGTGACCTCAGGACACCTAGTCCAGTCAGTACCAGAAATAATTCGGGATTTTTCTAAGTGTATTTCCACTATTCACTACCAGCTTTGGAAAATTGTCACTCTCCCTTTCTCCATGAACAGAACCCCCTACTCCTCACTGGGATCAGTCTCTTATCCCGAGAGGAGTAGGTAACTGTTTTCAACTGTCCCCAACCACTTTCCAGTTCTTGGAAACATTTACCATCATATTTTACTTTTTATGAGGTTAATTCCCTTAACTGATTTATTATTCATAATTAATCACTAATGAAAATAAATTTTCTGCAAAATAACAATAATTCTAGTCTTTTTCTTGAATCAATAATTAAAAATGTCTTTTAACTAGTTAACAACTAGTTATCCTTAATGCAGTTGTCACATACATCCTCTCTCACCCACATACACATAAATCTATGAGTGTCAACATAAGGTATCATTGCTTAAATCAACAAGTAAAAAATAAATTCATGAGTACCAATGTGAGGTGTCAATGAGTAAATCAATAACTTCCGATGTAGTTAGTATCTACAACTTACAAATTTTATTTATTTGTAAACAAATAAATTTTAAAAACACATAAAATAATTTTATCATTAGATTTAGTTCAATAGGGAAATAAAATTTGGACCATGTAAAAACACATATTTCAATAAAAAGACAATATTCTATTTCATGGAAAAACTATAGATGAGTTTTAGCCATTACAAAGGAGTCGCCACAATTGTAATAGGGAAACACGGGAGTTGTCACGACTTAGGAGTTTTAGTAATTGTGGCCATTAGAAAAATGGAGTTTCATAATTTCAACAACAATCACCTGAAATTGAGTTGATGTTTATGTATCCATAGTTATACAAAAGTTCAAGTTTGTTACATGGAAAAATTAATTTTAAAATTTAAAATTTAAAATAAATTTATAATATTGTGACTTGTTATAAAATGGTAGAAGATTTTTTAAATTATTTTTAATGTATTTTCTAATAATTTTCTTGTTTGAATCTCATATATATATGTGAAAGAGAAGTAGAGTAGGTTTGGGGGATTTTTATGTTTTTTTTTTCAATATTCTTGTTGGGATTCAACAAGATGATGATCCTAGTGAAAATTAAGCACCTACACTAGGTGGGGCTTGCAGGCTATTTTTAGGTATATGTCTTATTTTAGAATGGTGAGAACACTCTATTTATAGCGGGAGTCTATTTATAGATGGTTGAGCAAATTCTATTTATATATGAGATTCTATTTTTAGATGCATGGGCGAAGCCTATTTATAGATCACATGTCTAAAAATAGATCGGATGTCAATTATTTTTAGCCCTTAATAATAATTAGACGACAAATAATAATCTATTCTCTTGAAGCACTTGATTTCAGTTAACTGATGTGGCAAACCAGTTGACTGAAGGAATTGCGAGTTCTAAGGTTGGTTGGTGGGACATGCAGAGTGGACTTCATTGTAACTGAGTGATACAAAATTGTAACAAAGTTGGATGTGTAGTTATGTGAGTTGTTATTTAGTTTAACTCAGTTAAATGAGTTAAACTCAGTTGTGCTAGTTGTAACTAAAGATACACTAGTGAGAGATCAGTGAACTAATTATTTAATTAATTCACAAGAAGTGGTCTCACATGCAATTGAAGATATACTACTGTTAACTACATGCATGTCAGATCCAGTGGCAACCCAGTTGAGAGATAGGTGAAAGGGTCTGTTTGACTATCAGTTGTGACTATAGTGGGTGCACAAGTGCAACCAAACACACATTGGAGATGCCAATGAGGGTTGCGCAGTCAAGGAAATGCAAGATCGAATTCATTCAGGGATCTTCATCAGCAGGGATTGCACAGTGGAGGCAGGCTGCCAGGAGGTAGTAAATTGGTGCATGTGTGAGCCAATTTTTGTTTGATAGTGTGAGACAATTGTATATTTTACTAAGAGCTCTTGGAGTAGAGTTTTGTATGAGATTGTTTCATGATCCATGAAAATCCCTCGTTCTAATGGTCGCAACTTCTTGATAACTGTTGAAACTAGGAAACTCCTTTGTTCTAATGGCAACAACTTCTTGTTTCAGTGGTGACAAATCCCATGTTTCTCTATTAACAAATCCCTTGTTTCTCTATTATTGTTGGACAACTTCCTTGTAGTGGTGAAAACTCTCTTAAACACTCACATACACATAAATTTATTAGTGTCAACCTGTGGCGCCAATTTGTAAAATAATAACTACCAATGGAATTAATACTTACAATTTACACATTCTATCTAATTTTAAACAAATAACTTTTAAAAATGAAAAAAAATATTTTTATCATAGATTAATTCAATTTGGAAATACAATTTGGAGCATGTAAAAACACAAATTTCAATAAAAATACAATATTATATTTCAACAACAAGCTACATGCAAGTTGCCACCACTACAAGGGAGTTGTGGCAACTGTAATAGGGAGACACAGGAGTTGCCACAACTGTAACAGGGAGTTATCACCATTAGAACATGGAAGTTTCCTAGTTTCAATAACCATCACCAAAAATCCATATTTATACAAAAATTCAAGTTGATTACATGACAATTTTTTTTTTAATTTTTTAATTTTTTTTTTAATTGTGATTTGTTAAAAAATGATATAAGGATTTATTTAATTATTTTTAATGTTTTCTACATTAAAAAAAAATTTTAAATAAATTCTCAAAACATTAAAAATAATTAAATAAATTCTTATATCATTTTTTAACAAATCACAATTTAAAAAAATAATTAAAAATTTGATTTTGTCATGTATTGGACTTGAAGTTTTGTATAAATGTGGATTTATAGACACAGTATTCAGCGAAAGTCGTCAATTGTCACAACTCAATTGTAGGTGATGGTTGTTGAAACTAGGAAATGGTGATAACTCACTGCTACAATGGTTGCAACTCCCATGTTTCCTTATTATAGTTGCGACAACTCACAACTCAATTGTAGGTGATGGTTGTAGAAACTAAGAAATGGCGATAAATCTGTGTTACAATGGTTGCAACTCCTTTGTTTCCTTATTATAGTTGCAACAACTCCCTTGTAGTGGTGGCAACTTGCATGTAGCTTGTTGCTGAAATAGAGTATTGTATTTTAATTGAAATTTTTGTGTTTACATGCTCCAAATTGTATTTACAAATTGAATTAATCTATGATAAAAATATGTTTTTTCATTTTTAAAAGTTATTCGATTAAAATTAGATAGATTTTGTCGATTGTAGGTACTAAGTGCATTGGTAGTTATTAATTTAATCATTAGATTAATTCAATCTAGAAATAAAATTCGGAGCATGTAAAAACACAAATTTCAATAAAAATAAGACACTCTATTTCAGCAACAAGCTACAAGAGAGTTGGCACCATTACAACGGAGTTGTCGCAAGAGTAACAAGGGAGTTGTCACCACTGTAACAAGGAGTTGTGGCCATTAGAACAAGGGAGTTTCCTAGTTTCAACAACTATCACCTATACCTGAGTTGCATCAATTGACAACTTTAGCTAATAAAACACTATGTGAAACTACTTTGTCTCTGCGGCCATATTTATACAAAACTTCAAGTTGGTTACATGACAAAATTAATTTATAAATTTTAATTGTATTTTTTTTTTTTAAATTGTGATTTGTTAAAAAATAATATAGAAATTTACTTAATTATTTTAAATATTTTCTCTAATAATTCTTTTGATTCTACACTTTCATATATATATATATATATATATATATATATAAGAAGTAGAGTAGGTTTGGGGGATTTTTATGTTTTTTTTTTAAATATTTCCCACTATCTCCATCCTCTCTCACTGGCATACACTTAAATTCATTAGTGTCAGGGTGATGGCACCACCACACTGACACTAATGAATTTACGTGTATGTAAGTAAGAGAGGTTAGAGGTGAGGGGGGGAATTGGGAAAAAAATATAAAAATCTCCCAAACTTACCTTACTTGTCTTTCATATAAATATATGAGAATCTGATCAAGAGAATTATTAGAAAATACATTGAAAATAATTAAATAAATTCTTGTACCATTTTATAACAAGTCACAATTCTAAAAAAAAAAAATTTAAAATTTAAAAATTATTTTTGTCATATAACCAACTTGACATGGATGCATAAACAACAACTCAACTCAATTGTAAGTGATCATTGTTGAAATTAGGAAAGTAGTGACAACTCCCTTGTTTCAGTTGCCACAACTCCCTTGTAATGGGGGCACCTCTCCTATGGCTTGTTGTTGAAATAGAGTATTGTATTTTTATTGAAATATGTGTAATTACATGCTCCAAATTTTATTGCCTTATTGAATTAATCTAATAATAAAATTATTTTATGTGTTTCTAAAATTTATTTGTTTAAAATTAAATAGAATTTGTAAGTTGTAGGTACTAACTACATTGGCAATTATTGATTTACAAATTGACACCTGACATTGGTACTCATGAATGAATTTATTTTTTAATATTGATTAAGCAATGAGACCTTATGTTCACACTAATAGATTTATGTGAGATGGAGGCAGTGAGGAAAACATAAAAATCACCACAACCCTACTCTACTATAATATATGATAGAGGAATGAAGATAAATATTAAAAAATAAATAAAAAAATATTATTATATCATTTTTAACAAATCACAATTTAAAAAAAAAAATCAAAATTAAATTCAAAATTCAAAAACAAAATTTCCATGTAACCAACTTAAAGTTTTGCATAAATATGAATGCAGACACATAGTAGCTTCACATTGTGTTTTATTAGCTGAAGTTGTAAATTGTTGCAACTCAGTTGTAGTTGATCATTGTTGAACCTAGGCAACTCTTCTATTGTAATGGCGACAACTACCCATTATAGTGGTGACAACTCCTATGTAATGGTAGCAACTCCTTGTTATAGTGGCTGCAACTCCCATATTTCCACGTTACAGTTGCATCAACTCCCCTATAGTTGTGGCAACTAGTGTATAGCTTGCTACTGAAAGAGAGTATTGTTTTTTTTTTTTTTTTTGAAATCTGTGTCTTTATATGTTGCAAAATTTATGTGTTATTTTAACTTGAGACAACATGAAGAGAAGTAAAGCTATGTGTCTGCAACAAGAATAGCTACAAGGGAATTCTTAAAGTCCATATATAGAAGTCAAGCACCCACAAAATACGAAAATAAACTTATAGTGGATATCAATCATATGAAAAGGCCATTAAGGAAAAAAGATAGAATGTTTAAGAAAAGTATGATTTCAAGCTACAAAATCCTCAGTTTAAATAAATCAACATTTCAACTTTAATATTAGAACAAAGCATCAAGGCAAAATGCAATTGTTGATTATCACCAAAAAACAATGTGTAAGAAATAATTAAGTTCAGTAAATTTCATGGATATTTTTTATTTTTTTTAAACTTAGTAAATTTCAATAAACAATAAAGTAGTCATGTGTGAATAACCAATAACAAACAATTCCAAGAGATAAATAAGGCAAGCACTAACAAAATATAGGAAAAAAATTGTAGTGGATATCAATCATATAAAAAGGCCACTAAGAAAAAAAAGATTGAATGTTTAAGATAATTATGCATTAGACTATAAAATCCCTAGTTTAAATAAATCAACATTTCAACTTTAATATTAGAACATGACATAATGCAATTATTGATTATCACTAGACAATAATGTTAAGTCCACTAAATTCCAGGGAAAAATGGATTTGATAGAATCTACAATAACATGTAGTAGAACTCAGAATGACTGAATTCCATTAAAAATTTTGACTTTAAAAAATATAAATTCTAGATTCACTTCAAGTAAAAAATAAAAGAGTTAGAGTTAAACCATAAATTTATGTAAGAAATAGTAAAGTTGGACAATATTTTTTTTTTTAACTTAGTAAATTTTCGTTGGAACATTTTTACAAACCCAGAAATTTATGTGAAACACCATAAAACTTGGTAAATTCCATGAATAATTTTAAAATTGTTTAAAGATTAGTAAATTTCATGGGAGCATTTTCACATTTTTAGAAACCATAAATCAGAAATGTATGTGGGACATCGCTCACAATAAATGTAAAACCTAGAAATTCATAGTAAAAACAAAAATGCATATATGTAAATGAAAATAATACTGTGATTGATACAAAACCGTGAACACTTATCATAATTCATCCATGAAATGTTGTTTGTAGTTTCAACTGGGATGTGGTTCGTGGTTTCAACTCGGATGATACTATGTTGTGATTTCCACCCCAGACTCTGATACTATGTTGTGATTTCCACCCCAGACTCCCCAACTGGAACTCAATCACAGTGTCCTCACTCAATGAAGCATTCAACCACAGTCGCTCCCATCCACATATCATTTTGTTTCAAAAAAAATTGCGCGCCACTGCTGAGTTTTAAATTTTGGATGCAGAAGTGGCATTAAATGTATTAGTTGGAACTGGACGGTGGCAGTACATGAGACAGAGAACGAGAGCCAAACAGGGCAGGGAGTAACGGAGACGGAGCTTATGAGACAGAGTGGTTCCATCAGAGTACTCGAGATAGAAAGACGCCGGAGGATGGTCACCGGCAAATGGAAGGCAAAAAAACCAAAGGGTAAAACGTCTACTAGTTAGACTACTATTCCCTTGTGAACTCTCGACTCAGAGTTGACAGTCCCTCAACTCGCTCCAGAGGTCTTGGAAGCAACACTCCTCATCTTGCACACCTTCACTGGCTGCCTTATTTGCTATCAATGATGTATGGCTCTGCGCATTAGTGAAATTCAACACCACGCCTCCACAACCTTCAGCCAGATTTTGGTCGGCTTCAGTCCAGGTATCGAATTGCGACCCTCACACATCCTTTTCTTTTCACACGACCCAGTGAAGTTTACCTCACGACAATAAACACAATAGATGGACCAACAAGAAAACACATGCTACAAACATCTAGTTTACTCTCTCGTTTCCCTGGGGCTTCCTTATGTCGATTGCTGGCTACCGGAATATTCTGGGATCTGGGATCCTATGGACATGGGCAAGTTTCATTATTTGACCTCCCCTATGTCTGTAATATTTCGGGAATTTGCAACAAATTTAAGCTGAAGGGTTCTAGGAAGCGGAGGTAGTTGGACCTAAACCTGCTGCTTGATATCATGTTAGGATGGGAAAGCAGAATTATTACACAAAAATTATGTTTGATCCTTCTATATTAACAATGGAATAATACAAAAATATAAATAAACAAATTATCTTGCACATCCAATCTTTTAGTTAAGTAAATATCTCAACAGACTATTTAGTTGGCAAGTAAATATCTAACAAAAGTTATTGTAGCATTGGCATTCCTTGATGCTATGGCTAATATCATGCTGGAGTCGAACAAACTAGATATTGTGCTAGATGAAACATAAAAGTTTTACATGCTAAAGAATTACTATGCCAAAAAGTATTTGCATGTTCTAGCTTCAATTATGAACATCATATGTTGACAATGCAATCCTTGAGCCCTCAAGTGGGACTCCTCCAAATGGTTGTTTTGTTGGAGATGCAACAACATTTGGAGGAGTGCCACTTGATTAGAACACAAGTGTGACATGTATAGAATAGTTCTCTACCAAAGTGCCCTCAACCAGAATATGTTCAGCCAATGAAAACCTTTAAACAACTATAATATTTCATGGACTGACAAATCTCCCCATACAATGCCATCTAGTGAATGGTTGGACTCAAATGGAAAAGCTACAAGGATGAACTGAAAGAAGCCAAAAAACCTGCAACAAAGTCCAACAGGTTCTAGTATGGAATAGGAGTGATGTGGTGTCACTATGCTCTTTCTTGGTTATGCAAATGAGGGGGAACCAACCCCTTTCATAGCCAAAGGAGACGGATCAGCTCTTCCTTCTAAGACAGCACAATCCTGCTGGCGACGCTTCTCTGTATTGTGTTCAAATGATGAATTAATCAGATCACACAAAATACATGCTACTACAAACCCAAATAGTGTACTTCCAACTCAAATTAATGTTGCAAATTATTCACCACGTTACTAACGTCATGAGTCTACAACCAGTGCATTGAATTTGAAGAAACTAATCACACGTGCAAGATATATGTTTTAATTTGAGTTACATTTTTGTTCTTAAAGAAATTAGAAATATATAATATCACATGTAGCACCACATTGGTTGTGAGTTTCAGTAACAGAAAGGGTTTTCAAATCGACACCTTCAAAGTTTCAAGAAACAAATACACAGACACATGATTCTATACATAAATGTAATGGTGGAAAAAAAGTAGTTATATACATGGTGTGTGCATCTAGATATATGGAAATGAACTCTCAAATTTTCCTTTATCATACTGCTATTTTTCTATGAATATTATAGTTATTTGACCATCAGCCATGGTTCTACACTAATCTGCTAGGAAGCATCTGGGAAATGTTTCCTAGAAATATCTATATAAGAAACTTCTAGAAAAGTTTTCTCAAAAGTCTTCCAAGACTTTTTACAGAGTTTCAACACCAGAAGTTTTTCCTCTATGGAACCACCCCAGTCAGAAGCTCTGGCTTTATGGCAAAAGTTATATACAAGCTGTGCATCTAGACATATGGAAATGAACTTTCAAATTTTCCTCTTTCATAATGCTATTTTTCTATCAATAGTATAGTTATTTGACTATCAGCCGTGTAGATACACTAATTTGCTAGGAAGTATCTGGGAAATGTTTCCGAGAAATCTCTATATAAGAAACTGCTAGGAAAGTTTTCCCAAAAGTCCTCCAAGAGTTTTTACAAAGTTTCAACACCAGAAAAGTTTCCTCTATGGAAACACCCCAGTCAGAAGCTTTGGTTTTATGGAAAATCTCACATAATTTAAAATGAATGTGCCAGAGAAATTGCTAGAAGATCAGTTTTCTTATAACTTTTACTGAGAAGCTTGCATCTTGTTACAAAGAAAACGGATGTCTTATTGAATAATAAAGAACTTATTGAGCCTTTCCAGGTCCCCATTAATAGTCATTAAATTGGCTGATACAATGAGAAACTGCATCGTATCAATGATGCATATAGCTCACGAACAGAACTTCAGTTCAGCAAGGTCGTCTATTTCCCATTACAAAGAAGACTTAATGCTTCAGAGAACCTTTGATCCTTGATAAAAAAATATTCCTACCTAGAATATAGACGCCAAAGCGTTCAAAATAACTATAAAAATGTATGAAAACATTACAAATGAATCCCATCAAGCTATTGTTGCGAGTGTCTTTGTACTTAAATGATAACATTAAACTATGTGATACAAACAAATGAAATTGAAGACTTGACCCAACAATAAGGACCTCAAGAAGCCAAATAAACCCTGTACTTTCTTTAGCCAATACTCCCAGTGGATGTAAGCCACCTGGTAAACTAGCGCCCTTTGGGATTCACTAGCTGTGAAAACACCATACTTGGTGTCACATCATCTGAGCTCTCACTTGTCATACTCTGACCTCCAATGCTAATTCCTATGCTGTGGCTGCCTGTAACATGATCTGGAGAACCTTTTGCGCAGTTAAACTTCAGTGGTGCTTCAGCAAAGTCTGAAATGTTGTCATCGACCATTTTATTTTCAATTGCAGTTTCTTGAAGTTGCAAAGTGAACTCTAGGTTCCAAAGCACATCTCCCATAGGTGGTCTATCAATTCCTTGATCAGCCAGACACTTTTCAGCTGTCTCTGCAAACTTTTGAAGGGATTCTGGGTTTATTTTTCCTTTCAAATGAGGATCTATAATATGCTCCAAAGTCCCCTTCCTCAGACAGTGCAGAGCCCATTCAGCAAGGCTTACCTGTTCTCTTGGAAGTGTTGGATTAAGAGCAGGCCGTGCACATAACACCTCAAATAACACAACTCCAAACGAATAAACATCTGACTTTTCAGTGAGGTGCTGCCGACGGAAATATTCTGGATCCAAGTATCCAAAACTGCCTTTCACTACAGTGCTCACATGAGTGTGATCCAGAGTTGGGCCAGTCTTGGAGAGGCCAAAATCCGAAACTTTTGCAACAAACTTTTCATCCAGAAGTATATTGGTGGTCTTTACATCACGGTGAATGATGGTGTGCTTTGCCCCTGTGTGAAGATAATGCAGACCGCGAGCAGCTCCAATACAGATCTCTAGTCTCTGCTTCCAGGACAAAGGAGGCATGTCAGTCTTGTATAGGTGGCCTCGCAGTGTACCATAAGCCATGTAATCATAGACCAGAATCATCTCACAATTATCTTCACAGTAACCAATGAGAGACACCAAATGTCTATGGCGAAGCTTGGAAAGCAACTCTATCTCAGTCTGAAATTCATTGATACCCTGTTCAGAAAGTGGATTTCCTCTTTTCACTGCAACCTTGGTGCCTCCATCAATCTCTCCTTGATAGACTTTCCCAAAACCGCCCACACCAATCACCCGGGATTCATCGAATTGATTAGTGGCCTCTTGGATCTCTGCAAGTGTAAAGTGCCTACAGAGACCTGCCGGTGCACATGAAGTATAGCTGCCAGTACCACTTTTCCCAGAAGCTTTACTACCCATGGTATGGGAGTTCCCTCCATAAAAGGCCAGGGGAAGCCATCCAGAAGGCCCCTCCTCTCCAGTCATCGTTCCCCTGCGACGGCACACTAAACAGCAAAGTGCAGAAACTAAGCCTAATGCAAGAAAACCTCCCGTTACACCCCCAATCAGTGGAACTTTGCTAGTAGATTTGGAAGAATTCTCTCCAGGCTTCTGCGTAGCTGCAGCTACAGGAGGCATTACAGGGGTCGGTGTTGGATTTGGTCCTGCAAGATTTCCTGAGCTATCATTAAGCTTAAAAATCTCCAGCCCATTTAGGATCGCATCATAGTACTGTGGCTTAGTAGATGGATCAGGATGGATAGCAACCCACAAATTTGAGCTACTGGATTGAGGTGGAACATAAACAACATAATCCTTGAACATTGGAGTGTTCTGTGCTTGGGTCGACGCTATCACATCAAATTGTGTTTCAACAGTCTGGTTATGAATGAAAATATCGAAAACTCTCTGGTTTGGTTGTGTGTAAATAAGTTCACAAAAGTGGAGGCGGACTAAGTAATTAAAACCAGAATCCACTAATACTAACCAGGTCAAATTGTATTTCAGGTTAATGTCGTTCACTGGACCCATGGAACGTGCAGTACTGTAAACTTCTGACGGTGCAATATATTGTGGCACACTGTCAGAGTACAGCATACTGCTATTGGGATCAGCAGAAATAGTTATCCCAACAGCAGCTCCAAACATATATGGTGTATCATCATACCAAGTTCTGCCGAGATCTGAATCTTGAACTGGTGAAAGAGATTGTCCTCCTACATTCAATCTAATCATGGTCTGCAATGTGTCGCTCGAGTCAATATCGTATGGTACATCCAGTCCAGCGAGCACTGGCTGCGTCATGTTGAACAGGTCAGGCATAGATACAATCTCAATACCATTCACAAATGCATAAGATTTGTTGACCTTCTCTGGAACAAAGGTGATGTTAAGCAGACCTAGAGAATTAGTGATGGAAAACTCCCTTATGATGTATGCTTGGGTAAGGGCTTGAGCAGTGATCGATGCACTGAAATTCTTCAGCATGGTGTAATCTCCGGCACGAACAGTGAAGAAGGCATCATCAGGGTCAAGACCATTATAAGAAGATGGGTAGAAATAAAGCCTCACCCAATGCCTGCCACCCGATACTGGAAAACTGTAGGTGGATTCCCCTGTGAAAACATCTGCCGTCATGTATGGAATCACAGAAGGAAGGCTAGGATCCTGATTAGCAGCAGTAGCCTGCTGGGTGTTCTTTGAAGATGGAGCAAATCTGGATCCTATGTCTCCAACCCAGGTTCTCCCATCTCCATCCTTTGCCTTCCCTGAATACCCACAGCTCAAAAGAATATCATCTGGACGCTGTGCAGCAATATAAGTAGAAATTTTGATGTCCAAAAGGGAGAAAACAATTGTAGCACAGATGAGGAAAAAAGAGGGGTCTACAATTCTCTTCATCTTTGTAAATAAACAAACCCAATGACTGTTCATTCTTGGTCTCTAGTAATTCAAGAAAAGACCCTAGAGACCCTTCAATTCCTTGATTCTCAGATCTTGAATTTGATTGCTCTATATCCAGAGCTTCACTGGATACATCACATACTCAAATGAGACCTCCCTTCTACGAATATAACACCCATCAAAATTGTGAACCAGAATGATGGCTTCTTCCAGTGCCCCACATTTCCCTTCTCCTCCCTGAATCATAATACCATTTTCAAAACCAAACCAACACTAATCTAAAATCTTTGTTTGACAGTCAGATTTGGGAGAAAAAAAGCATACCTGGAAATTACAGATAGATTTGTGCACAGAACAAGCTGTTGAAGAGGCTGGCAATTGTCCTCCCAAACGTTTCCGCGTTCCCTACCAGAATTTGTTGTCCTCCTCCAATAATAGTGTGGTATGTACAGGCTGTAAAGGAACGTGCAGGGAGGTATAGCTGGAGCGGTCATGGATGACGGAATCCCTACACTACCCTGCATGGAATTCGGAGAAAGATCCTGGGCGGAATTCATTGAATTATATATTTGCGGAGGATTGCACATGGAGGCCACTACCCGTGCTCTCCCATCTTTGGGTTGGCCGTTTGGTTTCCAAGAATTGTTTGCAAATGTAATCTTTCCAATCGGAGAATCTGTACACCATGACAGACAACGCTGCTCGACAGTTAAGAAATTTAGACACCCACGGCTGCCAGAGCATCTGAGCATTCATTTCTTATGGATTTTAGAGGATTATGTGCCAGTAAAAGCTGCCCTTTATTGACTTTGGATATATTCATTCCAATTTTGAAGTATATGTTGTCATTGAAGGAAGCATCTGTTGTCATTAAGTTTAAAGTTATTGTCAACCCGAAGTTATTTTGACTGGACTGTATATATGCGTGTGAATATGTTTAGGATTAATTATTATTATATTTTTAATGAAATATATAATATTTTTTTTGATATAATTATAAAATTTACTAGATGTAACTATAAAATTTAATAAATCCATATTAATATAATTATTAAATTTAATTTACAATTTAATATAATTTAAATTTATTTGTTGTAATGTTTATAGGGTTTTGGATAGTTGGTGATTAGGTGTTTGTTAAGACACTCTTTGATGTTAATTCACTATTTTAATCTCTCATTCGGATTAAGGTGATGTATAGAATATGATGAAGATGTAATCCTAAGCTTAAAAATAAAATTATTTATTGTAATAATTTTATTTAAATTTAAATGGAAATTTTGAAATTGTAAATTTTAATTATACAAATTAAAATGTTTAAACTTATTCAAATTTACTTGTTTTTGTTGGGTTAAAAGTAAAATTTGTTTTCTTTTAATTTTTTTTATATTTGTTTTTTTAATTATATTTATTGGTTAATTTCTCCAAAATTTGGTATGAAACTATTAGAATTGGGATTACAGAGTTATGTAGTCTGCCCAATACAACAGTGAATTATGAAGTCTACATAGTTATACATTCAAAAACAGTCTTTAAACAATAAAATTTCACAATCTTAACAAAAATTATATCATTGGAATATAAAATTGTTAAAGTATGTCAATTAATTTTATTTAACAATTCTAATAAATTCAACTATAAAATAGGTAACAATGTTTTGTTAAAAAAACATCACTAGTAAATGATAAATATTTATAAGTGGTGATTTGATATGTTTCTAAAATTTCATTTACGATATTCATTTTTAATCTACGTTTCAAATTCAAACCAAATCTCATTATCAAAAGAATTAATAAATATTACATAAAAACACTAAAAAAATAATTAATTCAAAATCTCAAAAATTAATCTTACTTATCAATCTATAAACAAAATAGCCCAAAAAATAATTGCATTATAAATTTATTTGTACATATAAATTATCTATATTAATTAAATAATAATAATAATAATAATAACATTTTTAACAATTTTAATTAAACTTAAAACTAAAATTAGTTGTCATTGTTCCTTTCCCGTGACCTCTTTACTTATTTTCAATTTTTAAAACCTGGTAACCGCTCAGCTCAAAATTGGTGTCAATGTTCTTTCCGTGTGGGGTCTCTTTCTTTTCCTTTCCAATTCGGCCATCAGATTCACTAAGAATAAAATAGCTGCCACGTTATTTTTCATTTTATTAAAGTTATATGTCATCCTTTCCAATATCATCCTATGCAGCAAACAAATTTGTCTATATGGTAGTGAAGTCAAATAAAATAAAATTTATAAGTCTACAAATCAATCATATATATGTATGTGGTTAAACAAATATTTATAAAAATGTTCTATGCATGATCATAGGTTTTAATTTTAATTTTTTAATTAATAAAATTTTAATTATTTTTAAATACCAATTCAATATATTGTTTTTATTTTTATTTTTAAAGTAAGTTAAATATAATGTGAATTAACAAATAGCATTTAAGTTTTTTTGAATTTGTATTTAAATTTTTTAAATTAAATTAAATATAATAAGAATTAACAAATATTTTTCTCTAATTATATTATATTTAATATAATTTTATTTTGGATTTTTTAAATTTTTTATATTATTTCATATTTTTAGTTAGAATTAGATTTCTCTCCTGAAAATATGAGATTGTTACAAAAATATAAGTAAATGACTAAATACAAATTGCAATTGAGTCTTTTTGAAATTCTCTTATCATATGTTACATCTTTTTAATTTTATTTGATTCAATTTTAGTTTTTATTATTTTTCTTTACCATTTATATTATGTTTTATTAGTTTTAAAATATTTTTAAAATTACTATTTATTATGTTTTATTAGTTTTAAAATATTTTTAAAATTAGTATTTATTGTTATTAGTAATATTATTATTATTAATATAGTAAAAATGAGAGTTTTCCAATAAAATTATATATTGAAACGTTTTTTATTTTTATTTTTATATATAAATGTAAGTTTGATTTTATTTTATTTTATTTATTTTTTTAAATTGGGTCATAAAATTTTAGGTGAAATTGTAATTTTTTATTATTTGAAATGTGTCTTTAAATATATAAATGGATTCAACACCGTCAAAAATCCTTAGGACTCATGGATGATGTAGACTACACAATTCAAACTTGTGATTCTAATTAATCCCTATCAAAATTTTAGACAAAAATGAGTGGAAAAAAAAAATAAAAATAAAAATGAAAAAGAGTTATACTATATCTTAACATGGGAGCTTTGCAAATTTTCTATGTTGCATCTTAATTAAATGCCACTTTGAAATATAAGTAACATATTGATTCACCAAAAATTTGTCAAATTTTAACAATTTTTTTGCTTTGGTACAATCTTGTAATATACCAAAGCTAAACTGTTGAGCCTAGATTGGGTTATAAGGGAAAAATGTTCTATGTGTCTCTCTTTTGTGCAATGTATTTGATTGCATTGCACTAAGCACATTAGTTCGTTTGACTATGATAATTAGGAAAGAAGCCCCTTGTGCCTCTCTTTTATGCATTGTATCTTATTGTATTGCATTACACAAACTAGTTAGTTTCATTAGATTATGTTACGTCACACCAACATGTATTAAATATATAAAGTATTTGTGAGAGCTGGCTTAATTGCAAAGTAGTTGTTATGTTATTTATTTTTAAAGTGACTAAACATTCATTTCTGTTGAGAAAAGGATTACACAATGAACATAAATTAATTATGTTTTGTTGGAAATAAAATTTAATTATGGAATTGTGGTTCCATAAAATTAAAAGAAGACTGATGATAAAAAGTATTCAAAGCACTGAGAGTGGTTGAACAGAAAATAGTTAAAAACAATTACCTTTCCTCTGGGGATAAAGGCACATCCCAGTGAGGAAAAGGGGTTCTGTTCTGTGAATAAATGAAGGAGGAAGAGAGTGAAAATTATTGAGCTGGTGGTGACCAGTGGAAAACACTCATCGTTCCTAAATCCTGGAAAATAAGAGTACTGGACTAGGGGTCCTGAGGTCTTTTTTGGGATATCTGTCAACCTACTCATCTCAGGTGTGGAGCACGGGGGGAGATGAGGACGTAATCGCCTCTCTCATGGTAGGGAGGACTTCATCAGTAGATTATGGAGCGAGATAAGTATACAGACTGCAGAAATAGTAAGAACTGGAATTTGCTATTTAGACAGAATTCTTTTAAATGCAAAAAATGTTTTCTTGAAAGTATGGAATGAAGACTTTTACACAGTGGATGTTGTAGATAAATAATAATTGTATTTCTTATAAAATAATCCAGATATTACAGTAGAATATTTATATATATATATGTGGGCTCTGTAAAAAATGCATATATTGAAAGTATTTCCTGTTTTTCAAGAAAATTAGTGTGAACAATAACTATACTATCAAGTTAAACAAAGAAAAAAATATCTACAAGTAGTATGAACCAGGAGAACTGTTAGTTCAGGGTTCATGGTCGAAAACCTAGACCCCAGAACTTATCGTTAATCCTATAGTCTATGATATACACGGACAACATAGTTGTGGGAGAACAACTCCGAAAATTTTGATGGTCCGGGCATCTCAATTAACTGGAAGAAATAATACAGTTTCTGTTCTAGATAAAAGAGTGAAAACCTCTGTAACTGGAAGAAATAATACAACTTCTGTTCTAGATAAAAGAATGAAAACCTTTGTCTAAAATACAATATATACATAGAAAATCTCAGAGTTAGCATGCAAAATAAAATTCCCATAATTGGAACTGCCATGGTAAATATAAATCACATCGAAAGTAAACTTTGTGCAAAGCTAATGTAGAAAACGAGAAACTAGATTATGTTCGAACAAGAGAAATATCTAGCATAATCGAAAAAGATGTGAAGGATCCATTAAATAAAACAAACTCACATACTTATACATATACAAGAGAAACTGAGAAGTTTCTGCCATTTCTAAATCCAAAGAGACAAAACCATATTAAAAGGGTTGAATGAAATAACATTTGAAGATGCAGAAGATTCAAACTATTGCTCATAGCAAAGGCACAAAAAATCTTTCTAGCAAAGATTTAAATCATATTAAAAATATCGAGCTTAGAGGGATTTCCCCTCTTAAGACTGGGCCGTGAATTTGGAAATAGCCAGGAGTGGCTTATAGTTACAATATTATTCCAAATGCATGCAACGGTCCCAAGCAAGGCACATCCCTTGAGCTTAACTGGAATTAACACAACGACAAATTTCCCATAAAACCAAATCTAGAGCTCACGATGCCATGAGTACCCTCGAAGCTAGAAATGAGCTTCTCTTTGACAAATTTTAAAAACCCTATGGAGAAATTGGTACCTATTTAGCAAATGACAGAGTTAGGATTTGTGAAACGAAGCACCTCAAGAAGTAGAAATCACAATGAGTAAACCCTTGACAGTTGAGCAAAGCATTTAGCTGTTCAAAACCAAGACAAGATAACATTAGAAAATACCATACCTTCTAAGAAAAGGGAAACACTAAAGAAAAGTCAGAGTAAAGGAAGCTTGAATGCAATGTTGCGAAAAGCCATGAAAGAGTAAGTTTACGGAAAATGGATGAGAGGTTATAAATTAGTGAGTACATTAACATAAAACTTAAGAAATTTATTCGGCTTACCTGCTACAGTGAGAGGGAACTCGACATGAGAGGCTAGTACGCTTAACAGTGAAGTGAGTTCCCAAAACCTAGAGAAAATTCGAAAACACATTTTAAAAACTACAATTTCTTGCAAACCTAAGTGCTTAGCAGGTGGCGCAAAGTCAGTGCTAGCTTCCGACGAAATAATAAAACAAAGAGGAAATGCAACTTAATGATGAGCTCAATAATACCGTAAGGGCTAAGCCAAAAAAAAACTGTGAATGAAATGATCATACCTGTTTCAAGTTGCACCATGGCAAGCAGGATAGAATTGGAGCAAAGGATTGCCGGTCGATAGAGTTCAGGTCGCGGCGGAGTCACAGAGGAGCAACGTAGCAGAACTCACAACGCAAAATGAAAGAATTGGTTAGGGTTTGCAGTGGTTGATACCCTAAACGGGTACCACAATAATCTCCACCATAAATCCCCACACTTCCAATCTAACGGCGAACAATCGAACAGATGTCCACATGCGATATAAGTTCCCAACACAAGTACAGTACCGTGAATCCAACTTATGACACATAATCCATCGACAAGACTTAATAAAGCTATGGATTAAATCAACGTACAGGGTAAAGATATGCCATTATCACACCGTCTTGGAAGCATTAATCATATGTGTGTTGAGTATTAATATTACACGGTTAACCGAATTAAGATCACAAGTGTCACGCACATAGAGACTATGCGACCAACTTAGGTTATGGTGGATTAACCTGTTGATATAATATTTATTTAGTTTTGATATATATGTTCGCATTTATAGTTTTACCTTGTAAGATCACAGTTAAAATTATGAAGCTATGGGTATAATATAGTAAGTGTTAATTTATTATTATTATTATTACAGTGATGTATGTTACAAGTGGTATCAGAGCAGCGTTCATACGTTGGGACCCAATGGGTCACCTAACATGATAAATTGTTGTGTATAAATGGTGCACAAAAATAAAAAGAAAATAACCTAGTAGAAGACAAGATGAGGAGGGTATCAACACAACAAACACCCCAGAATGCAAGGGAACCTACACCCCAATCCCATCCAGAAATGAATCCTGAAATGTGGATTCAGTTGAGTGTAGATCAGCACCAACAGACCAGTAGATTGTTGGAATAACAACAACATCAAACTAGTATACTGCTAAGTACTGTGAAGAAGTTACAGGAATAAATGGTCCGGGTTAGGAGTGGCAATGAGCGCTTGATGCAAGAGCAGGAAAGGATACTCAAAAGCCTTTCCGATAAACAGAATCAAGGAGTGTTACAACCCAATCCTGATAGAGATACACAGGAAGAAAATGAACGACAAGCTAAGCACCAAACCAATGACAAAGTGGAAATAATCCATTCACAATGAAGTAACAAGAATATAAATTATAATGAGGCTGAGTCTGGAAACATGTCAGAACAACAAGAAATTAAGAAGCAAAAAGTGGAGTTACAAGGTGAATTCTGAATTATTAAACCACATACGTTTGATGGAGAAGCGGAGGAGGTGGCAGAAGCTTGGTTGATTAACATGAATAAATACTTTTAGGCTTATGAGTACAACAACAACCTTAAAGCCAAGTTGGCCATATATCAATTGAGAGAAAAGGCTACCCTGTGGTGGGAGGAAGTCAAGACTCAAGAATGTTCGCAGTATTGAAGACCAGGACATGACCTGGGATGAATTTCAACAATACTTTAAGGACAAATATTTAACAAAATGTTTATATGATGAAAAATCTAGAGAATTCCAAGATTTGAGGTTATGTCAAATGACAATGGATGAATACATAACCAAGTTCACTTCCTTATTAAGATATGTTCCTTATTTAAGGGACGAAAAGACTAAGTTTCAAGGGTTCTTGAGTAGTTTTTCGACCCACATGAAAGAATGAATTAAGTTCGTAAATTTGAATACCATGGATGAAGCAATTCAAAAAGAGAGAATGTGTTACCAACAGTCCAAGGAAAAAGGAGAAATAGGAAAAAATTGGCAACCAAGAAAAGGACAGAAAAGAAGTTCAAATTTTAAAAATGCTAGGACCAATAAATTTAAGAATTTTGCAAGGAATTAAGTGAGCAAATAGTTTAGAAGAAACCATCAAAGAACCCGCTAGCCTACGGAAGAAAATCCTATAGAGGCTTCCAACAAACCAGAACATGGAAAAAACAAGAAACCACCTCTACAGTGTTGGGGGTGCGGCGAGGCTCACTATTATAAGAACTACCAACAGCGGGGAAGAAATGAAACAATGGCTAACATGCAAGAAGCCTCTATAGTGGGAAACGTGGCCTAGATTATACCCAGAATTAATGCAGCTTTGGAGGACCGGCAAGCAGATTATCAACCAAAGATGATAGAACTGGAAGGTAAGTTACTTTCACAAACTATTTCTATTTTGGTTGACCTAGGTGCCAATTTAAGTTATTTAAACCCTAGAATAGTAGAAATCTATAAATTGCAAAGTCAAAAATTAAAAAACCCTTGGCTATTACAGCTAGCCATTGGGGAAAAAAGAAAATTTTGCACCAAAATTCCACACTGTACACTGGAAATTGGAACCCAATAGTTAAATGTGGAATTGAATGTACTACCTTTGGGATCCTATGATGTACTATTGAGCATGGATTGGTTGGAGAGACACTAGATGCTAGTGGATTATAAAAAGAAGATTATGTATTACAGAATGCAAGATGGAACTCGTCAAGAAATACAAGGAATCAAGAAACCCTTATAGTTGCGTCCTATTACAACCTCCCAAATGAGTAAGTGTATTAGAAAAGGATGTCAAATATATTCCATTCAGGTGGGTTTTTCTATTTCTAAGGAGAAAACCCCTATGCTGGAAAGCATACCATTAGTACAATATTTCATGGACGTGTTTCCAGAAGATGTACCAGGTTTACCTCCAAGAAGGGATATTGATTTCACTATTGAGTTGATGCTAGGAGCATCACAAATTTCAAGGGAAACATATCGAATGAGTGTATCAGAGCTAACTGAATTGAAAATGCAACTAAAAGAGTTGTTGGACAAAGGGTACATTCGACCAAGTGTGTCCCCTTGGGGAGCACCGATGTTGTTTGCAAAGAAAAAGTATGGAACCTGTTGGGCCAGAATTGTGAATTATGGATAAATCACGCATCCCTGGACAGGTGCTAATCTATAATAACAGGTGAAAGAATATACGACTATTTTTCCTAACTCAGAATAGATACACAAAGAGGATTGGAGGCTTACTTGATCAGTCGCTTCCAAATGGCTCCTTCTGTCGCTTCTATTGCAGCTTCAAATTCAAGCGGTTTTGTGTTGAATGCTTCCTGCAAGAAAGAACATTGAAACAACAGAAGATGCAATAATATAGATATCTATTCAAGTTAGTTTTCTAAATCAGTAAAGCATAGACCATACACATCAACTAAGATCTTGCAATATGGAAAATCAAAGGCAATACAGATGCATATAGGGAAAAATAAGCAGTATTCTTTATTGATGATAGAAGGAGACGTTACAACCAAATGAATGATTTGAAGTGACCCTTCCAGCAACGTTCCCAAGCCTCATCATAGTATAAATCTCTCCAGTAGCAGCTATACAAATCTAGCTCTCAATTGAAAATCCTCCAGCATTTCTCTACTCAAATTCTTTCCTTTTCAAGCACTTAGATCTGTGCTCAATTTATAGATGAACGGTAGGTTGTTTTGCAATCAATGACTTTCCAATAATAGGCAAGACATGTTTCCAATCATGTAGATGTCAAATGGGCACTTGGATTCGAAGCTTGACACGTGTGAACTCTTCTAGAAGGCACTGGCCAAGTGGAGATTCCGGAACAATGAGAATTTCACTCCCGATGTGACCAACGCACCTATGAATGTTGGAAAGTGCCTTGTAGAGCAGCCTTGCATGGGGCTACATGCATATGCAATGCACTTAGGCCCCTTAGAGCCTGCGTTGGTGAGCTCTCATATGTTATATAATAAGCTTCAAACCTTGGAAACATTTGCTTGATGAAAGTCTTGCTTGATTTGTCTTGTTTCTTGTCTTAGGGCATGTAGCAACTGAAATGATATGGGAATGATAGACCATTGATCATTGGTCCTGGAGATGATGTCTAGTTAACCAGGTCACTGGGAATGGTGCCCAAATTGACCTATAACAATTGCCCCCTAAAGCATGAGATCCAAATAATAAGAACATTTGATTGAGATGCTTTACACTGTGATGGGCTGGAGATGAAGCGGAGTGGTCACCTGCATCAATCTTACAATACATTACATTATGATATATCCTCTTTGATCATAATTGCTGAGGGTAGGAATTCCCATATTCAACACGTAAAACAATCTAATAACATGTACATAATTCAAAAAGTCGTCTTCATTGGAATGTTTCCCAGATGTAGACATGCCTACATATATAGGCCCATGTTTGGATGAAAATCTGTATGTAAGGTCGCTGTACAGATGATGTGTACAACAATCCTGAAATTGAAGCCTGGATGGCTGAAACTAGATCCAGGGTCTTCTTATCTCATTCACTCGATCATTCGGGTACAAGTCTAGCCATGCGAATATATGATTTGTAGTCGAACATGAAAAGAAATCGTTTGATTACCAGCCAATGATGTGTGATGTTAACAAACACGAGAGAACCACTATTAATGTCAATGGCCCTCAAGGTACTGCAGTACATTTCGTAAGGCGTGAATAGATGATTTGATGTTGAATGAAAAACAAAATCTTTCATTCAAAGGTCCGGAAGCGAGGATCTTTTCGATGTTGTAACAAGCCTCATGGTACTGGAATCTGGTGTTTCTAAGTGAACTTCCTGGATATTGATTTGTCATCGGCAGGAAGTCACCTTATTGCAAAACTGGAGTTACTGATTTCGGAGACAAGGGTATGACTTGATATAGCAATTTTCAGGGATGACGGTCATGAGAATGAAGGTTTATGAGTATTGCAGAAGGATGATTTTTTAATCACTAGATGACTTCTCTTGAACATATCGGCGACACTGTGATGAGTTGGAAGCATTGACCCAAAACCGAAGTGAAGGTATGATGAACCATAGGTGTGAATGAACCTTCAAGATGATTACCCAAACCAAACAGTCATGGACATGGAGTGAAAGAAGTGTCATTTTCAAGAGCGACTTGCTACCAAAAAGAAACTTTGCTCACTTTTCCAAAATTTTCCCCCGTCATTTGTCGACCAGTACTTCTTTGTTTTTTAACAAGATTGAGGAGGATAACATTTGCTTGATCTATAATTCAACCCTTTGGGTGAATAAAGTATCGCTATTTAATAATTTAACGAGTCTAGTGATGAATGAAACTAGATTCTTGCCATGATCGACAAGGCCATTGCTATTTTATGTTTTAACGAGCTTAACGACAGTGATAGCCCGGTCCTTTTTCATTTTTAGAGAGTTTGAAAAAGAGGATGAAAGAAAACTCCATAAGTACTTTTTTGTAAACTTGTCTCTCAGACCCAAAAAAGTGTAAAATAATATCTCAAAGAACCTCTTTGGTCATGTTTAACCAAGGTATTCCTTTTTCAGAAATAATCCATCTCAGTATGGAAAAGGGTTAAACTTATACTGAGTAGATATCTATTCTTTTACTTTAACGAGCTTGAAAAAGACAAGTGCTCGACAATATTTTCACATTATCGGAGTCTGAAAAGAGCTGAAAGAAGACTCCAGGGGTTCCTTTTTCACTGTTACCAAAGCTCGAAAAAGAGATAAAAGTGTGCTTCAAATCCTTTTTCATTTTTATCAAAGCTCGAAAAATAAGGAGGAAAATTATGCTTTGTGGTCAAGTCATTTTTTGAATAAATATGAACGAATAATCTGTTCATCAGTTGTATTTCCTATTCAGAACAACATCAAATGGATTAAAAATACTTGTTTCATGATAAAAACATAATAAAACTATATTCATAGCAATAAATTTAACTTACAAATAAGTAAATGACTATTAAAAAGCAGTTTCACTATTCATTTTCATCATTCCATAGTTACCATTTGCATTTTGGAGCTCTAAACCTGATTTTTCCCCTAAACTTCAGTCATTTATTGCGGTCATTTCTGTGGACGGATTTCGTCGCTGTTTGATCCAGGTTAGTATTACCAGAAGGTGCTCAGTGGGGTGCAATGGGTAATAATGTTTTGACCATGTTTTTTGATTTTTATAAGGTTTATACAATTTTTTCGTATTTTGATGTTTTCCCAAGACTAAGCTAAATGTTTGATGTAATGCAGATATCGATCATGTTCAACCAGTAGAGGAACTAGAGCATGAAGCAGATGCATTAGCAGAGAGGACTGTCAGAAGAGCAGTCCTTAAGGACCTTGATATGGCTAAGACTCTAGCTGAGCTTCAGTAGCACATAGAGGGGTTGACCTTCGGGATTCCGGATTGCTAGATCGAAGAGCTTCCCATGCAACTGCAGTGACACACTATTGGGGTTCCTAACCATTGGATGCAGTTGCTCTGTGGGATTTATAGATCTATAGCATGTTACCATGAGCACCACTAGTTTAGTTGTGACGTTTTGCTTACATTTTTAGGTAAGATTACCAATGTGTCTTGGGCACAAATTTTGTAAAAACCTATAATTATCTATCTATATGTTTTCAAAGTTTTTCCTATGTTTATTGTGCAATCCTATTCAATGATGTGAATGTTTTCTTTACATATGTTGCAAATGTTTGTCTAAAACTTGATTAGATAATGAATCAGTCAATGTGTTCAAATTTCTGGAAATGTGTTGATATTGAACAAAATCAAAATGTCTTTCCAAAATTTGAACTCTTAGGAACAATATAAGAAGTCTTGGATTTCTAACAGTATAAACACTAGTAAGTTGTAATACCACAAATTGTGAGTCTAACCTTACGATTATGTAGTTAATACCAAATGAAATGGCATCAAAGAGAAGTTCGATCAACGCGCTATACTCAGCGATATTGTTCATCAATCTACCAATACAAATCCCTTGAAAACTCACTAACTCGTCGTTCGGAGCGAAATGGCCCACGCTGCAGAGGATAGATTCTGCGTACTACGACTAGCACCATCAACATATCCAAAAAATGGTTCCAAAGTTCAGACATATGCGATAAAATGTAAAGCAGATTACTAACGTCAAGAAAACTCTAAAAACAAATTAAGATAGTGAATGCAAATAAACAACATATAAACAATATAATACAAAAAATTACTGCGCTCATGATTAAGCATAGTAACGTTTCAAATACAACCCATTTCTAGGTTGTGCCAATGGAATTCCATCGTAATCAACTAACTCGTAGGCACTCTTAGCAAGAACTATTTTGACAATATAAGGGCCATGCCATAATGGCTCGAATTTCCCTGTACCTATTACATCAGATTCTTGATCATAAAGGAGGACCAAGTCGCCCTCTGAGTATATGTGAGGCTGGACATTTATGTCGTATTGCGCCTTTATATGTATCTTATGTGCTTCGTTGGCCAATTGGGCTTCACGACGCGTTTCATCAAGATGGATGAGGTTAAGGAGACGCGCTTCTTCTTCTGAGGTGTCAAGTAACAAGTCTATAGCGAGTTTTAAGGATGATATTTCACATTGGATTGGTAAGATAGATTCCAGACCATACACCAATTGAAAAGGAGTAAATCCAGTTGCGTTTCTCACCGAGGTTCGATACGCCCACAAGGAAGAGTACAAGATCAAATGCCAGTTCATTTTACGGACTCCTATCATTCGTTGAAGCATCCATTTAAGAATTTTGTTAATAGCCTCAACTTGTCCATTTAATTGTGGATAATAAGGAGTAGAATTATCATGAGAAATTCCTAACTTAGAAGTCAATTCAGACATCATGTAGTTGCGAAAATGCTTCCCATGATCTGTAACTATGGCCTGTGGGACCCCAAACCGTGCAATAATGTGGTTAAAGAAAAAAAATGCAGTTGTCTGTCCTGTGTTATTGAATGTAGGCATTGCTTTAGCCCATTTGGTAAAATAGTCGACTGCAACAATAATATAACCATGCCCCCCAGACGAAGGAGGGTTACAGGTCATGAATTCAATACCCCATTTCACAAATGGTCCCACAGAGACAACAGGATGCGTTGGCGCTGGCGGTTTGTGGATTTTACGATAAAAAATTTGGCATGCATGACAACTTCTAACTGCAAGGATGCAATCTCAAAAAATAGTATGCCAAAATTAACCAGCGCGGAGTATCTTCTACGCGGTAGCATATCCAGATAAATTTCCACCACAAGCCCCATCATAACAATCATTTAACACTTTTTCGGCCTCCTCATGAGTGAGGCACCTCCTTAAAATAGTATCGACACCATGACGATAAAGTGTATCGCCGACGATCAGATAATCTTTGGCTTGGTATCGAATACATCACTGTTCAGAGCGAGAGGTATTAGGTCGAAAATTTTGGGTTTGGAGATAAATGATGAAATCCCCATACCAAGGATTAGATGATCCGATCAGAAATAGAGACTCGTCAGGAATTGATGGTTCCAACGTAGTTGCAGTGCTATTAGAGGGAAGGTCACAGAGAAGCTCCACCAAAAATAAAGACTTATTTGACTTGGATTTGATGAATTCCAAATCAAATTCCTGCAAAATGACAATCCATTTTGAGTATTCCCCCCCCAGAAATTGACGTGATAAGATATAAGTCATGGGGTTGCAATCCGAAACTATTGTTGTTTTTCGAAGCAGGATATAATGGAGAAATCTTTGGACAACTTGAATAGCTGCCAAGGCAAGCTTTTCTACGTACGAGTACTTAATTTCCATATCATTGAGATTATGAATCAAATAATAGATCGGATGTTCAATTCCATCTTCTACTTGGACCAAAACCATGGCAATGGTCGTTTCATCCGTGACGATATCTAGGAAATAATCATTTTGATAATTAGGAGGATACATTAATGATGCTTGGACAAGATGGTCCTTGATAGCATCAAAAGAAGCTTGCGCAACTTGGTCCCAATGGAAGGGAACCCCCTTTTTCAATAATCGAGTAAATCCTTTAGCCATTTCAGCGTAGTTTGGAATGAACCTTCTCAGGAAGTTAGCTTTGCCTTGAAGTTTCTGTATTTGAAGTAGATTTTATGGCACAGGCAAATAAAGAATGGCCTAAACCTTCAATGGGTCTATTCGAATTCCCTCTTTTGAGACTAAGAATCCAAGCAATTGACCAGAACCAACAAAAAACACACATTTATGTGGATTGAGGCATATTTTGTAATGTCGGTGGCGTAAGAAAATGGCTCTTAAATGTATCGGGTGATCAGTTCGATTTCGTGAATGCGCTGGTAAATCATCTAGATATGGTTGAACAATGTGCTTGATGTCGTTGAAATCATAATCCATTGCTCTCTGAAAATTTTCCCCAACGTTCTTTAAACCAAACAGAATTTTCCTATTAGCGAATGTGCCCCGGGGACAGATGAATGTTGTCTTATGTTGATTATCTGGGGAGATATTGATTTGATTGTGACCGGAAAATCCATCCATGAATGAAAATATTTCACATCTAGCACAATCGTCAATAATCTGGTCGATAAAGGGAGTAGGATAGTTTTCTTTTGGAAAATCCTGATTGACATCCCGATAATCGATGCACACTCTAATTGTTCCTTGTTTTTTCATAACAGGAATGATATTGGAAACCCACTCAGTTAGCAGAACAGGGTAAATGAAACAAGCACGCAAAAGTTTTTGAACTTCTGCTTTGATGGCAGCGGCTTTCTTCGGATGAACAGGACGAAGCCGTTGGCACACCGGTTTGACATCATGATACATATTAATAGTGTGTTCAACTATACTAGTATCTATGCCTGGAATTTATTCATAAGACCAAGCGAATACATCACGCAATTCATGAAATAGAGAGCGATATGATTCAATTTTTGATGGAGAAAAAGATACACCAACATGAATATTTTCTACAACGTCAGGTTTGGTCGAAATATCGATAGAAATCGTTTCTTCGATATTTGATAAATTTCGCTCGGAATCGATTGCATTAATCAGTAAAGAATTCAAAAAGAAAGTTTTGATGGATGGGTGATATAGTTCACTAAGATTGTTTTATTCATAATCAGGAAGATGGGAACGATGATGATAATATTCCCATGGTTCTCCTTGTTGTGGAGGTAAATCCCTTCTGTGGACAGAGGCGATCCCACTAGCCCTAGAGTGGGTCTAGCAACAATCAAATCACGCAATGACGTTGGTTCCTAGTTACAAGAAAGACAAAGATCACGATAGGTAGCCTACCTCAAATCCCACGCTCTTGTTGTCGAGGAAGAAGCGGTGCTCCTCGTCCTTAGCTTGACAGATCACAATCCTTTCGTTCGCCACGTCTGGACAGCTGTACATATGCAGAGAAATGACGACATACAACGTAATAATTAAAGCATGTAACTATATATCAGTTAGAGAAGATATAATTTGTCACATTACATAAAAGAGTAGACACACGAATGGAACCAAAATCAGATTCACTTATATTATAGATGACAAAAGGGAGATTACAACCAAATGATCTGACGCTATGATCTTCCTTCGGCGGGGCTTGCAGCGGAGCGCATCTCAACAAAGCCTGTCCGGAATCTGGACAAAGCTCTCTCTCTTATGGGGTTCTCCTCGGCTATGCTCTCAATAGTTGCTCAGCTATAGTTTCCTTCCCACAAGTTCAACTAGCTAGCAAATGGAGAGGGCAGTCTTTTATAGAGGGAGGAAGGGAGGTTGGGATCCCTGTAATCATGGGATAGGGTCCTATCTCTTAGGAAGGTTCCATGAGAGGTGGAAAACTACTTCCTAATTAGGGAGATCCAGAGGCAACCAACCCAACTTCTTCCTGATGATTCATTTTGAGTTGGTTAGAATCAAACTTCCACAATTTATTTTTAAAAAATGTTCCTTAATAGGCTTGGCATGAGTGAGACATAGGGATAGAGCGTCAGCTGGCATGCCCGCTAGTGTTCATTTTCCCCATTGGCGCGAGGGATGAACTGGCTACCCGCGCCAATGCCAAAACATGGATTTTTAGGGTTTTCCAGAGGAATTGTTCTTCAGGAGAATTCTTGTCCTTATGCAGAAGGATGCCATTAAGGTGTTTTCAAGACATTTTACTATTCACAGGTCACGGGAATAGTCCTCCAATCTACGGGATGAGGGATTGCAGGGACGGTGAAAAAATGTTGTGTAACACTCCTTCTGACATCATAGATTCCAAAATATTTTCATCTGCCAAAAAATTTAAGGAGAATGGATTAGATGGAGTACCAAAATCTAAGGAACGATCAACCCAAACACTCGGCGACGCTAATTTCGGATTTTCTTCCTAATCCAAATAAATTGATTGTTATGCTAGCTCAATAGGGATGGGCGGTAAAAATCCATCCAACGTAGAAATATCAGAATCACTCGTACTCTCCCTTAAGCCAGATAGAGTGGAAGAGATCATGTAGCAGGTCTCTATACTTGCAATTTCTGCCGACGTCGCGGGCGGCGATAATGAAAAGGTTCCCATGAGAGTGGAATCCTTTAAGAGTCCTACACCAATGTTCTGAATTTCTAGTTGGGGTAAGTGAACAAACAGAATGCTTCCAGTTACCTGCGAAGCGGAGGCAAAAAAGGAAAATTGATGAATGACTGTGATTGTACCTTTATGTGGAAAGGAAATCATTCTAAAGTATGTAGAAACAATTGCAGTCATTGCATATACCCATGGTATTACAAGTAAAATATTATATTCAAGTGGTCCGTCAACAACCTCAACATCAATATTAATTGTTTTTCCCCCTAGTTCAACATGCAGGTTATTGATAATACCACAAGGTTTATATGTTCTTCCATCAAAAGCCTTCAACGTCGTTGATGATTGTGATAATCGCGGCGAGCCAAGTGACTTCCAACAATTTAGAGACATAATGCACGTAGATGCTCCCTCATCAATAATAGTGCGATGAACAAGGTGATTGAGAACATTTACTTGTATGGAGAATGCCAATTCTACTAGTAGCTGCGATACATAGCCCGTATGATTAAAGACGACAAGATTAGAATCAGTCAAATCAATTCCACCAATGGCCGACAATAAAGCCTGCTTCTGGGAGGGAAAATTTTGTAATACCTCAAGAGCAGACATAGCTGAAGGGGATTGAGCCAAATCTTCAACTATATTGTAATTTTGTGCAGCTCTTGCTCGAGGATTATATGTCAATTTATGAATTACTCCCTTCGATGGCTTAATTGTCAATTCAGGAATAACAGTAGGTGGTACTGGTTTAGTAGATGGATTCGTTGTCGAGGTAGTAGGTTGATCAGTGGCCAGACTACCATAGTATTTATTACGCATTGACACCAAAATATCTTGTGAAGGTTTTGTGGTGGATAACATTAACACTTGGGATCTAGGAGCTGGATTCGTAGCAACCAAATTAGTGTCCAAATTTGGAAATGGGTCTGTCAACACAGCTGATGCATGGGAATTCTTGATGATTTTTGAGACTTCAGCACGATGAGGAAAATCCCTATCAAAGTGTTCCTCGTTACAGATTATGCATGGATAACAAGGTTTCCATGGTCCAGACGATTGATCAGATGATCTTTCCTGCGGGTTAGAAGTTTTCTTTTTCTTTGATTTCCCATTTTTCTTACTTCCTGGTTGCTTGTCACTCTTGCCTTTGTCAAATGACACAACGTTAATTTCGGAAGTAGGAGCAGGATCAGATGCAGTAGCGTGGTGTGTTTTTGCAGAGCCTATCAAGCCGTCTCTTGCATGAGAGTCCTTTATTTGAGGAGGAACATTTAAATTAGATCACGATGCATTATGAATTTTTTCATGGAGTGTGCCAGACTGAGTGTAAATAAATTCTAAATATTGGGCACGAGAAATAACTTTCTCTTCCATGACGACGCCACCCTTAGCCACATCCTCAGTTATAGATGGTAACATGGGCTTAATGAACCATTCAGCAAGGAGCTGATCCAGAAAAAATGTCTTAACCATTTGTCGATGACAACGCTACTCATGAAGATGATCATAAATGTGAGTATCATTAGTCTGTTTGAAGTTGGTCAAGAGTTCCGTTCCAGTTTTGTATCTGATCGGTAACTGGAAATGGGTCAAAAAGACAGTAGCTAAAGTAGTGAAATTGTCGAAAGAAGCTCTAGGTAACTCAATGTAACATTTAGCAGCTGGACCTGTAAGCGTACGCTGGAAAAGACGTAGTCGAACAGAATCATCATTCAGGGAATTTGATGAACACCATAAATGATAAGTCATGACATGAGTCGACGGATCTTATCTAGGGTTTCCATTGAATTTAGGAATATCAGAGGGTAATTTATGAGGTATCACTGGCCACCAAGGAGCATAATTTATAGGATCATTGGTTAACAGGTTTAAATCTGGTAATTCTAAGGTTGCAACAAAAGGCAACTGTCTATTAAGGTCAGGTTGAGCATAGCCGGGGTAAGATGGAATTGCTTGAGCAACAGGCCTTTGAGCACCAGTATACAGAATTTACTATTGGTAACCCAGATAGGGTTCGTTTTTCATAGCAAACCCTTGAGGATTATGTTGACCAAAACCTGGATATGATACTTGTTGAAATGAAGTTTGAGGCATTTATGCCTGTGGCTGCCAAGGGGTTTGTCCACCAATGTTATAAACCAAATTAGTATAACTTGGATTTGGTTGATATGTATAACCAGGTTAGGTTTGTGACATCCCATAAAATGGTACACCATCTTGTGAATAAATGAAACCTGATATAGGTGGTTGTAAATTAACCAAAGGATTTGGATTCTGTGGACCCAAGATTTGATGATATTAAGTCGAAGAACCCGCTTGATAAGGTTGATGTACAATATTTTGATTCTGTAACAGGGGTAGAGATGTATTAACAAGTGGTAATGAAGTGGGTGTAACAGGTTGAACCGGTTGATACAAATGTACAATCGTTTGTGGTTGGATAGGCAGAGTGGGATGCCATTGAAAAAAATTCATGTCAACATTAATTTGACCAAAAATTGACGGAGTACTGTCATATTGGGTGACCAAATGTTTCCCCCCAGCATAAGGAGGATAATAAGACGGAAAATATTGTTCCCCGAATGCTGGGAGTCCAGTTGATTTGGTATTTAAAGGAATTGACCCAAAAGGACCGACTTGATATTGCCCTGATGATGTATGTAATGAATCAAGTCGTTAAATACTAACGATAGGACTACCAGTTAAAATACCAGATGATGACATTGGTAAAGACATGGTCTTGAAGATGCACCAGAGAAAGTGCCAGATAATGAGTTGTAACTTGTTAGGACCATAGGGACACCATGAAAATATGACTCTGGTGAAGTTGTGAACATTGACGGAGTAGCGAGGGTAGGAGCTGACATAATTGGAATAACAGACCCAACCAAAGATGTTGGTTCAGACATGGTTATTTGACCAAATGTATACCCTTGAAAATCAACGGGAGATTGAATGGGAACAGGATCAAAAAAGTAGATGGAAACGATTGAGGAAAAGACTCATACAGGTAAAGGTCCCCCCCAAAATGGGTTGGAGTTAAAGGTGTACCTTCTTGTGGGATTTCTTCAATCACAATTAAACCAGGAGGAAGAACTTCACCGTCAGGCCCAAAATATATTTCAGATGGTTTACTGTGTGATATGGGAGATTCAATAGCTATAGAACTTTGTGGGATGACCAAGGTAGGAACAACTTTCGGTTGTTCGACTTTAGGATTCAGATGTTCTGGAAAAGAAGAGAAAGGATCTGGATCAATTTGTGATTGAAAAACGTTGGGTCCAGGAGGTATGGTCTCACTGATTGGATGGATCATGACCACGAGCAGCTGTGAAGACTCCGTTTTGACAACAGTAGACGAACTAGGATATGTGGAAACAATTTGAGCTAACTTTGGTTTAAAAGATGGTGTTTCACTGGAGGTATGGATTGTACTTGATTCAGCAGATCGTGATTGCCTTCGCCTACCAAAAGTAACTTCTGGTGGTAAAGGTGGTTTTAAAGCTAATCTACTCGAACGACAGGGGATAGGATTTTGTTCTTCCATGATTACTGATTTATTTTAACCAAAAAACAAAAAAAACAAAAAGAGGGTAATGCTAGGCAAAAGGGTTTACCAAGAAACTATGAACTTCAGAATACCTCCTGGCGAACCAAGAAGTACGGGAAGGTAATCTCCCTGAATGTTGTGTTCGGTGTATCACAATTTCAAGGCGGCTGACTCGGTTCACTATGGATGGAAAACACCTAAAAGTTGTCCTCCCAAATATACCCGAAGGTACGTGGAGGCCCAAGTCCGTATTAGTGCTGTCTGATGCAAAACCGCACAGTGAGAGCACCCCTTTATACTTATCATACTGTAACACCGCCCGATATACTCGAAAGTACGTGGATGAGCTACGATATACTTACGTACGTGGAGTGAGGTATCACACTCGGAATGTATCACAGACAAGTTAACGACAACTGCTATGTTTTACGATGCCGGAACACGTCTCTAGCCTAGACCTTCTAAATGTTATCGTTATGGTTCCACTGCATTGTTAAGTAAATTGAGATTAATTTTATGTTGATCTTGCTTAAAAATTTGCCTTTCAAAGGTTCACCACGATTATGTGTATGAAATTCGTAAAATGCAAGCTAAGAATGATAAACAATCTTTCACTTTCAATTTCTTCAGTGAAAAACCTAGCTACTAAGGGAAGAGAGAAATAATTTGTGAGCAAAAAATCAATGAAAAAAACAAATCAATGAGCACAAACTAAATTCAGCTTTCCTAATGTTCCTTTTGCAAAACATACATTATTCTACATGCAAATGTAAGTTTTTCTTTTCAGTTTCCTTAATGTTATAAATGCAGAAAAGAAACTAAGTGCACTAAATCAATAATTCAAATGCTTTTTACTTTTGAGAAACGAAGAATACAAACAACAATTTCTCTTTTGAAGGAAAAATGAGGATTTCAACAACAATTTCTCCTATCAAGGAAATGAATATTTTACGACAATTTCCTATTTCGAAAGAAAATGATTCTTAATGTGACCATAAAAAGTACTTTGAAATCAACTTGTCAATGATAAAGAAAAAAGTTTTTAAACAAGCATTGAACAAATTTTCAGTCAAAGGAGGAAGAAGTATATAGAGTCACTGGTCAATTGAGGATCAAACTTTTCAAAACACAACAACAAAAAAAACTGAAGCAAATTGTGTAGGAAAATTCAAGGGGATTTGTGTGTTTTCAGGAGTGAACGCAGTCTCCAAGGGGAGATAGTGCTCTGCAACGAAGGCTAGGAAGGGAGACAGTGCTCTGCAAAGCACTGTGTCCAGTCTAAGGGTGCGTTGGGCACAGTATACAAAGGAAAATACTACTGTTTAACTCACTGTCTTTGAAAATTTGACTTTGAAAAAGTTTAATATTTATGAGTAACAACTACTGGGTGGATAAAAAATCAAATCAGAGGCTTAACACCTAGAACTAAGAGAAATTATCCCCAGCGGAGTCGCCAATTTGTTGGGCCAGAATTGTGAATTATGGATAAATCACGCTTCCCTAGATAGGTGCTTGTCTATAAAAACATGTGAAAGACTATACGACTATTTTTCCTAACTCAAAATAGATACACAAAGAGGATTGGAGGCTTACTTGATCAGTCACTTCCAAATGGTTCCTTCTGTTGCTTCTGTTGCAACTTCAAATTCAAGCGATTTTGTGTTGAATGCTTCCTGCAAGAAAGAACACTGAAACAATAGTAGATGCAATAATATAGATATCTATTCAAGTTAGTTTGCTAAATCAATACAACATAAACCATACACATCAACTAAGATCTTGCAATATGGAAAATCAAAGCCAATACATATGCATATAGGGACAAATAAGCAGTATTCTTTATTGATGATAGAAGGAGAGGTTACAACCAAATGACTGATTTGAAGTGACCATTCTAGAAACGTTCCCAAGCCTCATCACAGTATAAATATCTCCACAGCAGCTATACAAATATAGCTCTCAATTGAAAACCCCCCAGCATTTCTCTACTCAAATTCTTTCATTTTCAAGCACTTAGATCTGTGCTCAATTTATAGATGAACTGTAGGTTGTTTTGCAATCAATGAATTTCCAATAATAGGCAAGACATGTTTCCAATCATGTAGATGTCAAATGGACACTTGGATCTGAAGATTGACCCATTGAACTCTTCTATAAGGCACTGGCCAAGTGGAGATTCCGGAACAATGAGAATTTCGCTCCCAATGTAACCAACACACTTGTGAATGTCAGGAAGTGCTTTGTAGAGCAGCCTTGCATGGGGATACCTACATATGCAATGCACTTAGGCCCCTTAGATCCTGCATTGGTGAGCTCTCATATGTTATATAATAAGCTTCAAACCTTGGAAACCTTTTCTTGATGAAAGTCTTGCTTGATTTGTCTTGTTTCTTGTCTTAGGGCATGTAGAAACTGAAATGATAGGGAATGATAGACCCTTGATCATTGGTTTTGGAGATGATGTCCAGTTAATCAGGTAATTGGGAATGGTGCCCAAATTGACCTATAACAGAACCATGTAAATGTGCACAGACTATAGACAACTCAATAAATTGACAGTAAAAAATAAGTATCCATTGCCACGGATTGATGACCTGTTTGATCAGGTGAAGGAGGCAACTGTATTATCAAAGATAGACTTAAGATCTAGATATCGCTAGATCCAAATTAAAGATGAGGATATATATAAGACTGCTTTCCGTACCCGATATGGGCATTACAAGTTTGTGGTATTACCATTTGGTTTAACTAATGCACCAACGACATTTATGAGGCTGATGCATGACATATTCCGCCCCTTTTTGGACAGATTTGTTCTGATATTCATTGATGATATTTTAATTTATTCAAAAATTATGGAAGAGCACAAGGGAGCACTTAAGGATAGTTTTGGGGATTTTACGAAGACATCAGTTGTACGCCAAGTTCAACAAATGTGACTTTTCCAAAGAACAGATCCAGTATCTAGGCCATGTCATTTCTGCTGAAGGAATAACGGTTGATCCTGAGAAAATTAAAACTGTTATGGAATGGCGAGTACCCCAAAACGTGGCAGATATCCATTCCTTTATGGGTTTGGATGGCTACTATCGAGGGTTTATTGAAGGGTTCTCAGGGATTTCCTTTCCAATTACATCTTTACAAAGAAAGGGAAAAATATTTAAATGGACCAGTGAGTATCAAAATAGTTTCGAGAAGTTGAAACATTTGTTGACCACTACCCCGGTGTTGAGGGTAGCTGACCCCAATAAATAATTTGAGGTTTGTACCAATGCTTGTAAGGAAGGAGTTGGGGAAATTTTATCGCAAGAAGGAAGAGTGGTTTCTTATGAATCAAGAAAATTAAAGGAGCATGAACAACGGTATTCAACCTATGATTTAGAGCTAACAACAGTAGTGCATGCACCCCGGGTATGGAGGCACTACTTGTTAGGAAAAATATTTGTGTTAAAAATCGATCACAACAACCTAACCAACTACTTTAAGCAAGCAGATTTAAATTCTTGACAGGCAAGGCAGAATGCCTTCCTAAGAGAATTTTATTTTGATATACAACATGTGAAAGGAAATGAAAATCATGTGGCGAATGCCTTAAGCAGAAAACTGCATTGTGTTTATGAACTTTTCTATAATCAAATCGAATGTAAATATTTAGATTAGATAAAAGAGGAAGCCGAGAAGGATCCTAAATAGCGATTTTTATGGCAGGAAGTGGAGGGAGCCAGAAGACAAGAAAAACCTTCTGACTATGGAATTAACAAGGATCAATTGTTAACCTTCAAAGGAAAGTTAGATATCCCAAATCGAATGAGTTTGAAAGAGCTGATCATGAATGAGTATCACCGCAGTAATTACTCAGGACACCCAGGACACAAGAAAATTCTAACAACAATTAGAAAAGTCTATTTCTGGCATGGTATGCGAATAAATATTACAGAGTACTTAAACAAATGTCTGGAGTGTCAATAGGTTAAGGTGGAGCATCAACACCTAGCAAGATTGTTGCAGCCTATACCAGTTCCTGAATGGAAATGGGAAGTTATATCCCTAGATTTTATTACTGGTTTACCAAGATAAAAAAGGCACAATGACTCCATTATGGTGGTGGTTGATAGATTGAGTAAAGCATCACATTTCATACCCATACAATCTAGTTACAAAACCTTGCAAATAGCAGATATATTTATGAGAGATATTTTTAGACTACATGGCATTCCAAAGACTGTTATATCAGATAGGGATGTGAAGTTTACTTCAACATTCTGGAAGGCCCTATTTACAGGTTTGGGAACTCAAATAAATTTCAGCACCACTTTTCATCCCTAAACGGATGGACAAACTGAGCGAATGAACCAAATATTGGAAGATATGTTGCGTATGTATGTGATGCAACAACCAACGAAATGGGAAGAATATCTACATTTGGTAGAATTTGCATACAATAATGGTTACCAGGAGTCTCTTAAGATGAGGCCCTTTGAAGCTTTGTATGGGTGACAATGTCATACTCCCATTAACTAGAGCAGTCTCGAAACCAAGTTGATGCTTGGACCGGAAATGTTGGCTGAGATGGAATTGGAAGTGAGAAAGATCAGACAAAATCTGAAAGAAGCTCAAGATCGACAAAAAGTATATGCAGATAAAAAGAGAACTTACAGAGAATTTGAAGTGGGCGATCATGTGTATGTAAGGATTAAACCTAAGAAAAACACACTAAGGTGGACCTCCTATGCCAAGTTGGCTCCCAAGTTCTATGGACCTTTCCAGATATTGGAGAGGGTGGGACCTGTGGCTTATCGGTTGGATTTACCCAACCATATTCGGGTGCACAATGTGCTTCATGTATCCTTACTAAAACGATACGTGCATGACCCAAAGCATGTAATCCACTGGAAAAGAATTCAGGTGGGGTAAGATTAAAAATCCTATCTTGAAATCCTAAGTTTTATGAGAATTTAATTCAAGGTAATGTTGAATGCAGGTTGAATCGAACGACAAATTTCTGGTCGAAACTCAACGTATACTCGATCAGAGAGAAATCATGCTCTGGAGGCGAGCCATCACCTAGGTTAAAGTGCAATGGAAGCACTTCAGCTTGGATGAGGCTACTTGCGAAGATGAGGGATTTTTTCGTGAGGCTTACCCAGAATTATTTGCTGATATGGAATGAAACACCGAGGACAATGTTTACTTCCATAAGGGGAAGTTGTGACCACTGGCTTAAGTGAAAACTAGTTGTTATGTTATTTATTTTTAAAGTGACTAAACATTCATTTCTTTTGAGAAAATGATTGCATGATGATCATAAATTAATTATGTTTAGTTGGAAATAAAATTTAATTATGGAATTGTGGTTCCATAAAATTAAAAGAAGACTGATGATAAAAAATATTCCAAGAACTAAGAGTGGTTGAACAGAAAATAGTTAAAAACAATTACCTTTCCTCTGGGGATAAAGGCACATCCAAGTGAGGAAAAAGGGTTATGTTCTGTGACTAAAGGAAGGAGGAAGAGAGTGAAAATTCCTGAGCTGGTGGTGACCAGTGGAAAACACTCAACGTTCCTGAATCCTAGAAAAGATGAGTACTAGACTAGGGAGCCTGAGGTCTCTTCTGGGATATCTGTCAACCTACTCATCTTAGGTGTGGAGCATGGGGGGAGATGAGGACGTAATTGCCTCTCTCATGGTAGGGAGGACTTCATCAGTAGATTTTGGAGCGAGATAAGTATACAGACTGTAGAAGTAGTAAGAACTGGAATTTTTTGTTTAGACAAAATTATTTTAAATGCAGAAAATGTTTTCTTGAAATTATGGAATGAAGAATTTTACATAGTGGATGTTTTAGATAAATAATAACTATATTTCTTGTAAAATAATCTAGATATTACAGTATAATATTTATATATATATATATATATATATATATGTGGGATGTGTAACAAATGCATATATTCAGAAAGTATTGCATTTTTTTCAAAAATAGTAGTGTGAACAATGAATATACTATCAAGTTAAACAAAGACAGAAATATCTACAAGTAGTATGAACCAGGAGAACAACTGTTAGTTTACGGTCCATGGTCGAAACCCCGAACCCCAGAACTGGTCGTTAATCCTGTAGTCTATGATATACACGGACAACAAAGTTGTGGGAGAACAACTCCGAAAATTTTGATTTTCTAGACATCTCAATTAACTAGAAGAAATAATATAGTTTTTGTTCTAGATAAAAGAGTGAAAACCTCTGTAACTGGAAGAAATAACACAACTTCTGTTCTAGATAAAAGCATGAAAATCTCTGTCTGAAATACAATATATACATAGAAAATCTTAGAGATAACATGCGCAATAAAAATCCCAGAATTGGAACCGCCATGGTAAATATAAATCACATCGAAAGTAAACTATGTGCAAAGATGATGTATAAAACGAGAAAATAGATTATGTTCGAACAAGAGAAATATCTAGCATAATCGAAAAAGGTGTGAAGGCTCCATTAAAGAAAAAAAACTCACATGCTTATACATATAGAAGAGAAACCAAAAAGTTTCTGCCATTTCTAAATCCAAAGAGACAAAACCATATTAAAAGGGATGAATGAACTAACATTTGAAGATGAAGAATATTCAAACTATTGCTCATAGCAAAGACGCAAGAAATATTCCCGAAAAAATATTTAAATCATATTAAAAATACTGAGCTTAGAGGGATTTCCCCTCTTAAGATCGGGTCGTTAATCTGGCAATAGAAAGGAGCGGCTTATAGTTACAATATTGTTCCAAATGAATGCAACGGTCCCAAGCAGGGTGGAGCCCTCGAGCTTAATTGGAATTAACACAACGGAAAATTTGCCATAAAACCAAATCTAGAGCTCACGATGCCGTGAGTACCCTCGAAGCTAGAATTGAGCTTCTCTTCGAAATTTTTTAAAAACCCTATGGATAAATTGGTGCATGTTGGGAAAATGACAGAGTCAGGATTTGTGAAACGAAGCACCTGATTAAGAAGTGAAAATCATAATGGGTAAACCCTTGACAGTCGAGCAATGTGGTTACCTGTTCAAAACCAAGACAAGAAAACATTAGAAAAGACCATACCTTCTAAGCAAAGGGAAACACTAAAGAAAATTCAAAGTAAAGATAGAAATACCTGTGTAAAACCTCTTCCGCAGGCTTGAATGCAACGCTGCAAAAAGCCATGGAAGAGTAAGTTTATGACAAATGGATGAGAGGTTATAAATTAATGAGTACATTAACATAAAACTTAAACAATTTATTTGGCTTACCTGCCACAGTGAGAGGGAACTCGACATGAGAAGCTAGTACGCTTAGCAGTGAAGTGAGTTCCCAAAAATAGGAGAAAATTCGAAAACATGTTTTAAAAACTACAATTTCTTACAAACCTGAGCGCTTAGCAGGTGGCACAAAGCCGCTTCTAGATTCCAACGAAATAATAAAACAAGGAGGAAATGCAACTTAACAATGAGATCAAAAATAGCGTAAGGGCAAAGCCAAAAAAAAAACTATGAATGTAATGATCATACCTAGTTCGAGTTGTGCCATGGCAAGAAGGATAGCACCGGAGCAAAGGATTGTCGGTCGACAAAGTTCAGGCCGTGACAGAGTTTCAAAGGAGCAATGCGGCGGAACTCACACCGCAAAATGAAATATTTGGTTAGGGTTTGCAGTGGTCGATACCCTAAATGGGTACCGCAATAATCTCCACCATAGATCCCCACACTTCCAATCTAACGACAAACAACTGGACAGATGTCCACATGCGATATAAGTTCCCAATGCAGGTACAGTACCATGAATCCAACTTATGACACATAATCGATCAATAGGACTTAATAAAATGATATTGTAAAGATATGCCATTATCGCACCATCCTGGAAGCATTAATCATATGTGTGTTGAGTATTAATATTACATGGTTAACCAGATTAAGATCACAAGTGTCACGCACATAGAGACTACGCGGCCAAATTAGGTTATGGTGGGTTAACCTGTTGATATAATATTTATTTAGTTTTGATTTATATGTTCGCAATCATAGTTTTACCTTGTAAGATCGCAATTAAAATTATGAAGCTATGGGTATAATATAGTAAGTGTTAATTTTATTATTATTATTACTGTGATGTATGTTACAGTATTAAGAAGTAGGTGTGGTTTCTAGTCCCACCTTGTTAATAAAAGACAACATAAGAAATTAAATTGAAAAATAAAATTTTCACTAGAGTGGAACAAGAATTAATAGAAACAATTTACTTAAACACAGAACACTAGATTTACTTGGAAAACCCCATTTGGGAAAATATTCTTACATTTCACTCGCTTCATTCTTTCTCACCCATGATTCATTTTTACTCACACCTTTATATATATAAATATTTCATTACAATACCATGGACAATACCATGGGTTGCAAATATCATGGGAACTAACAACTTTGACTTTATTTGGTATCACCCCTTACAATCTTCCACTTGAGACCAAGTGAATGTTTTTGAAATAATCATCATTTTCTCTTATCGCTATTAACCCTTTCCCGATATTCTTGTTTATCACGTTTTCATTACTCCAACCAAGGTTATACAAAGTTATTTTTATCCCTTGACAAAGTATTCATTAACATATCAATTGGATTTTCTGTAGTGTGTATTTTCTCCAATTGTAGCACCCCATCATTTAACACTTCATAGATCCAATGATATTGAACATCAATGTGCTTTGTCTTAGAATGATATGTTGGGGTTTTTTCTAAATGAATAGCACTCTCACTATCACAATGCAACAAATATTTATCTTTTTTTATTCCCAACTCTCCTAAAAATCGTTGCATCCACAACATCTCTTTGCAAGCTTTAGTGGCAGCAATGTATTATGCTTCTATTGTAGAGAGGGCCACTACTTTCTTCAATATGGACATCCAAGATATGGTTGCACTTGCAAAATTACATAAATAACCAATGGTGGACTTTCTAGTATCCACATATCCAGCCATATTTGCATCTGTGTAACCTTCAAGAACAACATTTTTAGTACCAAAACATAAACACTAATTACTAGTACCCTTGAGATACCTCAAAATCTACTTTACTTATCAATTTTGTTTGTTTGGATTTGCAAGAAACCTACTCACTACTCCTACTCAATATGTAATATCTGGATGAGTACATACCGTGACATACATCAAGCTACCAACAATTGAATCATAAGGGATTTTACTCATTTCCTTCTTATTTTAATCATCATAATGACACAAATCAATGCTAAGTTTGAAGTTTGATGTTAGGGGTGTACCAAATGGTTTAGCATCCTTCATATTGTACTTATCAAACATATTTTCAATATATTTTTCTTGTGGCGACCACAATTTTTTGTTCTTTCTGTCAAGTATAATCCTCATTCCCAATATTTGTTGTGTTAGACCTAATATTTCATTTCAAATTAACTTCCTAAATATTTCTTCAGCCTATTAATAATATTCTTATCGTGTCCAAAAATTAGCATATCATCCACATACAGTAGTAGTATAATATACCTTTCTTGGTCATACTTGTTAATGTAGACATAATGATCAACCTCTAGCCTTTTGAAGCTATGCTCCAACATAAATGAATCAAATTTATTGTATCATTGGCGAGGTGCATTTTTCATCCCATAAAGGCTCTTTTTCAGCCTGCATACAAGATTCTCTTTACCTTTCACCTTGAATCCTTCCGACTATTCCATATAGATTTCCTCCTTCAATTCTCCATGAAGAAAAGTTGTCTTCACATCTAATTGTTCACATTCAAAGTCTAAAGCAGCAACAAAGCCAAGGGCAACTCTGGATGACATTTTAACAACAGGTGAATTTTTTTTCTGTAAATTCAATAACTTCTTTTTGTGCAAATCCCCTCACCACTTGTCTTTCTTTATATATTTCCTTCCTTTCCTCACCCTTATGTTTAATCTTGTATACCCATTGATTTTGTAGGGATTTTCTTCCTTTTGGAAGCTTCAATAACTCCTAAGTTTTATTTTTCAACGAGTCAATTTATTCCTCCATTGCTTTCTTCCACTTTGTGATAGTTTCCACTTCACAAGATTTTTTAAAACTATTAGGTTCGCCTTCGTTAGTTAGAAAAATATAATTTGAGGGTGTTAATTTTACATAGGGCTACATTGTTCTTTTCTTTGATAGTTGATTTCTTCAATAGCATGTTAAATTCACCCCAAATATATATATATATATATATATATATATGATGATGATGATGGTATTGTGCTTTCTATATAGTTTCTGTCTTTGATGGTTAATAATAATATACATACATACATGCATATATATATATATATACATACATACATGCATATATATATATATATATATATATATATATATAAACCATCAACATGAGAAACTATATAGAAAGCACAATACCATCATCATCATAATCTAAGCAGCGGAATGTAAAGGAACAAAGGAAGAAAAACATGCACACATAGAGACACCGGGATTGGTTCGAGACTAGGGAAAAACCCACTATGGGGAAAACCCTTGCAAATTATTCTTCTTAGATCGTCATCAAATGATTAATAAAACAAGAGTACAATGATCCATATATCCATATATTCATGATGTAGAAAATAACTAGCATATGCACAATAAAACCATAAACATACTTCTGTTGAGGGAGCCCGAATCTGAGAACTGAAATGGATTGACGCTTGTTGTAGCATACTGATGAAAATTGTTGATAATGAGTGAGAAATGTAGATACATCTTGCAGTGGAAATATATAGAGCAGATATACTAATCTGCAGATCCATAATAGTGTGAAACCCCATGTACAATTGATCACTAAAACTCACTGAAAACAACTTTTCAGCCCTAGATATGAATCTAAGACAATGTCAAATCTGACTGTAAACATCTGCATGAGAAATGGTGGTTGGATCAAGCTCAGATCTACCCATAAACCCTTATATGTGACCTTAATACATTGTTCCTACGACTGAAGCTTCCTTGGTTGCTAGCTTGGCTCATTATGCTCCTGGTTGAGGTCCTGATCAATCCGATCTAACCCAGGAACCCTAGCCGCGACCTCAACACACTCAACTCACAACTATGGAAGCTTAGCTTCTACCTTTCCATGCTATTTTCATGGCTCTGGCCCAAATTATGTAGTTTTGTGCCCACGACTATGGCCCAGAAGCCCTAGTTCAGAGCGAGCCTCTCATTTGTGATCTTGAAACTTGCGCGAGCTTCTTCCATTGAACCTGTGCCAGCCAAGACAAAATATATGAACCAATACAATGGATGAAAATTGACGATCGCTTGAGGAAGTGTGAGAATGAGCTTGAGGTCGCCTCTATTTATAGGTTTTGTATTGGCCCGCATGGGGTTAAGGATGGCTTGACTAAATTCCACATGTGGTTAGGCCGACCCATTCCATTTCACCTTAATAGATAAAATAATTCACAATTTAACTTCCTCTTAACCGATTGGGGCGATCTATAGGTAAATTTTGGTCCTCTCAAAAAGAGGAATCTAATGAAATTATAATGTCTACCATCAAAGTTGCCCATAGTGGAATTTGAACGCAGTTGCATAATTTTAAAACTCCCTCTTAACCAGGGATAATTCCACATGCCAATATCTTTTCATCAATCAACATGCCATTCTGGTATCTTCATGCATCATCATGTATCGTCACTGATCATATTTTTCACGTAGTCATCATGTTGTGAACCTTTCTTATTACAAATCATCAATGTGCTTCATATGCTTATTCCTGCTTATATCTTGAGTGTTCCTGCTCATATGTTGAACATTATTGGATCTAGAAGAAGAAGAATTTGTCACTGGAGGGGAGCTTAGGCTACCACCCCTCATTCATCAAGCTATCATTCGAAATCTCTGCTAGCAGGCTTCTACCCGAGATATCATCATCAATCATCATCGAAGAGCATATCATCAAGGAGCACGCCTCAACCTATAACCGCATTGGGGAGAACATCTTGACCTGGAATCTCATGGCGGATCTATACCTCTACAACCCAATATCTAGCAATAGGATATCCATCCACGTAGGGGAGCTCATCTTGACCCTGGTATCACATCGGAGAGCTCAATCTCAACCCGCAACCGCATAGGGTTATATCAACCCATCCTATTTCCTATTGATATTCCCATCAATGACCCTGAACAGTCATGTGGTAGAACACCTACATCATAATAGACTTGGGTTGTACACCCCAATTGCATTCTCAACTCATTGGCCAAATGAGGAGCGATATTCTTGACAATCCTTGCTTGTGGGTATGATTCCAGTTGGGGTAAATCTGAAAATACCAATAAGGGGAGAAACATTCTACAACCCTATGAAGATAGGGAAGAAGCATCTATAACCCTATGGGTAACATGTAGGGAATAAACCCTATTGTCTAGAGTTCCCTCAACCCCAGGAGCCCTCTATCTCGATTTCTTGTCCTTGGAGCTCATACAAGGAGGAAGAGGTGGCTCAATGTCCTCGATCAATGCTGCTCTCATCATACTCATATTTGGTATCTGCTTATCACAATAGCAGATTATTCATGTTAATACAAGAGATCAAATCAAATTTTATGTTAGAACATAAATAATCATGTAAATCACAATAAGATACCATAATCATCCTCCCTCTCATGAAGGTGTCAAACACACATGGATACCATAATCATCCTCCCTCTCACGGAGGTGACAATCACACATGGATACCATAATCATCCTCCCTCTCACAAAGGTTTCAATCACACATGGATTGATCCAGGTGGATATCGGTGGCCACCCACCTATTCCATTTGGACCCACACCATCAATTCTTGCAGCTTTTCACATTCAACACCACTTACTATTTTTAGCATGTTTACGGGTCCTGTACTCCCAGAGTCGTTTTGGGGCCTTAATGATCTAGGTGGATATTGGTGGCCACCCACCTATTCCATTTGAACCCCCACCATCAGTTCATTCAGTTTTTAAGTTGCGGCACAACTTACTATTTTTAACAGTTTTTTGGGTCCTGAACTTCCGGAGCCGTTTTGAGGCACTAAATGACGTATTTTGGGAAAACCGAGAGCAACATGGGTCCATGGAACAATTTTTCTCACATCGAAAGTTGTACTCCTCGGATAGATCTTTCTAATGAGCTATTGAGTGCGTCAAACGGAGATCGGATGCCAAAGTTACGTCCCCGGGAAGTTGAAACACCAACTTACCCAAACGGGGGCCCACAGTTTTGGCGCTTCATCTCCTAGAGTTAGGTTTTTGGACGTTTCATTTTTTCCATTGTTTCTCAATAATAAATATGCCCTCGAGCCTCATTTTAACACAACTCAGAGGTCTGTAGCCACCACATCTCTTCTCAAAGATTCGCTACCAGCACCCTAGCTATTTTATTTCCATTATGTCTGTAAGCATATTTCTGTTATTTGATGGTAATGAAATGACGCATTATTTCCACTAAATCTCTATGTTTATGGTTATTTTTGTATTCTGTTGCGTTCCTACATAAATCCAGATCATGGATACCATAATCACCCTCCCTCTCACAGAGGTTTCAATCACACATGGATACCATAATCATCCTCCCTCTCACGGAGGTGTCAATCACAAGCCTAAGCTTGTCTCGAACAACTGCATTGTCTCAGTGAATGGAGAAATCATAGTCCCAACTATATGTATATGATATTCTCTATCATCACATGTATCCATGTATTATCCAGATCATGCTCAAACAACTCTCTAAGGAGACTTTACATCGTGCCTCACAACTAGCCGTGCTAGCAGCATTGTACACGACCTTGGTCATCCTATGGACCTCTCATCCAAGATATCATGGCATATCTCATATTAAGGTAGCATCCAAATGTACTCATCAATAATAATTTCAAACGTCATCAATTCATCCATGCAACTACATATCATGAGAGAATTATCTCAACCTTTAAAAGTAGAACGTTTCACGTAGATGTTTCAAAAGATGTTTGGTAGAAATTCTTAATGAAGCAACTCAATCATGAATTTAAGAATGTTCTATACACATCATATACGGATGGATGTTCAAGATGGAACATCAATGCTTCAATCATCTATTAGATACCATGTCACGTTCAACAATATTTTAAATTTAAATCAGAGTGTCAATTTTCATTACAAAATGACATTTTATCAACAAATTTGCAAAATGGGATTTCTTTCCCAAATTCTAGAAATCGATTCATCATGCCATGATACATTATTTCAAGCTTTAGAAGCTATATCCCTCTAACTTAGATCATAAAAGTCTCATCGCATGTCCGGGGTAAACTATTAGTATGTAAAACCAAATCCATAATCAAAATCAAGGCCTTACCTTGGAACTCATCATTCTGACTTCGTCATATAAATATTAGATATGGAAAAATCTGAATTGGGGAGGTTGCCTCACACAACGCTCTCTGTAAGCATAATTTATTACCAAGACAACATACTCAACCTTACAAAAATCAATGTTGTGTCAACAAAATCATCTCATCAGAATTTAGAAGCCAAACCAAAATTATTGTAGAAATTATACAACATGCATGTATATCATGGATTGAATCTGATCTAACAATGTACTAAAGTTAAATACTGAATCACTTCTACAAATAAATTGCGGAATTAAAAACACAATCGCCAATCACATGAAGCAAAGATGAATCAATCAAGACACAACACAAATAATTTCCCAGGGAAAGCTTGCTGCTCAAAACCCCACTATCTTCTATTTTATATTCAACATGGAATCATGAAACAATTACATACAACTCTTCTCACAAGAGCCCTCCTGTAATCAGCTAATTGTCTCACACTTTCACACATAAAACTGACCAATACTTAGCCAATTTACTGCCTCCGGAAAACCTGCCTTGCTTGTGCAATCCTTGATGAATGCAATCTCTAAAGAATAGGAATTTTGGCCTTCCTTGACTGTGCAAGTATCATGGGAAATCCAATGGGTGTTTGGTTGCATGGGTGCAACCAAATAATCCTACAACTGATAGTCAACTTCCCTTTCACCTAGATCTCAACTGGGTCTCCACTGGATTTGACATGCATGCAACTACTAATAGTAAATCCTTAGTTGCATTTGAGATCACTAATTGTGAATTAATTAATATTTAATTCACTTGATCTCTCACTAGTGTATCTAACAGCTACAACTAGCACAAATGAGTTTAACTCACTTAACTGAGTTAAACTGATTACAACCTGCATTAACTAATGCGCCATTGCACTTCGAACTCCATTACAACTAGAATTACTCTGCATGCCTCACCATCTACCTCTAACTCGAAATTCATGAGCTAACTGAGTTTATCACACCCAGTTAACTATTACAAGTTATTTTGAGACTAGATTACATTTTATTGTCCATCTTAATTAAGGGATAACTAAAATATACATGCACCAAATTCAGCCTTGTGGGCCCCACCCTAGTGTAGGTGTTGCATGCACTAGGTGTGGGTGCTGAAATTTTCTCGTTGAATTTCAACACTCCCTCTCAACAAGAAAGGGATTATCCTTCACCCTGATCCTGCCTCTATGGTATTCAAATTTTCTCTTGGTGAGCACCTTCGTCAAAATATCTACATCTTGATCTTCCACGGGAATGTACTAAAGAAACATTATTTTCCTCTACACACAATCTCTGAGATGATGGTACTAGATATATATGTGCTTGGACCTATCATGAAACACATGATTAATCTAGAGTTTAATGCAACTCTGATTATCACAATGTATAACTGTCGGATCCATCTGAGAACCAAACAAACCAACCAAGATATTTCTCATCCAGATAGCCTCACAAGCAACTTGACTTACCACCATGTATTCTTCTTCCGTTGAACTGAGTGCCACATATCGTTGTTTCCTTTTGTACCAGGAAACTGCTGTCGATCCTATGCTGAAGATCCCTCTTGATGTGCTCTTTCTGTCTAATGGACTGCCCACCCAATCTGCATCTGTGAAGCCTCGAAGCTTCAGTCCTTCTGTCCAGCTGTACCATAGACCATACTCTGATGTGCCCCTTAGGTATCTCAAGACATTCTTCTCCGCCTTCCAAAAGAGCTTGGTAGGCTTAACCATAGCTTGACTCAACTGGTTAACTACGTAGCAAATGTCTAGTCTGGTGTTCACTAGATACATCAGTGAACCAACTAACTACCTATAGACAGTAGCATCCACTACCTCTCCAGAAGTAGCATCCTCTTTCCTCCAATTTCCTGGAAAAGGAGTATCCATGGGTTTGCATCTCTCCATGTGAAACTTACCTAGTATCTCTTTGGCATACTTGCCTTGAGAAACAAAAAGTTCCGCATCCCACTGCCATATTTCCAATCCAAGGAAATAATGAAGGAGCCCCATGTCCTTAATTTTGAATTCCCTTGCAAGGTACTCCTTGCATGAGTGTATCAGTTGCTCATCACCAGTAAAAATTATATCATCAACATAAAGAACAATAATCAATAGCTTACCCTCAACCAAAATCTGGTATAGGTTTCATCTGCTTCACTTTTGGTGAAACCCAGTCCGATGAAATAGTTGTCTATCCAAGTGTACCAAGCATGAGGTGCTTGCTTCAGCCCATACAATTCTCTCTTGAGTCGAAAAACATGCGACTCACTGTTGAAGATATTGAAACCTTCACGCTTCTCTATGTACACTTCTTCCTCAATGATCCCATTGAGAAACACATTTTTCACATCCATCTGATGAATGCGCCAACCCATCTACGCTGAGAGTGCAAGGATGGATCTAATGGAAGATTACCTTGCAACAGGTGAAAAATTCTCATCATAATTGATCCCCTTGATTTGTGAGAATCCCCAAGCCACAAATCTGGCCTTGTATTTCTCCACACTCCCATCAGCAGCTTGCTTTACCTTGTATATCCATCTAGATCCAACCACTGATTTTTTTACTGGTCTTGGGACAATCTCCCATGTACTATTCTTGACAATGGAGTCATACTCCACCATTGCATCAACCCAATTTGGTTGCTACACTGCTTCTTGAAAGGTAGATGGTTCAGTCACAATACATTTGCTCATAAGAGCCATGTATCCAGTAAAAATTTCTGGAGACTGTCTCTGTCTGCGCTGTGAAGTAGGGGCTCCTACATTCTCCGCAGCATCAAGTCTCAATATATCAACTTCAGTGGTGTGCCTTCTTCCATTTATGATGGATGGATCTGCATGAGTGCTTTCCTCCACTCCATGATCCTCCTCATGTGGCTGCTCCACATCCTGAGGCTCATCCTTGGGAACCAACCTTTCCTCCTCTGCATGCAAGTCCAACTCCCTCTCAAGGGACAACCGTATGGATTTCTCCTCTTTAAATTTTATATCCCGTCGCACAACAATAATTTTGATTTTTGTAAAATACACTTGATAATTATGGGGCGTTTTAGTGTACCCCACAAAAATCCTGATCTCAGTTGTCGGTTCCAGCTTCTTCCTGGCGTCTTTGGTCACATTCACATAAAAAAATGAGCCAAAAATATTAAAGTGTGAAACATCATGTTTCTTACCAGTGAAAGCCTCTTCAGGTGTACTCCTACTAAGTATCCTATGAGGACAATGATTCCGCAAAAATACCGCAGTATTGCATTTTTTCTGCCCAGATATGCATCGGTAGGCCTTGATCATGCAACATCGCTCTTGCTGCACCCACAATCATTCTATTATTTCTTTCTGTGAGCCCATTCTGCCGTGGGTTATGAGGCGCTATCGGTTCCCTTTGAGTTCTTTCTTTGCTGCAGAAGTTCTTGAATTCTTTAGAGATGTATTCTCCACCATTATCGCTCCTAAGAGCCTTCACTTACTTCCCCAACTCTTTCTCCACCAGTTCTTTAAACTCAGGAAACTTTGAGAATTTTTGGTATTTCTTTTGTATGAAGAAGATCCATCACTTATGAGAAAAGTCATAAACAAATATCACATAGTACTTATGTTTTTCTATCGAAGCAACAAAGAATGGTCCACACACGTCTGTGTGCACTCTCTCAAGGATTCATGAAGCTCAGTTCTCCTTCTCATGAAAGGTGGCCTTTACATATTTTCCCATAGTACATCCCTTGCATGTGTCTAATTGCGCAAGTGTACCCTTGGGAAGACCAGTAGAAATATGATGCATGACTTTCAAAGCTCCATGGTGAAGATGGCCCAATCTCTTGTGCCATAATTATCCCTCATCTCGGCTCACCACTTTTTCCGCCTTGCCCATCAACGCTACGCAACCATCTACATCTAGCTTATAGAGATTCTTAACTCGAATCCATATCTTCTTGGCTTGTCCTGTTGTTTTTTGTCACACGAAAGATTTTACTTCACTAAAAAAAACATCATAACCTCTATCCTCCAACATTGCGACTAAGAATAAATTTTTCTTCAAACCTGGTACATGCATTACATCTTTTAATTGAAATGGTTTACCTGACCTCCTCTGGAAGGTAATGGTACCAATCCCAGTATCACTATACTGCCCGTCATCACCCATTTCAATATGCATCTAGAGATCCTTCTCCTCCAAACTACTAAAAAGTTCCTTGTCTCCCGTCATGTGAAAGGAAGTGCCACTATCCAAATACCATAGATCCCAATGCACTTGACACCGTGCATGCGATAAATGAGAAGTCAAGCTCAAATTGTGAGGCCAAAGCCTCACCAACTGTAGATCCTCCATCATTCTTATTCTTCTTCTTTTGTGGAGAGTTAGTAGCATAATGCCCATGCTTGTGACCGTGAAAACACTTCACCCTAGACATGTCCCGCTTTTTGCCATCTTTGGACTCATATTTCCAATGGAATTTCTTCCCCTTCCCCTTCTTCGCCTTGAAAGACAAAGCACAATATTTTTCATCTTCATTCTTAGATGAAGAACCATCTATGTTGTTTCGTTTGAACTCCTCCTGCACCAAATCTGACCATAGTCGTTCCCAATTTGGAAAATTTTCCCTTCCATTGACAGAGTCTTGATAACTGTGCCAACTCTTGGGAAGTACTAGGAAATCCAAGCTCTCCAAATAATCTTCAGCGATAGTTATACCAACGCTCCCTAGTTCATCCTGACATTGGATAAAATTTGTTAGATATTTTGGTATGGAGTCGCCTTTCTCCATCTTGATCTTCTTGAGTTTATCTTTGATGACCAATTTCCTATAGTCACTGCTACTCTAAAATAGATCTGTCAAAACCTTCCACATTGCATATGGTGTGGCTTTCTCATGGAGGATTGAGACAATGTGGTCTCGTACTCCCTCCAATAGGATCCTCCTTGCCTTTGCGACTTTCTCTTTCCATGCATCAATATTTGCAACATCTATCACATTGGGTTTAGGAACATCATTGTCAACAAATTCCTTCAAGACATTGTCTTCAAGTACTGCCTCCATCCTATCCTTCCAAGCAATATAGTTTGAGCTGCCCTCAAGTGCATACTCCAACCTCAAGCCATTGAAAGCCATTTCGATCCTGAATCAATTGTAGCACCAAGAAAGTCTTTCTACAAATTCAAATTCTATCCAGTATGCTCTAATACCATGTAGAAATTATACAGCATGCATGTATATCATGGATTCAATCTGATCTAACAATGTACTAAAGTTAAATATTGAATCACTTCTACAAATAAATTATTAAAAACACAATCGCCAATCACATGAAGCAAAGAGGAATCATTCAACCCACAACACAGATAATTTCCCAGGGAAAGCTTGCTGCTCAAAACCACACTATCTTCTATTGTATATTCAACATGGAAACATGAAAAAATTACATACAACTCTTCTCACAAGAGCCCTCCTGTACTCAGCTAATTGTCTCACATTGTCACACATAAAACTGACCAATACTTAGCCAATTTACTACCTCCAGACAGTTTGCCTTGCTTGCAAAATCCCTGATGAATGCAATCCCTAAAGAATAGGAATTTTTGCCTTCCTTGACTATGCAAGTATCATGGGCACTCCAATGGGTGTTTGGTTTCATGGGTGAAACCCAATAATCCTACAACTGATAGTAAACTTCCCTTTCACCTAGATCTCAACTAGGTCTCCACTAGATTTGATATGCATGCAACTAATAATAGTAAATCCTCAGTTTCATGTGAGATCACTAATTGTGAATTAATTAATATTTAATTCACTTGATCTCTCACTAGTGTATCTAACATTTACAACTAGCACAACTGAGTTTAACTCACTTAACTGAGTTAAACTGATTACAACCTACATTAACTAATGCACCACTGCAATCCGAACTCTGTTACAACTAGAATTACTCTGCATGCCTCACCAACTACCTCTAACTCGAAATTCATGAGCCAACTGAGTTTATCACACTCAGTTAACTATTACAAGTTATTTTGAGACTAGATTGCATTTTATTGTCCATCTTAATTAAGGGATAACTAAAATAGATATGCACCAAATTTAGCCTTGTGGGCCCCACCCTAGTATAGGTGCTACATGCACTAGGTGTGGGTGTTGAAATTTTCTTTGTTGAATTTCAAAAATTATTATCAAATAAATTGATATCATAGTATCAATTATTTCAACTAGTGATAGGTAGAGTTCATATCACGTCTTGAATTCATTTACTGTCAAGTCAACAGGTAAATCATGTCATTACAAGTCATTTTTATTACTATATGCTAGTGTATACATCAAGGTTAAGTCATGCATGTTACATCTTAATACTGAGTCACAAAAACCATTGTGCTAGGAACAAGAGGGCCAATACAAAACCATCATTCTAAATACTTACATAATACATTGAAGGTCATTATGCCCACATAGCATTGTCATCTGGGAAAATAAACTATTGCCATATCAAATCATGTCAAATCAAATGTGCGATCGTGGTAATATCTATAATTCTAGACATATATCTCAATCATTAAGCATCATGTCAAAAGTTCCAAACATATTTTATCAATTAGCCAAATCATGTCGAAATTTTGTAGCACACATATAGTGACATACTCATATGAATATCTCAGTCACCTGAAAATACAAGTTTGGTTCAAACATATGAAATTTTATTGCTGACAGATCTTACTCGTATCTGCAACACATCTGCAGAACTGACATCTTCCAAGTGACCATATAATTTCATGCTCAATTCCAGTAATTCCAACAATTCCAGAAATTAGTTTACAATGGGACATGTTAGAGATCCCTTGATTCAGAAAAAAACTTCAGATATGAAACTGATAGGCATGGTCACACCAATGGACCTTCCATTATGTGAGAGAGGCTCAGACCTCTTTTGTATATCAATAGTGTTAGATACTCATATATCATAGAAGAGCATTTGATTTCATTTTCATACATGTCATCAACTTGTATTTACATGAGTCATGCAACAACAGATCTGTTAGATCATAAAAAACATATCTATCATGATCATCAACATCATGTCATCAATATTTCATCAAGGGTTGGGCTTGAAATATCCAGGCAGTAGGATGATGTGACAACACAACCTTATGAACCCAATAAAAATACATCAAGTTAGAGCATTTAATTTCACCATATGCCATAACATCAATCTCATAGATATACCTCTATCACCATGGTCATTAATACCATGCTTATCATGATCAATAGGATCAAGTTAGGTTATTCAATAACATAGTGCAATATCTCTTTCCATAAGCTTTCATCATGATTATCATAGGCATTATCAATACCATATCAATGAGGTAACCTTCTACAAGAGATACAACATGTCTTATGCATATCAAGAGTCAAGAGTATGATTTACTAGAGTTAGAATTAGGATCTAAAAAACAATAGATGTTAGCCAAACATCAAGATGTGCCACTATGTCCAAGATCAACAATAAGTAGCCTCAAATAATCAAGAAGACCATCATGATAAAAAAAATCAATACCAGGTGCATCATTTCATCATATGAAACATAAATCCCAATCACTTTCATATGCATGCATGAGCCATTTGCGAAGGAGACATTCTCAACATGCCATAGGGCTTACCTAGCCATCAATGTTACAACTCGAATACAATATACCATGCATATCTTGTCGTATTACCTGTGCACCTTCACATAGGAAACTTGTAGTGCTCAAGTGCCTCTTTACCTCTTCCAGATCTAGCACTATATCCTGTATTCCAAAAATATCCTAAAAAAAGGGATCCACTCATGACATCTCATCAAGGAGGTTAGAAATATCCAGGTGCTCAAATATACATGTAGGAAGTAATGACTAGAAACAATAATAATAATAATAATATCCATAACTATAAGCAAGGGTAAGGTCATAAGTTGAGGAATACTTACCTTCAATGAGAGATGAGCCTCTCCTTCTTGAACCAACCTTCAAGAGGCATCCATATACCATAAAATAATTTTGCCTTAAATCAACAATTTTATCAACAACTAGGTCATTTTTCAAATCAATCCCAAGTGCTTCACAGAGATCACATCTCAAGAGTCTTACCATAAATCAAGGTTTCTCTCAAACCATCAATATCACATCCTTATCCACTAACTACCTAGGGTTTTATTTATACCCTAGAATTCCTTTAGTTCTCTACCATCCTCTTCATGCTTCCAAAAAAGTGTCTCCATGGGGGTGATCTTCATGGCTTTCCTTCAACCCAACTGCGATACCATGTTAATTTTTCATAGGGATACATTTTTATTTGCTTTGATAGTTGCATTTATTCAATAACATGTTAAATTCACCCCAAATAATTATACCATTATAAAAATCTACATTATTAACCATCAACATGAGAAACTATATAGAAATAACAATGCCATCATCAACATCTAAGCAGCGGAACGTAATGGAACAAAGGAAGAAAAACATGCACACATAGAGACACCAGGATTGGTTCAAGACCACGACAAAACCCACTATGGGGAAAACCCTTGTAAAGTATTCCTCTTAGATCGTCATCAAATGATTCAGCAAAAAAAAGTACAATGATCCATAGATCCATATCTTCATGATGTAGAAAACAACTAGCATATGAACAATAAAACCATAAACATAATTCTGCTGAAGGAGCCTGAATTTTAGAATTGAAATGCACTGACACTTGATGTAGCATACTAATGAAAAATACTGATATTGAGTGAGACCTGTAGATAAATCTTGCAGTAGAAATATATAGAGCAGATCTACTAATATGTGGATCCACAACGGTAAAAAACCCCATATACAACGGATGACTGCAATTCACTGAAAACAATTGTTCAATCCTAGATCTGAATCCAGGACACTATCAAAGATGACTGTAAACATATGCATGAGAACTGGTGGTTGGATCAAGTTTAGATCTACCTAGAAACCCTTATAAATGACCTCAAGACATTGTTCCTGCAATTGAATCTTCCCTGGTCGCTACCTTGACTCACTGTGCCTGTCGCTGAGGTCTTGATCAACCCAACCTAACCGAGGAACCCTATCCACGACCTTAACATGCACAACCCGTGGATATGGAAACTTAGCCACTACCTTGACACACTATGCCCACGACTCTGGCCTGAATTCTGCAGTTATGTGCCTCCGGCTATGGCCCATAAGCCCTAGTTCAAAGCGAGTCTCTCACCTATGATCTTGAACCTTGCACAAGCTTCTTCCGTCGAACCTGTGCGAGCCAAGACAAAATAGAGGAACCAAGACAATGGATGGAAATCGAAGATCTCTTGAGAAAGTGTGAGAATTAGCTTCAGATCGCCTCTATTTATAGTTTTTGTGTGGGTCCACTTGGGGTTAAGGCTGACTTGACTAAATTCCACATGTGGTTAGGCTGACCCATTCCATTTCACTTTAATAGATAAAATAATTCATAATTTAACTTCCGCTTAACCGATTGGGGTTATATACAGGTCGATTTTGGTCCTCTTGAAAAGAGGAATATAATGAAATTATAATCTAGACCGTCAGAGCTTTCCATATTGGAATTTGACCACAATTGAATAATTTTAAAAGAGGGTAGATACCTTTTTGAGGGATTTTGAGGCCCAGTAAACCTGCGGATCAACTCTGGCAGTGTGTTTTCCACTTGAATCTCTTGTAGTGGTTGCAACAAGTTTTATTCTTCTCATTTTCCATATTGTTATTGAGTTTTTCACTCAGATTATTCCAATGTTTGGATATTTTCTTGATGTTCTATAGACCTGTCAACAATTTTCTTGACCTATGTTTTACCTGCAAGCCTTTTATACATCTCAATTTCATTAAATATTACATCTCCGCTTCTAACTATTTTGTGATTAATTGGATCCCATAGATGGTAACCAAGCTCACCATCTGCATATAACATAAAAACACATTTCCTTGATTTATCATCTAATTTGATTCTATGCTCTTTGGGAATATTATGCATAAGTGTTTCACATCCACAAAAAATTAGGTGAGAATAATTTACCTTTTTACCAATCCAAAATTCTTGAGGAATACCACCATCTAGGACTGTATAAGGTGAGAGATTGATGAAGTAACAATTTTTCCTTATTGCTTTTGCCCAAAAAATATTTTCCAATATGGAATTTGACAACATACTCCTCACCTTCTCCATAGTTTCTGTAGTACCATTTTTTTGTGGAGTACCAGGAATAGTCTTCTCATGTTTAATGCCAAACTTATTGCAATAATTATGGAATACATTGGAGCAATATTTTCCACCATTATTTTTCCTCGAACACTTGAGAAATTTAGTACTCTCCCTTTCAACAACAACATGAAATTTCTAAAATATCTCAAACACATCACTTTTACTTTTCATGGGGTAGGCCCAAATATTCCTGGATGCATCAACTATGAATGTAACAAAATATGTGGCTCCTCATAAGTAGTTAACATTTAGTGGCCCAAATACATTAGAGTGTATTAATTCTAGCAAATTTATTTTCCTTTCATGACCATTTCTCATAAAAGAAACCCTTCTTTGCCTACCATAAATACAATGTTCACAAAGATCAAGTTCATAGGATTTCAAACCTGGAAGTAAATTTTACCAACAAGAATTTTTAGGCCCTTTTCACTGAGTTTTCTTCTTTTTGAATAGTAGTTGTGTCTGATATCTCTATTGTTTCCCTCATCATTAGGGGAATTTTGAGGTCTAAAATGGGCCTCCTAAGGAAAATGTACAATAAAATTCACTTTATGAGAACCAATCACATTTTAGGGGATGACATCATACCTAATGGTTGAGGTGGCATTGCTTGAGTTAAAGGTACTTGTCACATTCTCAATGGTGGATAAAACTCGTGGTTAACCATGGTAGTGCTCTAAGTACTTTTAAAGTCATAAAGTAAAATACTCATAATAAATGCCATTTCACACTTTTTGAATAAAATAATAATATTGTCATTTCATATTTATTGAAAGAAACAATGCATATCCCTATATATTTATTGTATTATATTATTTTTATATAGTATATTAATTACATGTTATTATACAATTTAAATAATATAAATTTTAATTAATAACATATAATATAATTAAGAATTTATAAATTTGTATTTATATTTTATTTTAAGTTATTTAAGTACAAAGGACAAATGCATTAGTTGTTCAATGATAATGATTTTTCCTTGAAAAACTCATTCTTATTTATAGTTACGTCAATACAATTTTTTTATTAATTTTATTTTGGTACAACTTTTGAATTGAATTTAACTATGGTTACATGGATTGGGGTGTAAAAAGTGAATTGAAAATTCATAAATATTATTTTATTGGTTTATTTATTATTTTAAAATTTCCTTAGGAGGCCCATTTTAGACCTCAAAATTCCCCTAATGCGTATACAAGGTTCTTGTCTTGGATCCTCTAGCCAACACCAATTACCCTTTAGTAATTTTCCAGCCACCTTTCCCAAAGGTTATGGAGCATCCTTCATCATCCAATCGTCCCATAGATATCAAACACATATGTGGGATATGCCTAACCTTTTTCAGCAAGATACTCTGTCCATCCTTTGTATTGATTTGGACATCTCCCAATCCAACTATATTACAAAAATCATTATAAAATTCTTCATATGTAACAAAATTATTTTTACATGGGGTCACATGGTGAGATGCTCCAAATTCAAGTACCTAATCAATGTTATTGATAGAAATACAAAAGCAAGCTTCTTTTACTGAAACAATAAATAAAACATCACTTTCAGAAGCTACAACAATGGTCTCACCTTCATTTGTGCTTCTTGATTTTGTATTTGTGTTGATTGATTTTTGTTGCTTCTACTCATTTCGTTCCTTCTTCCAAAACCAACAATCCTTTTTCTTGTGTCCCGCTCTTCCAAAGTGAAAACAAGTGAGTCTTCCCATTCTTGATTTTGATATACCTCTTGATTTTGAATGCCCCTGTCTACCACGTTCAATTTTCCTTCGATAATTAACTAAGACTGGAGCTTATCCTCCCTCGCTTTCTAAAATTTATTTGTGACACAACTCCTCGTTCATTAAACTATTATTGACATCATCACACTTCGGTGTCCCTGCAAGTGTTGAAGTGTTTATAGCTACTATAAAATTCTCCCAACTATCTAGCATAGAGCACAATAATAATATGGGTATAATATCATCATCCAAAATAATTTTGACAGGGGCTAGCTGACTTATGATTATATTAAACTCATTCAAATGCTTCGTCACTGAAGCACCTTCCTTCATCTTGAGATTGTACAAATTTTTCATCAAAAAGACTTTGTTCGATGTCGTGTTCTTCTCATATAGATCATGCAACTTTTTACATATCCCTTCTATTACCTTCTCTCCAATGATGTTAAACTATAAATTCTTTGCCAAATACTGACAAAATGTAGCGATGGCTTTTCTATCTAGCTTATTTCATTATTCATCTGTCATTATGAGGGCTTATTTGCTACTCCCTTAGTCGAGAAATATTAATCCTTTAAAATTAGTATGTCCTCCATTTGTTCCTTCCTTAGGGAAAACTTAGCCCCACTTAATTTCTCCATATCACTTAACGTCGTTATCTCCATGCTCATAATAACTTGACATACATGAAAAATTAAAAGAAACAACCTTGCTCTGATACTTGTTGTTAATAAAAGATAACAAACGAAATTAAATTGAAAAATAAAATTTTCACCACATTGGAACAAGAATTAACCCAAAACTTCTCAAACATAGAACACATTTACGTGGAAAACCCTATATGGGGAAAAACCACAGGGAAATATTTTAGTAAATTTTTATTATCACAATGAAAATATTCATACATTTCACTCGATTCACTCTTTCTCACCCATGATTCCTTTTTACTTAGATCCCTATGTCCCAGCCTAGATCCATCTTAACCCTAGATCTATCAAGCGTTGAGAGGGATCAAATCTCTCGAGGTGAAAACCTCTTTTTTTAGTGCAAAACTTGAGGAAAAGTTAATTTCACCTCGAGAAATTTGATCCCTCTTAGATATTGATAGATCTAGGGTTAAGATGGATCTAGGATAATTATACAATATTATATAATATTTATATTTGTGTCTATATTTCTCTTTCTTATTCCCTATCTCTATCTCACCCAAAAACATGCAAACTCTCTCTCTGTCTCTCTCTCTCTGTATTTCTTCATCCCTCCCTCTCTCTGCCCTCCAACTCCATATCTCTCTCCTTCTCTCTCTTGCTTCCTCTATCTCCCTTTCTCTCCCACTTGCCTCCCTCTCTCCCCCTCCAACTCCATATCTCTCTCTTTCTGTCTCTTCCATCCTCTCTATTCTTCCTTCCTATCTCTTCCTCTCCCTCCTTATCTCTCTCTCTCTCTCTCTTTGGCCTCCATATTTGTCACTATCTCCCTCCTCCTCTCTCACCCCTCTCTCTCTCTCTTAATATTTGGTTGTAAAATATTAAACGTATATTTTGGATCAATCATGTCAAAGAAATTCCTCTCTCCCTCACTCTCTCTCCATCTCTCCCTTACCACTCCCTCTCCCTCCACCTTTCTCCCTCTATGCATTTCTTCTTCCCTCCCTCTATCCCCCCTATAACTCCATCTTTCTCTCCTTCTCTCTCTTCCTTCCTCTGTCTCCCTTTCTTTCCCACCTACCTCCCCCCCCATCACTCGCTCTCTCTTCCCTCCAAATATGTCACTATCTTCCTCCCTCTCTCCTTTTGTCTCTCCCCTTCATATTTGTGTCTCCCTCTCTCTCTCTTCCCCTTCTCTCCTATCTCTCCCTTGTCACTCTCTCTCTCTCTCCACTTCTATCTCTCTATGTCTTTGTTCTTTACTACCTCTCTCTCCCCCTCCAACTCCATATCTCTCTCTCCCCTCCTCTCTCTTCTTCCTTCCTATCTCTCCCTCTCTCTCCCACCTCCCTCTCTCTCTCTCTCCCCCCCCTGCCCCCCCCCATCACACTCTCTGTCTCTATCTCTATCTGTCCTTTGGATTTGTCACTATCTCCTTCCTCCTCTCTCCCCCCCACCCCCCCTCTCTCTCTCTTTTAAATGTGATCCCATTGTATTGGGTTTAAGAAGATATTTAAATTAAAAAAACTCAATTATTTTTTATCAATCATGTCAAAGAAAATACAATAATGAAAAACTTTATTGTTAGTCACTTTGCTTACTCTCATCACTTGGATCCTTAGTTAAGATAGATCTATGCTAGTTCTTAATAATATTATTTATATTATAAAAATTTCACATATTTATATATAAAATTATCCTTATTTTTAATTTCTATAAGAATAGTTTTAGTAATCGCGAGGATAAAGGGTTTAGATATATCTCAAAATTATAACCCTTTTTCTTTTAGATTCAATTAAAAAAATGTTATAAAAAAAAATATTTTATAATTTTTTTTTTAATTTTGAAATAAGTTATGGTTTTTGGGCATGTGTTATTGGTCCATGGTATTGTAACAAAGCCCATTTACAAGTTAATAATATTCATGGTAAAGTGGGGGTGAATATCAATGGTTAAGAATATTGTCATATTGTTATAAAATATTTTGATTGTGAAATAAATTATGATTTTTGGGCATGTGATATTGATAAGCTATGGTATTGGCCCATGGTATTGTAACAAATCCTATTAAAACATTCATAATATCAATGACAAAGTGGGGGTGAATATCCATGGTTAAGAATCTTGTCATATTGTTATAAACTATTTTGATTGTGAAATAAGTTATGTTTTTTGGGCATGTGATATTGATATTGATAAGCCATGGTATTGGCCCATGGTATTGTAAGAAAGCCTATTTACAAGTTAATAGTATCCATGATAAAGTGTGGGTGAATATCCATGGTTAAAAATCTTCTCATATTGTTATAAAATATTTTGATTGTGAAATAAGTTATGTTTTTGGGCATGCGATATTGATAAGCTATGGTATTGACCCATGGTATTGGAACAAAGTATATCTACAAATTAATAATATCTAGGGAAAAGTAGGGCTCAATATCCATGGTTAGGAAACTTGTTATATTGTTATAACATATTTTGGTTGTGAAATAAGTTATGGTTTTTGGGCATGTGGTATTGATAAGCCATGGTATTGGCCTATGATATTGTAACAAAGGCTATTCACAAGTTAATAACAAAATCAAAATATAACAAATTGAATTTTACTATTTTTATTACTTTAAATTTTTATTATTAATTAAATCAACATTTAAATGTTTACACTCATTCAGTTTATATTACTTTTAAATTTTATTTATTACTTTAAAATTTTTGTTTATGACTTTTAACTTCTTATTATTTTTTAATTGAGTTGACATTTAAAATTGTTTACATACTTACATTACACCTACACATCTACCCTATACTAAGTTGGTCTCACGCCTAACATGCTTATCATAGCACATTATCATAAATAATTTTTTATATTTTTTATTTTCATTGTGTAAAATGGTACGTGAAATATTTCTATCTATTCTAATTTACTGTACAATATTGATCTTAACTTCCTTATAAGTAGACATGTTTTTGTTCATTTTGTATTCAAATGCCTCTTTTAGATTTATTTCGCTAATAAGAGTAATTTAGTGCTAGATTGTTTCATATTTGCTATTACGTACTAGCATAGAAATTTGATGCATGTTACCTTATTTGATTAAGGCCAAATAAAGAAGTGAAAATAGTTAATTCATATTCCATATTTAGTTAGGTTATTATTGTGAGCTGATACAAGTGCATCTCTATGTGTTATGCTACCACCATAGCATAAGGAGCATATACTCAACCAAAATAGTTAGAATTCTTTTTCACTTTACTTTGGCACCACTTAGATAAGGTTATATAATGTATAAATATAAAGTGAATCAAGAACCATATCACCTTTTTTTGGAGAATTGAAGGTAAAACATCATAATTCACCCCAATATTGAAAGATAACTTCACATGTTACATAAGATACTTGTCTTGTAATTGATATTAAATGTGAAATTTATTACGAAAGGATATATTCATCACCCAACTATATTCACTATAAATTCCATTTCCTAGGATAATGATATCCTAGGTGGTCCATAAGCATGAAGACAAATATCACTATATCCAACAACTTGCATACACAACACCTTCACAAGTCTCCTCATTAAAATAAGGACAAAGAAATATAAAATAGTCAAAAACCTTACTAGCCATCCTGTAAATCAAGGTAAGAGCTTTGATAACATTTATAAATGTTATTTCAACAACCACAAAAGACCTTACCAACCTGCTTTTTTTAATATTTTTAAATTCATCAGTAGATTTCTATTAATAGCAAAAAGGTTTACATCTATTCCAAAATTTACATATCTAGAATTTCCTTCATGCTTGATAAAACCTCACTATGAATGGACTTAAATGGACTATGGAAAGCAAGAGGATATAGAAACAAAGAGTTGGCTTTTGAAAACTAGCCAGACAACTACCAAAATCATTTTTGTAATTAGCCAGACATACTACCCAAAAAATTAGACCAGACGGATGCTAACAAACTAAACAAGAACAATGGACTATTAACCATACAAACATATGTAATAAAGGAGACAGAAGTTCTCCAAAACTAAGAGAAACTTTTTTCTTCCAAAGCCAACATGTCAAATTTTGTTTGGACTTCTAAGTCCAAAATTATAATTGTAGATGAGGTTGTTGAGTTAGCTTGAGGAGATGCTTATGATGGTGCATTGATGACCCCAAGTCCTTCCTGGTGCTCATTTTAATCAGTGTCTAAATGATGGCGGGGCAAAACCCACATTCCCAGTTTCTGATTATTTTAACCTCAATCTGTGTGTGAAATGTATCCAAAATTCCTTTTCCCCAACCAATCCACAATTCTGGAAAACTTACAACATTCTTTCTTCTTGAGTTGGCAATTTTCAATAAAAAAATCTGGGTTATTTTAATATCTTAATTCAGAGAATTGAGATATTAATTCAAAATTTCCTTTATAGCTATAACCCAATAGTCCATCTTCACATAATTCCGCTACAGAGGTGTCATCTTTATTCTATGGTTCAAACCATAATAATATCATGCGTATAATATGCCCTCACACGTGAAGACCAAACATAACCTTACATCTAAGGTTTTTAGTCGTTAAATGTTTAAACATGCCACAATCCCGTGTAAACTAACACTAGGCGTATATGTGGAAACTTACCCCTTCTCTCATTTATTCATTAACAACAACGTAGCATACCTTGGCGTTATGTCGCCCTTCTCATCCGACGGCGGGGATGTCGTCGCGCCAGCTCCAACGATCCAACGGCAGACAACGGATATCGCGCGGTGTAGATGCGTGAACTTTAACTCGTGACCTTAGTTCCAACAGTCCCGATCAATATAAATTGGAATTGGGGCCCAGCGCTTACGACCCTTCCACAACCAACGGTGGATAATACGTCGCTCCGACCTTGATGATCCAATAGTCCAAATGGATATCGCACGAGTTACTTGCATGACCATTAACTCGCGATGAGAGTGGGTTTCCAAAACTACTTAAGGCCACGTGTCGGCCTGTGGCATTGATCGCGTCCAAATGGGGAATACCGCTTACCATACAAAGGCGGTGTGATATGCTGGAAACCTGCCTTTACTGTGCAGCCTTTAAGGTTTCGACTCCTCTTGCTCAGGGTTCCACTTGACTTCACAACTGGATCTTACACGTGGAGCTCCGATCAATCTTCACTTTAACTGATGATGCAGGACTCTCCGCACAGGATAGTCATACCTTCAATATAGCCACAGAACGTATACATCTACGAGCATTCAGGAGTATAAGCACTCCCCCAAATATTCACATCGGCATCACCCAATAATCGTATCTTAACAGTAGCCCTCAGTACGGAGTCACCACACTGATTCTCATATCCCGACTTATTGGATTCGGACTCAACGACACCGAAATCAGCTACTCTTATTTAAGAACGCATATCCATATTCAATACCCGAAATTAACATCAACTTCCTCATCAGATACAGAGTACCATTCAAGCCCTCCAATTACATACGACATCATTCAACTCCACTACAGAGACTATTCACACAGAGATTCAGGGCATTCCACACAAGAATTAAATCAACCAATACACAAAAAATCAAGGTATTCTCCACACCGAGTTAAACGAAAAATGCACAGTTACACTGAGACAACTTCTCATTATACAGTGAATTAGCTTACAAAATTTTTTCTGGCCAAATCTTCAATCGATTGGCCCTTCTCCTCTATTCTATAGTCCTATGCAGCCTTTGCGGTTCTCTAAGCAGGTCTTCTATGCAGGTCTACCTTATTATGCCTGTAAGGCTTATTTTTATACAAACCCTGAATCGACTCAACTCCTCTAATGCTCGAAACTCTTCATATCTCTAACTCTGAGACTAACGTTATGATAGAAAGAGATAGACTCCTAAAATTAGCTTAACTTCTGAAACTGACTATCTCTTCAGGTGCCCATTAATCATTCAGGCAGTTACAATATTTTCTACATTAAAATAAAATCACTCGATTATGAATTTTTACGTGGGGAAACAAAACATGAGACCCCCTTTTACATTTATTTATGGACAAAGGCTGTTTTGAGCCTAATGCCCCTGCATCAAACTCCCTAGGTTAAAATAGTTCATGATCTCCTGATCATGTGCCTTCATTTTTATCTGCCTGGATCCCATACTTTGTTTTGCAACTGGTCATCTGTTGCAGTGTTCTTTCTTTGTATTCCTCTTGGCTTCCATATCTTGGTCTACATCTTTGCACTTGCTATGCCCTCATAGTCTGTGACTGTGTTCTTCTTGTTGCTGTTAATTTTCTACTTCCTTGCTGTTGTCCTTTTTTGAGGCATCTTCTGCATCAGTTTTCTTATAAATTCAATCTCTCCGTCTAATCTTTCCTCTGACGGCTGGACACTTACTTCTGTTTGCTTCATTCTCATTTCTTGAATTCTTACTGCTGCCCTAGCTGCCACCCAATCATCCATGCCCTCTTTCTTTTTGCACCAGTAAAAATCTTGCCGATTGTCATTTATGACAACTTCCCTATCCTCTGTCTTCATCAATTCTCCCAGCAGCACCTCAATCAGCTGCTGCTCTGCCATTTCACCTTCTTTTCTAAATGTTTCCTGGAAACATTCTCTCCATCTCCTTTGGAAAAACACAACTTCACTTGTTGCAACTCAGTTTCAACATCTTCTTCTTCTGTCTTGGAAATCTTCAGGAATTGCCTTCCTTCTTCTTGATTTACTTCAAGCTCTTCCAACTTTGCATTTTCATATTTTGTCAGAGTGAAACTCTGGTTCTCCACTGTTGTAGCAGCCCCAACTGTCTGCCATACAACCTTCTCCCCAATCTTCTCTTGGCTATTCGGACAAGCCAATTCTTCTCTGCTACCAATAGCAACCAACTTATGTCCATGAGACATGATTGTCTCATCTTCTTCCAGCTGCTCATTCTCATCCTGCAATAGCTCATTTTCTTTATCATCTGTAGGAACAACAAGTTCCTTCACAGGAGGCATGATAGCCTCATCTTCCTCCTTCTGCAACAGTCCATCACCCTTTAGAACAACTTCAAAATATGGATTGTTTTCTCTCATTCCTGTAAACACAACCAGTTCATCAGTTCCAAAACCCCAAGACCCAATGGTCCCAACTGATGATTCAATCATCAATTCTTTTCTACCTTCATCCCATTGTACTTTCACATTCTGCAATCCCCAATTCTGAAATTGAGGTTTTCTCTTTTGTATTGAATCCTGTTGATTCATCATACTCTCTAGCAGCTCAATTTCTCCATTCCATGGTTGAAAATCTTCCACAGAATTATCCTTCTCTTTCAATTGACTGCCCCATGCTGTCAACTTATCTCCATCATCAATAGGATCTGCATTCATCAACCAATTGTTAGAATCAAACTCACAAGGCCTCAGTGCCTTTCCTTCTTCTGTCAGCATCTCAGTATGCTGTCCAATATTTATTTTCTTCTCAATCAGCACATCAAAATGCTGATTCCAAATCTTCAAACATTTCTTGAGACTATCAGTTAGTCTCTCCTCTACACCATCCTCTTCAAGGATGCCTCTCTGCTCTAATACATAGGAATGAACTCTCTCATCTTCAATCATCTCTGTCCTTACCATCTAAACACCTTCCTTCTATGTTTCTACCCTCTGCTCCAGAACACTTGATTCATGCCACAATCTTGGCATCTCATCTTCATTATATTCTGCTGTCACTATCTCCTCAGCCTTCATTAGAATGGAACTCTGATTCCCTATCTCTGCAAAAACTTCAGCTACCTGTCCATCACTCCTTACTTGGCCATTTAACAAAGGCAGTTTGTCATTATCATCATTAATGACAAGTTCATCATCAAACATAACTGTCACATCCTCATTGAAGCAATCCCTTATATAAAGTAAGGAATTAATGAATTCCTCCACAATCTGATCTTCACCTGAAAGATACTCATCATATCTTTCTTGGAAACAACCAGCTTCATTCATCACAGTTCCATCATGTGAACTGCCTTCATCAACACCTGCACTCATACACAACTTGTCAGTGTCAAAAACATAAGACCTCATGGCCTCATTCGATGATTTGATCATCAAATCTTCTTGTTGTTCCAAGTCTTCCATATGCTTCAGAAATTCTTCAATAGTCTTCTCTTCTTCAATTTCTCCAAGCTGGTCAGCCTCCAGCTTCTGGCCATTATCATAAGCTAAATCTCCTCTGCTTCCAACCCGTGGGAAGGCAGAGTTTTTCTCCAACTGTGCATGGACATCTTCAAAACATGTAGTTGTTCCATTTTCCTCAGTGACAACATCAACGATTTGTTCTCTCTCACCTGCTGTTCCTGCAAACATAAAAAATATGTCAGATGTAAGGCTCTTGGACCCCTTGGTCCCACTTGAAGCTTCAGTCTCCAAGTCCTTCTCCAGATACTCAATCACTCTGAGTATTTCCTTCTTCTTCTGAGCATTCATAATTTTCTCTTTCTTCCTTTGTAGCCTCTGCCACTTTATCTTCTTCTTCATGAGCCAACCAACTCTCTGGCTTTCTTCTATCCTCATCTTCAGTTTATTAAAATGTTCCCTGATCTTAGCTAATTCTTTCCACCATTCTTCATCAATGAGTCTCTTCCTCATGCCATTTGCTTTGGCATGTTCACTCACTCTTCTGTTGTGGCCTCTCTCAGAACCTTTGCAATCTCTGCAATCTCTGCTATGGCTCTCAATAGCCATTTTATTCTCTAGGATTTCTTCACTCACAAGCTGCACTAAGCCTCTGCAACAGCAAGCTCTCTTGCTGCAACTCACCTCACTAATCCCTTCCTCTGGATCCGACTTTTGGAAAGTATTGGTCCCCTCTCTGCTGGAACCTTCTAAGCACTCTCTTCTGCTCTCTAGGCTTCACTCTGCAACTTCTCTCAAGAACACCTCTTTCCTTCCTTCATCCAACCTCAGTTGGGAATCTTCCAGGTTCTACCACACTCTTTCTGCACTCAGAATCCCTTGCTAGACTCTTCTATCACTGCTCTCAAAGCTTGTGATCTGCCTCTTGCTGAGATATCTTCCTCAATTTCTTGCACTCTGTATTCTGCAAACAATACCTTCCAACCAGAGTTCAAATAAGGCTCATCATCTTACCTCTCAATATCCTTGAATGACCTTGCTTCTTTTCTCACATGCACTACATTTCTACCTGTTGTAATATTCAAGACACTCTATCTTCAACTCCAGATTCTGTAAATATGAGTTATCAACCTTCACTGCATATTCAGTCAAATAAAATCTGCAAATTTTCTGTTAAACAGATTTAAAAATCAACTTTCTCACTGTTCAATATATGTGCATTTCAAAATAAACTTTTCAAAGAGCTAATTAAATTCTAGCTCTGATACCACTTGATGGCGAGGCTAAACCCACATTCCCAGTTTCTGATTATTTTAACCTCAATATGTGTGTGAAATGTATCCAAAATTTCTTTTCCCCAACCAATCCACAATTCTGGCAAACTTACAACATTCTTTCTTCCTGAGTTGGCAATTTTCAATAAACAAATCTAGGTTATTTTAATATCTCAATTCAGAGAATTGAGATATTAATTCAACATTTCCTTTATATCTATAACCCAATAGTCCATCTTCACATAATTCCGTTGCGGAGGTGTCATCTCTATTCTATGGTTCAAACCATAATAATATCATGCATATAATATGACCTCACACGTGAAGACCCAACAAAACCTTACATCTAAGGCTTTTAGTCGTTAAATGTTTAAACATGCCACAATCTCGTGTAAACTAACACTAGGCGTATATGTGGAAACTTACCCCTTCTCTCATTTTTTCATTAACAAAAACGCAGCATACCTTGGCGTTATGTCGCCCTTCTCATCCGACGGCGGGGATGTCGTCGCGCCAGCTCCGACGATCCAACGACGGACAATGGATATCACGCGGTGTAGATGCGTGAACTTTAACTCGCAACCTTAGTTCCAACAGTCCCAATCAATATAAATTGGAACTGGAGCCCAGCGCTTACGACTCTTCCACATCCAACGGTGGATAATACGTCGCTCCGGCCTTGACGATCCAACGGTCCAACTGGATATCTCGTGAGTTACTTGCACGACCATTAACTCGCGATGAGAGTGGGTTTCCAAAACTACTTAAGGCCACGTGTCATCCCGTGGCATTGATTGCGTCCAAATGGGGAATACCGCTTACCATACAAAGGCGGTGAGATATGCTGGAAACCCGCCTTTACTGTGCAGCCTTTAAGGTTTCGACTCCTCTTGCTCAGGGTTCCACCTGACTTCACAACTGGATCTTACAAGCGGAGCTCCGATCAATCTTTTCTTTAATTGACGATGCAGGCCTCTCCGCACAGGATAGTCATACCTTCAATATAGCCACAGAACGTATACATCTACGAGCATTCAGGAGTATAAGCACTCCCCCAAAGATTCACATCGGCATCACCCAATTATAGTATCTTAAAAGTATCCCTCAGTACGAAGTCACCACACTGATTCTCATATCCCGACTTATTGGATTCAGACTCAATGACACCGAAATCAGCTACTCTTATTTAGGAATGCATATCCATATTCAATATCTAGAATTAACATCAACTTCCTCATCAGATACAGAGTACCATTCAAGCCCTCCAATTACACAGGACATCATTCAACTCCACTACAGAGACTATTCACACAGAGATTCAGGGCATTCCACACAAGAATTAAATCAACCAATACACAAAAACTCAAGGTATTCTCCACACAGAGTTAAACGAAAAATGCACAGTTACACTAAGACAACTTCTCATTATACAGTGAATTAGCTTACAAACTTTTTTCTGGCCAGATCTTCGATCGATTGGCCCTTCTCCTCTATTCTACAGTCCTATGCAGCTTATGCGGGTCTCTAAGCAGGTCTTCTATGCAGGTCTGCCTTATTATGCCTGTAAGGCTTATTTTTATACAAACCTTGAATCGACTCAACTCCTCTAATGCTCGAAACTCTTCATATCTCTAACTCTGAGACTAATGCTCTGACAGACAGAGACAGACTCCTAAAATTAGCTTAACTTCTGAAACTGACTATCTCTTTAGGTGCCCATTAACCATTCGGGCAGTTACAATATTTTCTACATTAAACTAAAATCACTCAATTATGAATTTTTACGTGGGGAAACAAAAATTGAGACCCCCTTTTACATTTATTTATGGAAAAAGGTTGTTTTGAGCCTAATGCCTCTGCATCACTAAATATGAAACTAGATAGTGTTTGATGTTGGACAATTGAATAATTATGTCATCCAATTTATACCTGATGTCCCTGAGGATGTGCTTGATGTCTTCTTGACCTACAAAAAGTTTGTAGTTGTCTACTTGCTTGTCTCTTATGACCATATTGAGTATAGTTTCCATTTGACAATGATGAGTAATGGAATGTAGGAAATGGATCCTTTGCCTATGAAACTTCCCTGAATCCATAATCCATTTGAGGCTGCTACCACCAATTTCCATGTCTGAAAAGTAGGATCGATCACCAAATTCCTTGGCCTCTAACTGGAGAATTTATTTGCGTACCTCCAATGGTGTTACATCGAAAAAGGTGGCAATAAAGTCTCAACAAAATAAACTCCTGTGTCACGAGGAAGAGGATCTCGAGGTTCCACCCCTGTAACTTGAAGTATGTAAGCTTAGTGCCATGAGAATAAAAATCCTACAAAATAAGATGCCACGGCTTGTGGTTGAACGAATCTCTAGAGAGCACCTATGGGTGAAACAATAGGACGAGAAACAAATCAAGTGTGAGTGTTGTAGAAGTACTTTGCAATGTGAGTTCATGTAATGATGGATCACCCTTTTAAAACCATATGGAGAAGGTACTTGAGTACCAAACTCCATAAACCAATATGGGAGAAGGAAAGGAGATTCCTGTTGTGTTCAAGTTTTTAGGAGCCGTCGAGGGGAGGATTGCAATGAGTTCAAAGGAGGGACTAGACCCAAAATTGTGGAGAAAGAGTACAAAAAAGATTGACCTAGCAGAGAAATAACAACTGTAGTATGAGACAATAGACTTCCAAAATAATTATCAAGTGGTAGTAAGAGAAACTCCTTCAACTCACACTAAAATTTTTGAAATTTAGCTAGAATGAGAATCCCCGCTCACCTACCATGAAATGATAAAGTAAATAACCCTAATGGTGATGACCCGGAACTTCTAATAAAGGAGCATTTTGACCAGAACAAGACACAGACTAAAATATATAACCATCATGGTTAAAATGGAGACTTGAAAATTGCTTGATTAACCAATAAGCTCCCAACAGGAATGGATCACACCAAAGACCTAACTTGGATGGAAGAAAAGCGAGAATAGTAAACAATACCTCTACTCTGTCTCTCACGGACCAAAAGTGGTATGTCCTTGAACCAAATTCGCTAGAGACTGTCACTAATATGTAACTCTAGAGAGATTCTTGAGATCGCTTTTGGAAGCCAACCTCTCCGCTACTTTGAGACCTTTTCCATGCAAATATATGGAAACCCAAACATGAGAGAGAGAACAGACAAGTCCTTTTCTAGCTAGATGTAGCAATTGCAACCACCTGGTTTCCTTGGGAAACTATGAGCCATTATTTGCTCATTAATGAGAATTCCCTAGTTGTCGAATACAAATGCAAAGGCATCCAATACGCCTTGTGTAGGATGACCCATCTTCGAACCAAAAAATAGGATGGAGTAACCTAGAATAATACCACATGCAAGGATTGATGCACCATATTGTGGGCATTTAAGGCGGGTCAAGTTCGACATATGAAGACCTCCAAATGGTATACATACCTACCATGCTTTCGTCCTATTCCACTAGGTGTAATATTTTTATCGCCCTCAAGGCTCGCCACATCTTTGGCCACCTAGGTTTTTCAAATGTTCATTATTGTTGCACAACCCAGAATAACTCATTGTCAGAGCTTATTGTCGGGGTTGGGCAGAGGTCAAATCATATTGTCGGCAAACACCCTCATTGGGGAGCCTTACCGACCTGCTCAATAAATCAAAAACTCTTTGTCATACTCTTTTATAAATGAATAGAAATTCTTATGAAACTTTTATATCAACCTTCGTGCATCCATCTCACAATATGATATCCTCACTAGTATAGATACACAACTACAAAAAACAACAAAAAATTATTGGGCACATTATTTTGATGAAAGTTGAAGGTTGTGATACTACCAAAAATGACACAAATGAAGGTTATGACAAAACCATAGAAAAATATGATAGATGGCACCAAATAAAAATTATGAAAACTAACCAAATCATAATAGGAGACACATTCCCTTTTTTGGCCAAAAAACGTGTTCCAATTTTTGGCAAGGAAAAGGCAACAGAGTGGTTCCATGCTCATTAAAGAAAGATGGTTGAATATGATCCAATTTTTATAATAGACCATGCAGTTTGGCGGGACCACACATTTTGAGCCTACATGCATAAAAAGTGGTTGTGGATCACGAAAGTGGTTCAATGCAATTCCATTGATTTCTAATTAGCCAATTGTCATGTAATCTTATTGTTATGTTTAATTATTTATGTCTATTAAGCCAAAATTCAAGCCTAGAAGCGTATATTATTGCATATGATATAATGATTATTCCTAAATTGTTACTATTGTAATATTAATAATTGATTGTACTATGTTCTTAATGAAGATATGCCCCTAATTTGGTTCATTTTAAATTTCATTTTTATGTATGCAATTCCTGTTTTTTTATGAATGTGCATGGTTATTATGGATGACTATTATTAGTCAAAAAGTTTAGCAAGTATAGAATAATTATTATTATTGGTAATAATGGATGCTCATGATTGTTTCCCTTAATGTTTATTATCTATCTCATATTATTATATCATTGTTGATGCATCTCGAGTGAGACTTTATTCATCTCAAGGGTTGAATCTATGACAATGTTATATCACATGTTTATTGTGTTGAGATTGCAAGAAGATGATGAGCTTAGTGAAAAGAGTCGCCTTCACTAAGTGGGCCCGCAGGCTATTTTTGGCGCAAGTCTATTTTTAGACATGTCGATCATATTCTATGAGTTGCAGGATGCTATTTGTGGATGGTTGATCAAGTTGGAAAAATAGATGGGCTTATATTTTTAGACATATTGGGCGGAATCTTTTTTTAGATTTCCAGTCTAAAAATAGATATGTCAAATATTATTAGCTCTTAATAATTTTTGGACTCTAAACATTATCTTATTCTCTTGGAGCACTTCAGTTAAGTGCACAGATGTGGCATAGGAGCTGAAAGAAGGAATTACACTATTCTTGAGGGTTAAGTGGAGCTATTGCATAGAGGACTTCAGTTAGAACTCATGTGACAGAGTTTGGTGGAGTTGTAGAAGTAGTTGGTGGAGTTGTGTTCAGTTTGACTCAGTTAGACACAGTTGAGCTAGTTGTATCTAGTCTAACTGATTGAAACAATAGTGAGAGTGGTGTGAATTAATTAATAATTAATTCACTAAATATTAACTCATTAATCAACTGAAGAATACATCGGTTAACTAAAGTGCATGGACAGTTTCAGTGGAGACCAATGGATAGATAGGTGAAAGGGCAAGATGACTATCAGTTGTGACTATAGTGATGCATTGATTGCATCCAACATAGAGTAGAGATGCCAATGAGGATTGCGTGAGCAAGGATGGACCAATTCGAGTTCATTCAGATTCATTCTTCAGCAGGGATTGTGCAGTAGAGGCGGGCTAGCAGGTGGCAAAGATCGGTGCATGGATTTGCAAGATCGGGCCTGATTAGTGTGTAGCGATTGTATTGTACTGAGAGCTTGATATGATCAGCTTTGTATGAGGATTTTTACATGATATCTATGACATATATTATATACAGATAGTTTGGGTTTTTAGCTTCAGGCTTTCCCGTTAAAACACTGTGTTAATGTGTGTGAATTTTTATGGTTTCAATCTGTGCATGCAATTGATTTTTTTTCGCATATGATGATCAATGGTGGAATAGATTCTGTATTGTTCATGAAGTTAAAATAGTGTGTGATCAGGAGAATCTTGGATATATAACGCATTAGTTATATAATTTCTACATATTGAACACCATAGTGGACCCTAGCTCACAAATTTAAACTAAAAAAATGCTTTTGTTGTCAAGACCTTATCACAAATTGTGTGAAGTAGCAATAATATGAGGTGGAATCCCATGGAAAGTAAAAGGCTCAACTAGTTTGACAACCATGTTGAATTCTTTGGTTAACAACAATGTGTTGTGCTTGGGTAGAAAATTTCATACATGGTAGGCCTATGGCCTGCCCATCTCACCAACATGGATCTTCAATGTGTAATTTAAATGTAATTTCTCTACAATCACTAGCAATTAAGATCAAACTTATCCACTTGTTATTCACTAATATGCGTGAATATCTATGTTTTAGATTGGTTCGAAAGCTAGTCTACATTATTGCATTGGAATTCCAAGCTTGATGCTAAAATAGTTTTAGGAATATAGGAGTATAGGTAAATAACACTAAAAAAAAATGTTTTTAGAATGAAATACCATGTTGTGCTATCGACATATGGAGGAACACAATTTGCATGTATCTACAACCTTAAACATACAACTTTCCAAATTAATGACTTGGTTGCTATTGTTGACATGGCCAAAAATTTATTATCATTATTATTTATATATAATTGTGCATTTTTTAAGGAAAAACATACATTATATACGTGAATGTTCAATTCCAACTTCCAACTTTTGTTTAATAACCCCATCTACCTATTCATTGTATATATTCAAATGAAGGGCAAGATGGAAAACAATTTTATTTTCCATCACTATTGCACCTCCACGGGATAATCATTGATTGAATATAATCTATTTGCATAAGGATTATCATGGGTAATTTCCAATGCCCATGGAATTGGGGATGTATGGTGCAGGTAAATAATGTGCATTGTTGGTTTTTACATGCATAGAAAAAAGGGGATGCTTCTTTCGAATTTACCACATAAGATTCAAGCATGTTCCCTATTATAGTGATATAATAAAAGAGGAGAGGATGCCTCTTTCGAATTTACCACATAAGATTCAAGCATGTTCCCTATTATAGTGATATAATAAAAGAGGATTCAACGCTAGGATGTGTTGTAGTATATGATTTATACAACATGAAAAAAAACTAGTGAATGGAGCCAGGAAAATGAAATTTTGGGTTGTATATTCCAACAAAAATTATTATGGAATTAATTTTAATGCTGTGGTTCTTGAGGGTAGTTACCACTAGAACTAAAATAAGCATATAGAGAATATCATTCATACAATAATTAAACATCATTAACATAAGATATTACCTTAGGAACATAAATGGGATAACCAAAAAATAATGGCTTCTTGGATCTATAAGGGGGATACTTTCATTCTCAATTCTTATTATGCTCCTTCTACAATATTTGTGATTATTTGTAGCAATCCACACTTTCCTTCTTGACCATGGGCAAGTAATATCATCATTTTTTTCCACTTTGGCTTATACGACGAAATTATGGCTTTGTAGTTATCCATACAAGCCTCTTGAACCGAAACCATTATCTTATGGTTTAGAACTTGTTACTCTGAACCTCATTTAAGAATCCATTTTTATGTTGGAGTGACTTACCCTTGAAATTTATTGCAATATCTCCCCCATCAAGAAAGGAAGATCTCCCTTAAAGAGGATACCTTGGAATTCCAATTGATACATCTTCTTGAGGGGCCAAGATAAGGTCTTTGGAATTTAGTATTAATTGGCTTCTTGCAAATGTTTTGATCAAACATTTTGATTAGAAGTGGAAAGAGAAGACTTCATATAAATTTATTAATATCTAATCCATTTCAAATCATACCTTACCATTCACAAGATTTTTTTCCCAAAAATATTCAACTTAAAAGTCAGAGATATGAAATTTAACTTCTATTGTTGTCTTCTTTTGAAACATGTTATTTTCTTTTCCAACACACTACTTATTCTTAGCAACCTTATGAAAATTTTGTCGATTTCTAAAGATATTTCTTCCATAGTAGATTTCCTTGAGCAATTGATGTTCCTAGGATTGCAAGTGTGGGAGTTTTTCTTTCCCTTGAATCTCCAAACTATTATATTGGATGTATGGTTCCTTAGATGAAGTTATAAATACATTCTCCAACATTTGGCTTCCCAATGTGTAGTTAACTAGCAGAAAATCCTACTACGACATGGGATTATTGGCATTATCCTTTGTTCATGTTGTGTTTTCTTTCTAGTCACTTGAATAATTTCTTGTTGGATCCTACTTATTTTGAAAACAAACCATCATTTTGATGAAGGATTTATCCTTTCAACAAGTAGTCACTCAATGACCTCTTATACCACAAAATAAACATGCATTAAAGTACCAACACATATGATGGGCCTCAAAATAGTAGCAATAATTTCACACTCCCTAACTTTGACACTTTTAATTTCAATGGTGTTCATACAAACTTAATAGGTAATGTGCATTACATATGTAGTATACACATGTGCATTTATCTATAGTAAGAGCTTAATTCTTACATGGACTACCTTAAGTTACTCAATAAGGTAAGGTGATGATAACTAAACAATTGCAAAAGATCTAAAATCTAAGTGCTAAATGGATATAAATTAATTTAAGGAAAGAACAACAAAGCAATGTTAAAAGGGAAAATCAAGCGATAATCATGTTATAAATCAAGTTGCAAGTATCTATACAATTCAAAGCAAGGTAATTCCAAATTGAAATCTATTCTATTGCTTAAGTTGAACTACGAAAGAGGAAGGAAAATGAATCCCTTATGAAATAAAGATGAATTAGTTCAAGATCTAGTACACTTTTTTTATGCTTACTAAGGTATACAAATTAAATGCAACTTAAATATAGGAAATTATATGGATTTACATAAAATGCTATAGGAAATTATACAGAAAATTAGAAATGGCTACCAAAAAGGAAGAATGGAATCATAACCATATAATTCAAGTAAAATATATTGGATTAGTCTAGGTGCAAAATGATTTTGTCATAAAATAAGTAGCCATGCCATGAAATTTTGTTATAAATATGCTACAGGAAATAAATAATTAACTATGCATTATCTATGGTACAAGTAAAAAGTGATAAAATTATTGCAATAACATAGATAAAGGTACAAAAGCTCCTTTAGAATATCCTTAGGTAGGCTCTATTAAAGGTCCTCATAAGGAACCTATAAACAACTAATGAAAACCAATAAGAAAACTTTTCCATTACTATATAATTGAAAATAAAGTAGAAAATAAAAAGATCCAATTTTTATGAGCACTAACACAATGCCCTGCAAATGACTATCTTGTTGTAAGAAATTGTCATTGATGTCAAAGGGTGAATGGGAAAATTTTTTTTTGGTGATTTGTGTGCATAAATTAGTGAACTTGGATGCAAGGACCTTCTAGATTAGTAGCACTTTCCATGCCATTTTGTTTGATAGGTGGCATGCGATGTGGGTCCTCTTGGTTGGAGAGATATTGATGTTTAAATTTTGATGCCTCAAATGGGTGGGTTTAGCACTGACATCATTCATGGTCTTAATATTTATTTTTTCCCCTAGAAGGAGGTCAAAATTGAAATTAAAATTGTCCTAGTTCCATATGTCCAAGTTAACCTTGAATGAAGACATTATGAAAGGAAAAATAATAATTTTTTTAATGTTTCAAAATCTCCTTATTCAAGTCAACTTTCCTCTTTCAGGTCGGCTCCAAAATTGATGTGGGTTTTCAAAATAGAATTTTTATTTTAGCTCAATTTGGCCCCAATATAGGCCCCCCTCCAAACATGTATAGATATGGTAGTCGTTGGAATTTCTAGAGCATCAACTCAGATAATATGAGGCAAACAAAAGGATCTTCTATTCTGATCGGGTTGAGCCCTAAAAGAGGCATTTGTAGAAGGTCAATACATCTCTTTTAGAGTAAGTTTAAAGTTTTTTTTTGGTAATCTAGTATAGGATTTTTTGTTGTAAGGTTTTTTGGTTCTAAAGTTGCATTTCGTTGAGAACAACCTCAAACTAGATTGAGCTTTGAATGAAAATTTTGGCACATAAATTATTGTATTGATATATGTTTTTTAGAGGATATATTAGGTTGACCTAAGGGTTCCCAAAGGAATATTTCATAGTCCTATCTCAACCCTGTCTTGAGGTCTAACTTGATAGAACCTGTGGCTCTCTGAGGAATATCTCTGAGGAAAACATGGCCTTCTAATGAATCTCTCTAAAGAAAAGCTACAACCCTTTGAGGCCTATGTTAGAACCTATTTAAGGTAACCCTAAAGGAAATTTTAATACCCCAGCCCACATTTTTCCATTTTTACAATATTTCCAGGGTAAACATGAGTTGAGAGTTACTATGCATGACCCAACCTCCAAAATTCACTTAATGGGGCCCACTTATCCAAAATTACTAGAACAATGAGAGACACATGATCACCTAGATGTCAAACAATTTCCACTGGTGACCCTTTCCCTGAGCTAGAACCACTTTCTGACCTAGCATACAACCCAGTCACACACATGAATATCATTTAGTGTGGTCAGAGGGATCTAGTTGCATGCATAAATCATCCTCAATGTGGTTGTGGCTGAGATTTCCTCTTTCTTTGCCCACAACCATGGACTTAGTTCCATAATTTTAGGGCTAGCCTATAGGCCACTGCCCATAACTCTATCAAGAATATGTATAAGGCTTCATACTTTGTTTCCAAGTTCTACTCTTGCTCAAAATTACAAAACATATGCTCTTAATTTCTACAAACACTTAGTAAACATGGTACATGCAGGTCATGAATGCATAATTGTTCACTATTTCATTATTTTTTTAAAATGTTCATCAAGAAGGATTACTTCCCTCTCAAGCTAGTTGCAACAAAAAATTATTATCCCATGCATTCATATAACTATTCAAAATATTTTCAAACCATGACAACGATGAATAACAAGAGCATATCATGTAATAAGAAGTATATCATGCATGTAACCAACATTTAACCATAATGATGCCATGAAAAACCAGTCATATAATCACATATTGAAACAAAACTTGTTCTCATTTATATCATTAAAGAATACCACATATAAACATATGGATAGTGCCAACCAAGTTGAGGACTTCCACATACCAACCGACCATAGATTGTGCTTGTTAACACTCCTCAGTTTCCCAAGGCTGAGAAAGGAAACCAAAGAGGAAACCACAAACCAACTTTTGACTTGGTATCTAGCCCTGCTAAATCAGAGAGGGCTCTCTCAAAATAAACCTCATAGCTAATGGAAGTGACTGGAGAGTATTATGGTTTTAGGTTAGTTATTAACTCAATAGGGTTTTGATTAGGGTTTGCTAGATAAGAAGCACTAGGTTTAGGAATTATGCCAGGTATTCCAAAAGATTAGTTGTAGACATAGAGTGAGGCAAGGTAGGTGTAATCAGTGACACAAAATATATTTTTCATTGTAGTATGGTGATGAGGAAATAAGATAAAGAAACTAAGTGAGTATACATGCATGAATTCACTTGTTAGAGGATAAAAACACTTATATGATAATCTCAAACAAAACAGAGCATTAAAGGTAATGAAATCTGTTTAAAACTTAGGATATTAACACAAGGAGAAATGTAAATGGCTGCTAGAAAAATTTATTAATAAAATACATAAGAAACGTTGGAGAAAAAAATTCCACTAACCACAACACATGAATCCCATAAAAATAGTTGCAACTTCCTATATATTATTTATGCAAAGAGTCAAGTACACTAGTTCTAAAAGTGTGTGAACTTCAAGTATCCAATCTTTCTTAGACTTCTTTCTGAGTAAATATAGAAGAAAAAAAAAATTCCACCTCTACGGGGTTGAATCCTAATCCATAACAACTAATTCATGAGCCTATTTACTCGTTGCCAAATCCTAGGGAACTTAGAAACAACTTTCCCCTTTTTTAGCTAACTGATTAAGATTGTCTCTGAAAACATTGTTCACAAGGTTCTTTACAATGATAATCATTAATAAAGCTATTAACATAAGATAAACTAGTGAGTCAACTATTTACATCAACCAAGTTTGACCTTTGACCTCCACGTGTAGTGAAAAATATCTAAACATAGAAACGAAACAAACTTTCCCTGAAACGTAGCAAATTTCCTTAGTAGAAACACAACAAATTTGGCTTGATTTTTTGATGACTTAGAAGAGGTTCTGAATAATTCTGAAGGATGATGACGAAATCCTACTAATTCTGAAGGATGATGACGAAATATTAGGATCTCTACTATACCTTGGGACTATTAAGTCATCCAAAATAATCATTTTAGCCCCCTCAAAATTTATTTTAAAACCAAGTGTCCATAAATGAAGTGAAATTTTGAAAAGATGGCAGAAAGGTGTAAAAAGGACCTTGTTTTAACATTTCCTGCAGATTTATCATTCCTGAAGCATCCTCAAGTATTTTTCTGGTAACCTTATTCCTGAAGCTATCCAGCCATGCTTGAAATTATTGATTCCGACCCTTTGAGAAAAAGTGCAAAAAATATTTGGTGTGTTTCTATACATTGAAATTTATGCACTTTTGTAAAAAATAGGGGTCAAAGATGAAATGATATATCTTTAACCATAATATTTTTTACAAACCCGGGAGAGGTTTTTGTAGATAATTTTTTTGTGGAGAAAAAACTCTCTCTGGTTTTGAAAATTCATCTTCATTTGGTCATAAAACTCTTTTGAAAATGATGCCAAAAACATAGTCAAAAGTGCAACGAATTTTCCAGAAGCGCAGTAACTGAAAATGATGATCTTTTTATGCTTTTGGTGAAGTGTAAAATCCTTTTTATGATGTGATTGAATAGCCTAACATGTGCATGACACCCTTGAAATTTTAAACCTTTCACTATTAGAAAATTTACCTCCACAAAACTGAGTTTAATCATGACTGCCCAAAAGCGCAACAAGAGGTGGAAAAGTAGGGCAGTGAGGTGTCAAAAACACATTATTTGAGATTTTTCTGATGTTTCAAGCACACTGTTTTTCTCCTTCAATCCTCTTCTGATCATCTAATGCCCTGAGCAATCAGAAAAATTTTGAAAATGTGTTTTATGATTCTTGAAGCAAAAGCATAGCAAGAATTCGTTGTGTTTATGTAGGTTACATTTACAGAAGGGATTTCATATTTGATTGGAGTTGGGAACTTTCCAACTTGATATAAGACTTGAGGCTGCACCTAGGAGGATATTTTTGTCTTTCTTGAAGTTAATGGCAAAGAGGCTTGTTAAATCATGATGATAGCCAACCTCTTGCACCTTTAAACAAAACCCTAGGCAACCTGCCTGCTCAAGTTATTTTATAATAAATTCCCATCCATTGAACCCTTATATATGAGTTGGATCATATATAGAGATTTATCCTCCCTTATACCTCCTCCTTTCACTTTCCTTCACCATTTTTATAGCTTCAATTTTGATATAAAACCCTAGTTTCAAACAAGAAATGACAAGGGATTTGTTCTGTAAAACAGGGCTAGAAGTGAAACAAATTAAGGGAAGGGAATGGAGGGGATGGGGGGTAGGAAAAAATCTAAAAAAAATATGGGAAATAGGGATAGGTGTTAGGAACACAATGAAAGTGGAATTTCCCCAAATGAGTGAGAAATACAGGGGAAAAAGGAAAAATGCAGACTTGTTCTAGAAGTGCAACAATAAGCTGGGTTTGATAAGGGAAATGGTGAAATGAAGGAATTTTAGTGAGGGGAAGGGTGGTGAATGTTTAATTAGGATAATTAAGGATGTATGAACAAAAAAAAAATTAGGTTTCCTCTCAAAATAAGCAAAATACCATTGGAAGAGAAAACACAGCAAAACCCTAGGGATAGATTTTGATCAATTTTATGAAGAAAAAGACTGCGTAGAGGGTTTGAAAGGTTGGAATTACTTGTTTAAAGAAACTTTGAAGCAATAAGATTATAATAGAACCCTTTATTTCTCCCTTTGGCCTCCAACTGAAAAACACAACAAGACCTTCCAGAAATGCAACAAACTGATGAAAGATGACAGTGATGGTGAAATTCGAAATTTTAATGGCTATGGAAGCTCTTCAAAGTGATGGAGAGGATATTTTGGAACTTGAAAGGATACAATGAAGCTTTAAAATACTTTTTTGCTCCTTTATAACTTAAAAAACTTGATTTTGGTATTGATAGTGGAGTGACATCATGTACTTTTTACAAAATTACTTGATGATGTGTTTTGACTACAACATCATTTCTTTAATAGGAAGGTTAGATCTATAATGTGACATAGATGTACCTATGATTCCATTTAAAACACTTTATTCCCTAAGTGCTAACTCTCATGAAAACTTACTAGTCTTTGGGTAATGATGACATGACTCCAAATGGATATATGATGACACTCATAACACTCTCATGATCAACCTCATGACACCATGGCTCTTCCTTTTTTGATTATAAATAATCACACTTAATGAAGAAAAATTACCTATGGTGACTAGATGACTCAAGAAACTGATTATGAATTAACATTGATTACCATGACATGAGAGAAGCATTACATTTAGACAATGACTTGACCATTTGACAACCAAGAGAGATGTCAACTTTTATTTGAAAATATAACATTTTGACCATAAGACTCTAACTACAGTGAAAAGAGTAAATTTTGATCACTATGATTGTTGGACACTAACATTGGCTCCAATGGGGATGTCAACTCCTTAGGAGGTGTCAAGAACACCGTAGACTAGGTCACCTTGTTTATTGGGCAATGGTGTCACTACAACTACAATCTTCAAACTGACTCAAATTAAACTAAAAACTGAACTATACATCATCAACTGCAAACTCTACTGGAAACTGACACTGAAAAAGATGCTCAGAATGTTGAGCTTATTCATCACACCTTACCTACTCTAAGTTTTTGAAAATATTTTCCTAGTCAGGCGATACATAATTTCTAGTGCAACCATGAAAACAAATGGATATTCTATCTCTTGCTTCTCCTTCTTTCCTCAAAGGAAAAGTGTTGTGGTAATGACAACCCCAACTGAAAACTGAACCCAATCGCTGTGTTGGCAAAGAAAAAAACCTTATCTCCACTGATGATTTCAATAGGTTTTCAAATGGATCTTCTAAAACATAGAGGACCTCTTCTTGTTGTTCAATATCTTGAGGCTCTTTACTAGAAACTTCATAAATATTTGTAAATGAAAAACCATCAATTTGGTTTTTCAAATATTCATTCCACTCATCCAAAAGAGAAGGTTTTGGATTCTCGTGGAAAACTTTAAATGCAGCAACCACGTCATCTATATTCGATTCCTCATGTGCTTCCATTATTTTTGGTTCCTCATGTGCTTCAATAGGAAGAATATGGATTTTACTGTCACAAGAATCAAGGAAAAAACTTCTTGTTCATTATTTCCTTGCAAAAGTAGATGATCATCGCCATAAGATGGTTCACTGCTTAATTTTTCCATACATGCAATTTCAGAATTATGACTTGGACCATTTTCTTCCTGACTGTTAGGATGCATATTTGTTTCATGTTCAAGCAAATAAGGAGTTGATGTGTTCTGTGAATGATCCTTTGTATCAAGGCAGCTAATCTCTGTTATTTCTGTTGGGAAGAAAATTCATAAAGGGCCTCTATGATCTCATAATCCAGACACTCTTCATCACCAAAAGCCTCTTCAAGGTATTGAATGAATCTTCACAGGATTCACAACAATATTTAGACAACAAGAATGAATGATGAGATTTTCCATAAAACTCAAAGAATGTTGTGTGGAAATATTTAGGAGAGAATAAGCTACCTGGCTTCAATACTTCATACCATGATCTTTCTTTCCCTTCCAGGGGAGCCATAAAAATTTTCATCAAACAATCGTCATGAAACCTAATCCCAAACTTATGTATATGCTAATGAAATTTTATTAGATGCAAAATAGGATCATCCTAATTTCCATCCAAGAATATGGGCAGATAAGTTTGCCAATCTATGCAAGGAATTCGATTAGAAAACCAGGAATGTGAGCACGATTAATAAGAGCATATCTTCTAGTAATCGAATCCATCTTGAGAAAAATAGATGAACTAAGGAATCCTTTAGGCTACTGATTATTTTTCCAGTGGAATCACCAATAAAACCCTGATTTCTGGATCCTGTTTCTAGTGGAGTCTTTGAATCAGGTTGTAGTTGCCAGGTGAATGATTTTAGCCTTCATGTGTCTGATCACTGTCCACCATCAGCAATCAAATTTGCAACTTGAACAATATTTCGTGGAGAAGATGAAACTTTTTGTTCCCCGACAACGATGCCAAAATGTTAGCACTCAGTTTCCCAAGGTTGAGAAAGGAAACCAAAGAGGTAACCACAGAGAAGATTTTGACTTGGTATCTAGCCCTACCAAATCAGAGAGGGCTACCTCAAAATCAAACTCATAGACAATGGAAGTAACTGGAGAGTATTAGGGCTTTAGGCTAGTTATCATCTCAATAGGGTTTTGATTAGGGTTTGTTGGATAAGAAGCACCAAATTTAGGAACTAGGCTAGGTATTCTAAAAGATCAGTTGAAGACATAGAATGAGGCAAGTGAGGTGTAATCAGTGACAAAAAATAGATTCATCATTGTAGTATGGTGATGAGGAAATAAAATAAAGAAACTAAGTGAGCATACATGCATGAATTCACTTGTTAGAGGATAAAAACAATTATATTATAATATCAAACAAAACAGAGCATTATAGGTAATGAAATATGTTTAAAACTTAGGAGATTAAAACAAGGAGAAATGTAAATGGATGCTAGAAACATTTAATAATAAAATACATAAGAAACACTGGAGAAAACAATGCCACTGACCACAACACATGAATCCCATAAAAATAGTTGCAACTGCCTGTATATTATTTCTGCAAAGAGTCAAGTACACCAATTCCAAAAACGTGTGAAATTAAAGTATCCAACCTTTTCTTAGACTTCTTTCTAAGTACATATATGAGAAAAACAAGGTTCCACCTCTAAGGGGTCGAATCTTGATCCATAATAACTAATTCATGAACCTAATTACTCATTTCCAAATCCTAGGGAAGTTAGAAACAACTTTCCCCTTTTTTAGCTAACTGATTGAGATTATCTCTCAAATAATTGATCACAAGATTATTTACAATGATTATCATTAATAAACCTATCAACATCAGATAAACTGGTGATTCAAATATTTACATCAACCAAGTTTGACCTTTGACCTCCACGTGCAGTGAACAATATCTAAACACAGAAACACAACAAACTTTCCCAGAAACACAACAAATTTCCTTAGCAGAAACGAAAATCTTACAATGTATACTATACCCTAGGACCATTAAGTCATCCAAAATCATCAATTTAGCCCCCTCAAAATTGATTTTAAACCCAAGTGTCCATAAATACAACAAATTTCTGAAAAGGTGGAAAAAATGTGTAAAAAAGGCCTTGTTTTATCATTTCCTGCAAATTTATCATTACTAAAGTATCCTAAAGTATTTTATGGTATAATTATGCCTTAATATACTGACCCTATGAGAAAAAGCGCATCAACTAGTTGATGTGTTTACGTACATTGAAATTTCTGCACTTTTGTAAAACATAGGGGTCAACGATGAACTTATATATCTTTAACCATAATAATTTCTACAAATATGGGAGAGGTTTTTGTAGATACGGTTGTTTTGGAGAAAAACCTCTCTCAATTTTTTAAAATTAATATTCATTTGGTCAGAAACCTCTTTTGAAAATGATGACAAAAAAAGAGTCAAAATCACAACGAATTTTCCAGAAGCGCAACAACCGAAAAGGCTGATATTTTGATGCTTTTGGTGAAGTGTAAAATCCTCTTAGTGATGTGATTGAATAGGATAATCTTTTTATGAAAAACTTGAACCTTTAAACCTTACACTATTAGAAAATTTCCCTCCACAAAACTGAGTTTAATCATGTCTACCCAGAAGCGGAGTAAGAGGTGGAAAAGAAGGTCAGTGAGGTGTCAAAAACACATTATTTGAGATTTTTCTGATGTTTCAAGCACACTATTTATCTCCTTAAATCCTATTCTAATAATCTAATTCCCTGAGCAATCACAAAAGTTTTGAAAATGTGTTTTATGATTCTTGAATCAAAATCTCAGCAAGAATTCGTTGTGTTTATGTAGGTTATATTTGCAGAAGGGATTTCAGATTTTATTGGAGTTGGGCATTGTCCAACTTGCTATGAGACTTGAGGCTGCACCTGGGAGGCTATTTGTGTCTTTCTTGAAGTTAATGGCAAAGATGCTTGTTAAATCATGATGATAACCTACCTCTTTCACCTTTAAACAAAACCCTAGGTAGCTTGCCTACTCAAATGATTTTCTAATGAATTTTGATGCATTGACCTCTTGCATATGAGTTGGCTCATATCTAGATATTTCTCCTCCCTTATAACTCATCCTATTGTACTATGTGTTTAATGCAATTGTGTGACTAATTTGAGGTGAACCATATGGAATATTGGGTGGAAGGGTGATCATTATAGTGAGCGATAGTTACGGCCGAAAAGGAACAACAACTATTGATATGCCGAGCTATTGATCGTCATATCATTTTAAGTGGCATAATGGATGTCAAAATTTGAGCTCATTGGGACTTGAATTAATATCTACCATTTTATTCGAGTGTTGACGATCGTGCGATCGGTTTGGTTCGCAGAGGAAGGATTAACATCCACACTCATTTGGACTCGAACGATCTATAGCCATTAGATCTGATTTAACTGAGTCTTTGGATGGATTTATGTGGAGAAGGAGGTGTTGATAAAAGGTTTTTCCTAGCATCATAAAACACATAATATCGCCATTTAACAAAAATCAATAACCCGAGTTAAGTGGAGAATAAAGGATTATATGTATGCCATTTACTTCAACTAAGGGTAGTAGTTATATGTAATCCGATAATTAATTTGTGACTTAACAAGTAGATTGAAAACATTAAGATTCCATATTATAAGCTATACTCTAGTCAATTGGTTAAATCTATTTTGAAGGGAATGTGTATTTAAATTTTTAGGCTTGGAAATAACTATAAGTAAGGAATCAATGTAGCTACAACATTCATCTCTAGCCAGGGACACTACTTCATTATAAAGTTGTAAGAACACAAAATAGATGCCTTCAGTTGGCTTATGGAGTATGGGGAGTAATTGACGACATTTGGTTACATAGATGAACCAATATCACATGTATGCATTAAATGTATCATATTGGTCATAAGCTTAAAGCCTTGCAAATTTATGGTTGACGTGATCTTACTTGATTGCATGAAAGGTGACAAGGCTCACGTATAATTTCCCATCAAGTGTTATGTTTTCTTCATACGTTCAATGTTTTGGAACCTAAGAGCTAGATCTCACATAAGTGTAAATGAAAATGGAGGGACCATCCATAACAGTTCTAGAAAGGATGGAAGAGTTGAAGGTTCAGCTAACCAAGTTGGAAGAAAGGCTGGTGATTCTGCCCATAATACTCTAGGTTATACAATATTTATAGAAGGTGGCAAATGCTTGAGGAGATGTTGACAAGGAGTCATGCAATTCCCTATAGTAAATTATAGAAAATTTGGAATAATAATATTTCCTTGTCATGAGGAATAACTCTGAAGTCTGTAAATTTTATAGAATTTTTTGTGTTATGTGTTTTATAGCTAGTTGGCCTTTTCTAAAACTTGATATTTGGAACATGCCATACCTAATTTCAGACTCATATGTTATAAAGTTTACATGTAAGTTTCTTCGTAATGAACGCTTGTGAATGTTATTTTAATTAAGCTTCAAATCAAATAATGTTTCTTTCATAGATATGTATGAAAATGTGAGACATTTGGAGAGATTTGATATATTTTGTCATTCATGTAATTCAAACTAGCTATGATAGATAATTGCATATCAATTTATGATTAAAGATATAATAACGATGGAGCAATTTAAGTAAAATGTGTGACTTTAAGTATCTTTAGAAATAATTGGTATTCATTGTAACTGGACTTCAAGGGCTCAAGCCTCCCTTATGATACTATCTTCATGAGATTTTTTGTTAGAAGTGGCTCTACTTCCAGTAAGTGTCCATAGTCCCGACAAAGTCATCCACTACCCTGAGACAAAGAATTTTATGATATCTTGTTTTCTTCTAAAATCAGAGGACTTCCTTTATTCAATTTGTGCAAATAACATGATGGGAGGATTGTGCACTGGACTTCAATCCAATACCACTAACCTTGCTCTGTGCTAGTGAGAATCTATAGCCACGATGGATATATCAACATGCCCCATTGAAATTTTCCTCGCCATAAAAGAGTGGGATGATTATGCACTAGACATTAATCCAATACCACTGACCTTTTTTGTTTCCAGCAAAGTTCTATAGACCTGACAAAGATATCAACATACCCCACCCAAGAAACATAGGTTCTCATTTCTAGAATAGTATAGGTGGAAATGAAAATTTCGTGTGAGCTAAAATTACAAATGGTCATCCTTTTTAGATATCCAGTTTAAAGATGTGAGAAATTAAAGTCAGCTTTAATATAAGCTTAGTTCTTATAAAATATCTTATGATGGATAACTGAAAATGGAATTAAATAATTTATCTTTTTCTTATTGATCATGATCTTGAAACAAAAGAATATCCAAATGTCTCATTTAAAAAATTGTATTGTTTTTTAATATTTTATTTGTATTTTTTCATGTATATATATATTCTATCCAAACTATCAACTTGGAACAGAAATAGGTTTATTATGTATTTTTTTAAAGAGAAAACTCAGTAGGTTAAATAATATTTTAAGGAATTGTTCATTTACAAGGGGGCCAATTATTTCATCTTCAAAATTTTTAAGTGAGAAATAATTCCTCCTTCGATTTTAGCAATTGCAAAAGTTCCTAACCAAAGTTTATCAAAATTTCCATGTTTCTCGGGATCTTCATTTCTTTTGTCCCATTTTAATATCTAATATCCAGGAAGAAAACTTTATTCTCTGGCTCCTTTATCAAATAATTTTCCAGCCTTTCTGGATGTTGAGTAAGTTTATCATATATTTGTTCTCTTTCCTATTGGATATGGATTATCTAATTTATTGTTCATTAGACATCATATGTCTCTTCATTTATTTCTTGTAACAATTTCATAACTTTAGACCTTAAGTGCAACAAAATGATAAAATCAATATCGTATACCAACTTGAAAGGGGACGTACCTATTGACCTTTTCATACTAATTTGATCTTCCCATAGAACATACATGAGATCAACATGCCAATTTTTATTTTTTTAATAAATGTTTCCTTGAGATTTTTTATGATATTTTTATTTGTAGATTCAACTAGTCCCTTACTCTACGAGAAATAGGTCACATAATGTCCTAAGTTGATATTGTAATCATCACAAAAGAATTCAAACATTGCAGAACAAAATGGCTTAGTGTTATCAACTATAATTTTCCTAGGGAAACTAAAATGAGGAATGTTTTCTTCTAAAAAAATCATAATGACCTTATCGTTGATTTTCCTAAGAGGAACAACTTCAACCCATTCAGTAAAGTAGTCAGTAGTTGTCAAAATCCAATGATGTTTACCACTTGATTGTGGATGATTTTCTCTGATAAAATTTAGCGCCCATGATTGAAAGGGAGACTCCAATGGGATTGGTTTAAGAGGTAAAGGTGCCAACTTCTGTTTTCCTGCAAAGATTTGAAAATGACGATAAGATCTAACCTTCTTGTTCACATTAGAGAACAAGGTAGGCTGGCAAAGGCCACTCCATAGGATTTTATGTGTGGTGTCCTTCCATGCATAATGCCCCCCATGCAAACCATTGTGATGTTGATAGATAAGGTATTCAACTTTGTTTGGTAAGACACAATTTAATAGAACACCTATCAGGTCCTTCCAATATATTTTATTGTCTATTATACAATATTTTACATCTTTCAATTTCAAAGAGTGCTTTTTGGATTTTCTTAAATGAGCAGGGTATTGTAAGGTCTGAAGGTAAGATATAATATTACCATACGACTAAGAAGATCAAAACCTTTAACTGATCGGTAATGTTTATAGCTAAGGTAACAAAAACCCTGGTTGTTTATCCTACTTTGTACCTTCAACCTGAGTAGTGATACTCAAGTGAGTTAATTGATTAATACCTAGTGCCTGAAAATTTGTTTTAGTTAACATTTTTGCTATACCTTGTCCCTTAACAATTTTAATAAGTTTAAGTTCCACATCATATTATTGAACTTTTGCTATCCATCTGCCTCTTCAACCATGATGTCATATTGAATTAATACATCCTTTATAGCAGGAGTTAGCAAGTAAACGATAGATTTTGACTGCAAAATGTAATATCAGAAAGGTTTTAAAGATTTAACCAAGATGTAAGCCTATTTTTGGATTATGTTATATTTGATTTCGGTTTCTTGAAGTGCTTTACTAAAAAATGCTATTGCCTCTTCAAAACCTTGTTCATTTTTTTGTAACAGAACAATGGCTATAATATGTTATAAAGTGAAGGGGGAAATAATAGTCCTTCATGTAGTCTGGACTTATAAGGATGGGGGGTTCTGTTAAGGCTCACTTGATCTGAGCAAAGGAATTCTTAGAATTATTGGTCCACTTGATTTACTTACCCTTTTTTAACATATTTTTTTATTTCTTTAAAAAATTTAGCGAAGTTAGGGATAAAGAAGCGTAAAAAAATTATCCTTCCTAGGAAGGATTGGATCTCCTTTTTAGTTCAAGGGAGGGGTATCTTTTCAACTTATCTCCCTAGGATTTTACTCCAATTTCGAGCGAGAGTAATTGTTGGATGCAAAAATAAATTCCTCATCCAAGGAGTACCCATGTTGCATTCTTTCGATGGATTTTGCTACATGAAAAATGAGAAATACATGAAAAAACGTGATTGCAATCATGTTTTTCATGTATTTCTCATTTTTCGTGTAGAAGGGTCTCATGTAGCAAGGTCCATCAAATGTATGCAACATGTGTACTCCTTGGATAAGGAATCAAATTCTGCATCGAACGAGTGTTCCCGCTCGAAATTTGAGTAAACCCATAAGGAGATAAGTTGAAAATACGAGTTAATTTTTTTTTTCCCCTCTAAAATTTGATGATGTAATGTAATATTATTTTACTATTTCCACTATTATTTTACAATTTCCTTATGAGGTCCATTTTAGACCTCAAAATTCCCCTAATTTTTATCTCGCCATTTTTATTTTTGATTGATACTAGATTATCCACCCAATCTGAGTACCTTAACGGTACTATTATTTTGGCATCAAGTAATTTTTTTACTTCCTTTTATATAGAAGGAAATAGGAAGGGGTTAACCTATATAAGTTTATGTCTAAAGGGTTTAACCCTTCGTTTAAAGGTATCCTATGTTCTATAATATTTCAGGAATATGTTTTCAAATCCTCGTACTTCAACTTGGATTGATTCGGGGAATAAACATTGTAGATGTGATACCTAGTGTATTGGATAATTGATTTTGTTCTCTTGGAACAATAATAAAATTTCATGGATGAGATTTTTTTTCCATCAGGTCCCAAACCTGATTCTAGTAAGCTCTAAGTCTCGAATATTTCGTATAACACTTATTGGTAACTTGTTTAATTACGAGCTCCAAGTCACTGAAAATTACGAGGTTTTGAATTTTCAGTTTCTGGGCAACTTCGAGCCCCAAAACCAAGGCTTTGTACTCAGCCACATTGTCAGTGGTTTCAAATTTTAATTTAAAAGGAAAGGTAACATTCTCCATGTTAGGGGAGATTAAAATGACTCCCACACTAGATCTATTTCGGGAAGAGGTGCCATCAAAAAACATCTTCTAGAATACATTTTCATTATGTAGAATTTATTTTGGTTTTTCCTTTTTATTTACAAGGTCCATTTCTTCATCTGTTATAGTTAATACAAAATAACCAAAATTGTTGTTAAAGGAATAAACAGGGAATTTCTTTGGCCTATTCTGGGAGCTCATAGTATAAGCTAATTGTGACTCTTGATACAATCATCTTCTGCCACCCTCGAAAACTTTTATAGTTGCATAGTACAAGTCAATCTAGAGAGAACCTCCTAGCTTGGCTCCTCAATATCGAGATAAGAGCATCCCAGAGTTGGGTGGAAAATCTGCCACTACTACATCCATAATTACACTCTTAAATGGTACTTTTTCTAGGAAAACTATCAAGCCCTTTATTATATTGAGGCATTTAACTCTACAAGAATCAAAAGCATATATATACTTATACTCTCAGGTGATCTAAACCTATGGAATACATAATTTATTTTGGAATAAGGTTATGAGATGCTTTAGAATCTAGCAAACAATTATGCAAGGTGAATTCGTAGATTTTCAAACTAATATAGACTTAAGGTATTAGGCTATCTTCCATTTCAATATGAGGACCAATCGTAATTTTAGGAGCATTTTATTATATTTTAATAACAATGGTCACCAGTGCCTCATACGATTGATCTACAACAATTTGAATAAATTTGTTAACTTCCTATTTGTATGTTAGTATTTTCACAATTTAATTCAAAGGTACATTAATTTTTACTTTAGTTAATTCATTATGTAAACTGAAATTTTGTGGGTTTCCAGGACTATTATCTTCCCACTCATGATCCTTGGGTTTTTATTTATTGTCTTCGATCTTATCTTTAGGATAAATTTGTTTATTTTGGATTTCTTGATGGTTTATGGCATCTTTTACTTTATTTTAATCTCTAGGCCTCAAGTCATATTTATCTTCCAATGGGGCTTCCAAATTCTTAGTGAAAAATTTAAGTTATGGGGCCCAAAACCCTTGTTCAATATGATGGATGGGTTCTCGATCATACATCGGGTAACATTGATCAACACAATTTATTTCGAGGTAATACTCCTCATTAGGAATCTTGATTTGACTAGCCACGACGTATTCATATTCTTCTAGTAGATTTGTGTTGTTCTGTAAAGGAGTTTGAATAGGAGGTTCCTCATGTTTACCTCTCTATAAAATATAGGGATTAAAGGGCCTGCAGTAAGGTCACTGGTTTCTGAATGGGGAATTAGGTTTCTATTTAGTATATTGTTATAATTTTGTGGAAATTTTCTTTGGGGAGTTCAGTTATGAGGCACCGAGCCTGGAGCCCTGTGGCCCACTTTAATACATTGAATTTTATTTGACAACGATTTAATCAACTTAACCATTTCTGCAATTTTCTGCTCATGGGAATCTTTGGTACTAAATCTGAAGGACTAGAATCAACGAATTTATTTTTTCTCTTGGGTTTTCTTTCTTTGTCCCCACGATTTTCAGTGGCTATTAAATTACTTTCACAGGTGCAATATTTACTTTGTTCATAACAATATAGTAGATTCACTTTCCCTCAACATTAATGAGATATTAGAGTCAATGGTTGTGGAATATGCTACCAAGGCAACAATATATGAACGTTTTTTATGATTAGGTAAATGATTATAACATTTATTAATTTTTTTGTTAAACTCATTCACTGACTCCTCAGGACTAAGCTTTACAACACCAAACTCGGTTAACCACAACCTGTTAATCTTTTTGACCCCAAATTTTATGAGAAACAATTCAATTAATATTTCCATGGTATTAACAGAATTTTGAGGTAAATTTCAGAACTGTTTCCAAGCATCGCCTTCTAGTATTTTCACAAAAATCATCATACAAATAGCATCGTACCCAGTCTTGAGGTTTTCACAGTAATCTTCAAATTGGAATATATGTTCATCAGTTGTGTGTTCTCGTTTTTTTATAGAATATGGGTGATTTTTTATCATATTTTTCAGGAATATCATGTAGTGGGAAAACCGAGTTTGGGGAACAATTACAAACATTAACCCAAGAATTCATGTTTGGGGGAGGAGGAGCAACTAATGGTTTTTGAGGTGTGGGGGTTGATGATGAGGAAGCGGTTGATAAGAAACTAGCCCGAATTCCTGTTGGATAACTACCAGTCACCAACTCTTTAGGAGGCGTTGATGGCTAAATTTTTTTAGGTGAACTAGGGTTAAGAGAAAGAGTATCAATAAGTGTTTCTCTGAAATTTTTTATTATCATAATTCTATTTACAACTACCACTAGGGCCTCTAGATTCTCTAGATGTAAATGAGATAAGTCATATTGTGATCGAATAATGTGTTTTGGGGGATCTAGTTTTTAGGAGTTTCCAAAAAAAAAATAGTTCTCTAATAAAACATGATTAATTGAATCATCAACAAAGGCATACCTATTTCAATAGGTTTATTTTGTTACGAACATGCATAGTTTTTATCTTGCATATCTGAAAAAATTCAACGTCTTAGTCTATCTTGTCATGAGGAACATGTAATTTGGGTTGTGTGCGCTTGTACTCTCGGGTTAGGACTTCCCAATTTCTTTGGATCTCTTTTGGGTACTAAAAACCTGCAAGGTAAAATAATATAATATATTTAGAATGCTACATTGATCAGGTAATCCAAAAAGAGGATGAGATTATATAGGGTTACCAATAGCCATGAGCTAACACAATTTTTTTTATTCCCAACAACAATGCTAAAAATAATGTTCGTTCCTAATTTTTTCTAGTGGTAGAGAATAATTTAAAAAGACATTCAATGAGGATATAAATCCTCCTTCTTTAGTCTAGAAGGGTTGGTCTCCCTTTGCCTCAAGAGGTATTCCCTATAACTAACTCATAAATTATGTTCTAATGAGAAAATATATATCTAAGTATTTCAAAGAACTGAATATTAGAACAGAAAAATTGAAGAAACATGAAACATGAAAGGTGTTTATTTGGTTCCATGTTCATGTGGGACCCCCTATATTAGAGAAAATGGTCGTTCCATAAATCAAAGGATTCAAGAGCATGCAGATAATATAAAACATTGTAGGACTAGCTCCTCAACTTTGGCCAAACATGCTGAGAAGACGAAATACTACATTTGTACAGAGGATTCCCATGTCGTTCCCATGATTCATCATTTCCATCACCCTAAGTTGAGGAAGGCATCAAAATTGAAAAAAAAATATAATACACTTGATAGGGATGATGTATGGAATATTATCAATTGTTGGATCACATCTCTTGATTCCTACCTGTCATCCTTTATATTTTTCTCCCTTCTTGTGTATTTCCCTTTATTTTAATTTCTTTTCACTTCTCTTGTTTTCTTCACCTTAATATTTTTATTATTAGTAGAGTTTATTGGTCTCTCATTGTTAGTATATGGCCATTTTAAGCATCTTCTTATTTCTTAGATAAAAATTATATTTATTAAATAAACAATATATTTATCTTGGCATTTTTTTTTATTTAAATTTATTATGTTTCCTATTTTTTTATATAATTGGATGATTCTTATAGTTTTTATATATACATGTATCTTCTTTCATAAATTTATGTATTTTTCATTATTATCTATTCATTGGATTCTTTTAATTCTTACTCATTTATTTTTATAAATAAATAATTTTTTATATTCTTTTCATTTCATTATTCTTATTTATTTATTTTTATAAATAAATGATATTTTATATTCCTTTTGATTCCGTTATTCTTATTCATTTATTTTTATAAATAATCTTTTATATTGCTTTCGATTTCTTTATTTTGATTATTTTGGTGTTTTTTTTTTTTTTATATAAATTTAATTTATAAATTTTGTGTTTTTATTATTTCCATTTATTTATTTATTATTATAATAAATAATCTTTTTCATTTGGTTACCTATCGTTTTATTATCTTATTCTTGTTGAATTTGTTTTTTTATATATGAAAACACAAATAATATTTTTTTGATTTATTCTTTGAATTTCATAAATATTCATTAATTTAATTATTATTATAAATAAATATTTTTTTATGTATTTTTATTTTTATCTCTATCATTTTTATATATTGAGTACATGTAAAATAAGAACAAATATATGTTATTATTAATTTATAAATTTGTGTTGTCAATTTTTAAAATCACTATTATTATTATTATTTGTTTTCTTTAATGTTGTTTGGAATAACTTTTATTTTGAAATGGTTTTCATTTTTATTGTTATTTTCATTATTTTCTAATTTGTATTTTTTTCATTTTTAATATTTTTCTGGTTTGATTTTAGCAAAAAAAGTATTCTTTAAAGATTCAATTTTGATATTATTTATTTTTTTAATTTTTATTTCTATTCCTTTCATGTTTACTTTAATATTTTTCATATATATTATAATGTTTAATTTTAAAATAATAGTATTTATTTTCTTGTTTGTTATGATTTAATCGTAGTATTTCTAATGTATTTATTTGTTCATTTGATCAAACTACTTATTTTTGTTTTAATGATGAAACATTAAAACAACTATGTAATTTATTATAAAAAGACTTGATATAAATCACGAATCACATAAGCTTGCATTCTGAGATTTTATCCTACACAAAAGGCAAGTTTCTAACCAATTTCATCTGTTTGAACGAGGATGGTTAAAAGATTCAAAGAAAAGAGCTGATCTAACATTTCTAGAATGTTGTAGAGATGCATTGGTGGTTCCTATTTTTGCTCAGATTATTCATAGGCTCAATAAGTTTAAAAATAGTTATATATTTTTAAAAGCTAGTTTATCTCTATTACTCTCTCAAATTTGCAGAATGAGAAGGGAATTAGCTTGATTGTCTTGTGAGTTATTCACTCTCCATTTGGATATTTCCAATACCATCTCCAATGCTCTTTGGGTTATTTCCAATACCATGTCCAATGCTCTTTGGGTTAAGGTTGATGCGTGCTTTGAATTGAAAACCATGCGATTGGAGGAGACTTATAAGTTAAAGCAGTCTGGAAATTTTGTAAAGTTGTTTGATAGGTGTTCTCCCTCTTCTAGTATGTTTTCTACATCTAGACATCCTTGAGAGCAGATATTGGCTCTGGTCACATGGGTTGGAATCCAGGTGCTTTCTTCAGATGATTCCTATGGTGTTATCCTTTCTCAAGGCCCTTTAAGGTATCGTTTGAGCTCGATTGGTGACTGCGATCAGTCTACCCACTGTATCTCTCATGTAGGATCATGAAACGTGAGTTCAAGCAGTTTTTCTAATATATGTTTTCCTCTCGCTATGGCAGCATCTCCTTACTCCAACGGATCCTCCAGTCATGTTGGCTCTTATTCCTCCAGTCATGTTGGCTTTTCCGCAACCTCCTTTAATCTTTTGAACACTGATGTGGATGTTCACGTGGTTTCATCTGCCCCATCTCTGCGCTTTTAACTTCCCGTGGACTCTGCATTAACTTCCACTGACCAATTGGTTTCCCTTGTTTATCTCGTTCATTCTCCCTCCTCCAGCGTTGGGTCTTCCCCCTATGTTGATTGATCCCCTTCCTCTTCACAACAAGCTTTGGCTCTTTTGTCCCTTCCTCCATTGTGGTCCCTCCATCGTGTGCCTCGTCTCCCTCCCTTATCCGTGATCCCTCCTCCATGTTGAAAGCTCCCCAGCTCCCTTTTTGTTTGTGGTTCCCCTCTTTCCCTTGGTCTTTGGTCTTAATATTTCTCTTTCTCTTATTAATAATAATAATGATAACAATAATTTTAATCTATTTTTCCTTTCTCATAATAATAATAATATTAATATCAATTTTAATAATAATAATTTGTTTTCTCTCTCTTCTAATAAAAAGGTGATCAATCTTTCTAAATTTTATTTTGATCTCTCACTGTAACATCTTCTAGAAAAATGGTTAAATTTTTCCCTTGCCAATAGAAAGACCTTGGTTGAGGAGATTATTTGCAACATTGAATCTAGCATTAAGGGATTATCAAATCCCATTCAAAATATCATTAGGAAAGATTTTTTTGTTGTTCTTAGGGAAGCTAGGACTCTTAGGAGAAATATTAGCAAGTTGGGATTTGAATCCCTTAAAGCTTTGAACAATAACCTCAACATTGTTATTCTTAAAGCCGATAAAGGTGCGGCAGTTGTTATCTTGGATAAGGATGACTACTGAAGAAAAACGATGGATCACTTATGTAACAATAGTAGTTATAGAAAGCTCAATAAGAACCCCCTAAAAAAAGCACTGAAATTTGTTGCCTTAGATATTAAATCTAATAGCATCATCATCTCCATACACCATAAACTTAGTGAGAGAAACCCTCTCACTTTCAGGATCTATGGGCTTCCCAAGATTCACAAGGAATGGGCTCCCATTAGACCCATTGTCAATATAATAGGCGAGTCTACTTATCTTATAGCTAAATATTTAGTCGGGAAGCTTAAGCCCCTGGTTGTTCATACATATTCCTTTGTTAAGGACTTCTCTTTTATTAATGAGTTAAAAGGTATAAAATGTGAGCCTAATGATATTATGGTTAGTTTTGATGTGGCTTCAGTTTACATCAATATCCCTATAAATGAGGTTGTTGAGGTAATAAATCACATCATTGATCCCGATACATCCAAGCTTGTTGAGATTTTCCTTACATCTATTTTTTTTTAGCTTCGAGGGTGAATTCTATGAACATAAATGCGACATTGCCATGGATCCTCTGCTCTCTCCCGTCGTTGCTATCCTGTTCATGGAATATTTTGAATCTAAGGCTTTGGCTTCATCTCAGTTATGGTCAAAGTTTTGGAAAAGGTTTGTAGATGATACCTTCATCTTTTTGCCTCATGGTCATGATAAGTTGGATCTATTTTTTCAACATCTCAACAATCAATCAAGATCCATCAAATTTACCATGGAGCCCGAAGTTAGCGGTAGCCTTCTTTTCCTTGATGTTCTTGTCTATAAGAAAGATGATGGTTCTTTCTCTCACCGAGTCTTTTGTAAGAAAGCTCACGCTGAGCAATCTTCATGCTAATTCCCATCACTATCTAGCACAATATTTGGGGCTTATCAACACATTAGCTACTCGTGCATTAAGGGTTTCTAATGAGAGTCACATGGAGAATGAGAAAACCCAATTCCTTGTTTTTTTTAAAGAATGGCTATAATAGATACCAATGTATTAAGGCTTTTTTAATAGCAATCAAAGATCCAAAGATTAGGAAAAAGTCGTGAGAATTGGTTTCCATTGTTCAACTTCCCTTTATCTAAGGGACTACCGAAAATATTGTTCAGAAGCTTAGGAAGCACGATGTTTCTTCCACCTTTAGACCCTTGAACACCATTCATAGCTCCCTAAGATCCATCAAAGACACAATGGAACCTAGAAACATGAAAGATGTTTATTTGGTTCCTTGTGGGACCCCCTACATTAGAGAAACTAGTCATTCCATAAATCAAAGGATTCAAGAGCACATGTCTAACATAAAAAATTGTAGGACTTGCTCCTCAGCTTTGGCCAAACATGTTGACAAGACAAAACACCACATTTGTATATAGGATTTCTAGGTCATTGCGAGGATTGATGATTCCCATCACCATAAGTTGAGGGAGGCTATAGAAATTGAAGAAAGGTTTAATACACTAAATAGGGATGATGGATGGAAGATTAGCATTTGTTGGATCCCATCTCTTTATTCCTCGGTGTTGTCCTTTATATTTTTCTCCCTTTGTTCTTGTGTTTCTCTTTCTTTTAATTTATTTTTGCTTCTCTTGTTTTCTTCACCTTAATATTTTTATTATTAGTAAATTTTATTGGTATCTTTCATTGTTTGGTATATAGCCATTTTATGCCTCTTCTTATTTATTAAATAAAAATTATATTTATCTTGGCATTTACTTTTTATTAAAATTCATTTCATTTCCTGCTCTTTCATAGAATTGAATGATCCTTACAACTTTTATATATGCATATATATATTATTTCATATATTTTTGTATTTTTCACTATTCATTCATTCACTGGATTCTTTTAATTCTTATTGTTAATTTTTATAAATAAATAATTTTTTATATATTTTTTATTCCCTTCTTTTAATTATTTTATTTTTATTTGAAATTAAATATCATTTTCAATTTATAAATTTATGTTTTTATTTATTTATTATTATACTTAAATAATCTTTTTTTATTTTGTTATATATAGTTTATTCTCTTATTCCTGATTGAATATATATATATATATATATATATATATATAATTTCATAAATATTTATTTATTTAACTATTATTATAAATAAATAATTTTTATGTATTTTCACTTAGATCCCTTTCATTTTTATATATTGATTAATACATATTATATTTTTTTATTAATTTATAAATTTTTGTTTTCAATTTTGAATTTATTATTTTTTGTTTTTTTTTTAATGTTGTTATGATTTAACCATTGTAGTTCTAATATAGTTATTTGTTCAGTTGATTAGACTATTAATGATGAATTATGATTTAACTATTGTATCTTTAGTTTGTTTCAACTTTGTCCTTACAGTAAATTACAGTAAGTGGTTTGAAAAGTGTCAATCTTAAAACAATTATATGATTTATATAGAAAACAAAAACAACAATTTAAAACTTTGTATAAAAAACAAAAAAAAATCAACTTCACTTGCATCACTTTTTGAACAAAATCCCCACACCCATGTTACAATGGCTGGTAAGACAAAAGTTGAAGGTGAAATCTTCGGAGAGATCCCACTGTTGAACATAATCCCAACACCCATGTTACAAACGCTGGCTAGACAAAAGTTGAAGATGAAATCTTGGGAGAGGTCCATTTGTTGAAAAGAAGTATGGAGCAGAAAGTAGCACTAGTGGCCCAACATTTATAGCCAAAAATAATTCAAAATCGTTGTTAGTTGATGGTTGCAGTCAAAAGATAGAGACACTTGGAGGGATCAAGATGCTTCCCAAAGAGGAGAAAATTCGGCATAAGAATAGAGACCAGTTTATTGATACTTGCACAAGGCCATTAAATTTGTCCAAAATAAGAAGGTTGAAGTCTATCGCTAGTACCTATGATTTTCTACGCCAGACTTGTTCTGGTCAGCCATATACCATGGGTACTGGGCTATTGTGGTGGTGGAGAAATAGTAATTATTCCTCAGGTTATGGAGACAACATTCAAGAATATAGAAAACCTAAAGTAGAATTTCAGATAAGGGTTTCCTGCACCGAGATTCTGAAAGAAGAAGTACATGACTTGCTTTATCCTAATCCTCGATCTGCAACAAAGCAAGAAATAATGAATAATTCCAATGGAAAGTCAACAGTCCCAGGAATGCCACATATACAAATTCTGGAAAATTCAAATAAGATTCTTACACTTGCTAGTTCAATTCACACTCCAGTCGTTCACATTCCATCTTTACAATCACCATCGAGCAGATGCAGAAATAAAATGTGGCCCTAGTAGGAGAAACAGGCTCTTTAGAGAATGGAGGGGAAGAATTTTTATGTGCAAAGCTTCACTTAGTTGATCTAGCTAGGTCAGAGCATACAAAGAGGACTGGTGATGATGGTCTTCATTTAAAATAAGGTATTCACATTAACAAGGGGCTATTGGCACTTGGGAATGTCATCAGTGCATTGGGATTTCAACCTAAGCCTGTTGCAATAGGCTTCTCATCTAGAGGGTCGTATTCTCTCAGCTTGGGTATTGTGAAATCGGATGTGATTGCATCAGGCGTGGACATTCTGGTGGCTACATTGCCTTCTGAGAATGTTAACTCTTCAAATTACATTGACATTCCTTGCTCCACGCTGGAGAAAGTTAGCTTTTCAAAATACTAGCCTGGGTATACAGGTGTTAAAGAGTCGTTGGCTTTTCCATGAAGACTAATTTTACTAGATAGGCCTTGGAAGTTCGATTGGACTTACAGTATTATTCAACCTTGGATACAGTCTTGCTTTAACATATCTGAACCCAATTGGCTGGCCTCAAGCTATAATTTCTTGAGAAAAGCTAGGTAAAATCCATGATAATCAAGAAGAGACTATTTTTCATCTACATGCTGAATTAGACAAAATATCCTCTCTCAATCCCCCGGTATCTAGCACAAAATGTAGCAATGTAGCTAAAGTCTAGTTGAAGGATTTCAACAGTACATCTAACAGACGGGAAAGCTTTTGCAGAATCTAATTTTTCCATGCTGCTAGGTGCAAAACATGGAATGACATTATTTTTCATCCATTGGCAATTTCTTTTCAAAATGTCTAGTATTTTGTGAACATGCCTGTAACGAAGCAAAAACTTCACTTGTCAAAGACATTACCGGAGCCTTTAGGCCAGGTGTTTTGATGGTTTTAATGGGTGCTAGTGGAGCTGGAAAGACGACATCGATGGATTTTCTCTATGGAAGAAATATTGGTGGTCATGTTGAGGGAGATATACGAATTTCAAGCTTCACAAAGGTGCAAGAAACATTTTCCCAGATATCAGGTTTCTATGAGCATAACAACTTACATTCTCCACAAGTTACTGTCCATGAGTCACTGCTATTTTCATGTTGATTGCACCTTTCAGCTTAAATAATTCAAATACCAAGAAGTTTTTTGTAAGTGAAGTCATGCAGCTGGTTGAATTAAATAATCTGAAAGATGCTCTAGTTGGCATTCTAGATGTTAGTGGTTTATCTACCGAGCAAAGCAAAAAAATGAAAATTGTTGTAGATTTTGTGACAAATTTTTCTATCATATTCACAGATGAGCCCACCTCGGGTTTAGATACACATGTTGTGGATATAGTTATGTGAATAGTGTAGAATATAGTGGACACAGGAAGGACAATAGTTTGCACTATTCACCAGCCAAGTATTGACATTTTTGAATCTTTTGATGAGTTATTGCTACAGAAGTGAGGAGGTGAAATTATTTATGCTACTCCATTGGGTGGCCATTCCAAATATGTTATTGAGTATTTTGACTTTATTACATGAGTGCTAAATATTAAGGACTTACAAGATGGATGTTAAGAGGTTACCTCTATGGATGTTCGAGGTTACCTCCTGAGTATAGACTTTGCTTAGATCTATAAAGAGTCAACTCTTTTTTGGAAAAACAAGGAAATCTTTAAGGAGTTATGTACCCCTGCTCCATATGCCAAGGTCCTTTATTTTCCAGCTGCCTATGCTCAGTGTGCTTGGAAACAATTCACAACTTTCCAATGGAAATAATTTTGGGTGCATTAGAGAAGCGCTGGTAACAATTTAGTGCATTTATCCTTCAGTTTTCTTACAACATTTCTCTTTGGAACTATCTATTGGCAAAATGGAAAAAAGTGAATGACCAAGAAGAATTGCTAAAGATGATGGGGGTCATGCTTCTTAATTGTGTGTTTGTGCAACCTTTTGTTGATGTGGAACACTAGGTATTTTGTAGAGAAAAAGTAGCTAGGGTTCATTCTCCATTTGTATTTGCTTTAGGACAAGTAGTATTGGAACTCTAATATACATTTTTCAAAACAATTATGTATGGACTTATTACATACTTAGTGATGGGTTTCCATTGGTCTGTGGATAAATTCTTTTGGCACTTCTTAGATACTCTTTGCACTTTTCTCTACTTTACCTACTATGGGATACTGACAGTGGAAATCCATCCAAATGCTCAAGTTGCATCTGCATTTTATTCCATCTTCAATGCTTCTTCAGACTTCCTCATTACAAGACCTAAACTCCCAGGGTGGTGGGTGTGGTACTATTGGATTTTGAATGGGCTCATGACATCTCAATATGGAGATATGAGAATAAAAACCGTATTGATGGCAAGCCACAACATCATAAAAAATATGGTATAATTTCCCCACAAGAGCAGGCCAAAAACTCGAGCCATGTTGAAGAAGCTCGGATGTGTTAACTAATCCTTCGAGATATTGTACATTATTAGTTTAGAGTTGATTAGTTTAGATATCTTTGTTTTCCAGTTAGCAAAACCACCAGACGGTTGTGATCTGGTAACTATCATCTGTTTGTATAAATGTTGAATGATTTTGCTTATTATTGTGGAGTTCAATGCGCCTGTACAAGATTTTCAATGAAACTACTCAAATATCTCGGGAAGATGGTGAAGTGCCTACAATTCTAGATGGGAATTTCCTTGAAGTTTTTTTGCCATCTTTAGAATCTCAAGCCAAGCAATCTCAGCTGCTAATAGTGGAGCAACAAATGTTTAGTACTTATGATCAAAAGGCAAACATAGTCATGGATGTTGATATATTGCTTGTTGCCAAGCTTCTATTAGGAAAATCCCTGCAGTAGCTATCAATGTGGACTTCCGAAACATTGAACATTGCCTAAACTAGAAGTCATTAAAATGCATGATGGGGAACCATTGTGGATAGCTAGCCAACATCATCCGCTAACTTTACCTCCAAAATTGAACTATGAGGAAAAGATGGTACAATAGAAGTATGTTGGTGCATTCTATGGGATCCCACTATTGGTATGAAGGTTTTGACTTGATTTAGGACAAGAAAATTTGGGATGGGAGGATTGTAATGTCAAAATTTTCAAAGGTTCATATGTTTTGTAAGTGAAAAGAGGAGCAGGTATAAGTGATTGTTGGAAATTAAATTAAAAGGTGACAATGGAGAAAAATAAGAAAGTTTAATAAAGTCATTATATATTATTCAAGGGAAATAAAAGAAACCCATGGTATTTCAGCGACCCATGGTATTCAAACCATGGTGTTTAGAGAGGAAAAGTTATAAAAAGGAAGATGAGAGTTCATTCAAGGTATGACTGAGTATTGATATTTTGATTATTAGTCCAAGAGTTCTAGTAGCTTATGGTGTGAAGGAGAAACCCTTGGTATTTCTCCATTTCAATGTTGAAATATACACCCTAGATGGTGGTAGTCGATTTCGATGTTTGTAAAGCCACCCTAGTTGATCATTTGCTTTACTTGAGAATCCGAATTGATCATTCAAGGAGACCAAATTATAATAATTTTGGAGAGAAGAATTGGTTTATTCATAAGGGCTGAAGGACACTGTCAATTCACTGAACAAGTCGAGTTGCAAAAATAAGGGAATGAGAAGCCCAAAATTTCTAGTTAATTCATTTATTGGGTTTCGTCAAATTTTGATGTAATCTTCTCCCAATATTTATTAATAAAATTAGTTGGGGTTTGTAGTATTACCTCTTCAATTTTATAGGTTTAAATTGCAATATTTATTTAAGTGTTGGAAATTTCTATTAGACAAATTTATGGTATTTTCTCGTAAATTTTCATGAATTGTTTACCAAAATAAATATAGAAGGAATATTACACTTCCATGATGCTCCTCAAAAGCTTCGTGAAAGTATGAATAATGGTTGTCAAAATTCAATATGAAAAACAAATGCATGAATTCTACTAGGCTATTGGTGGAAGAATAACAAAAGAATAGGATATAGTCACATTGTTTTTTGTGTTATCCTTTAAAGGAAGCGTTGGGACTAGTATCTAGATTTTCTTGTAGAGATTCTTAAGAACTAGGATGAGATCCATGAAGCATTCAAAAGAGTAGGGGACACCATAAAGGAAGGCATACAACTCTTGGCTAAATTTTAAGGAGATATGAAAACTTACAATGAAAGTGTTAAAGATTTCATACAAAGGTTTCAAAAATTACTCGAAAAAGTTCTTGATTTGTATAAATCTATGAAGCAAGCCATGTCAAATTGTTCCCTAGAAATATGACTTATTCCATAAAGGATAAGGACCCTCAAAACCAACCTTAATCCATAGCTTTCAATTTTACCATTGAATGCAAATTTATCGCATCTAATATTGATATGCTACCATATCTCACGGCAAAAGTAGAGGTCTAGTATAAGCCAAGTTTCCAAATTAACCCAACATTGCACGTTTTTCCTCAAAAGTTTATAAGATTACAGATGAACTAATGCAAGGGAAGATGGTTGTGATGAAAAAATTGGCAACCATAGATAGGGAAAGAGGGTTCCATCAAAATAATCCTCCCAAGCCCTAATTCAACAATGATAGGGATCCTAAGAGAAATCCCAATAGTGGCAAGAACCCTTGACAAAAAAATGTTCCTAACACCATTTTTCCCTAAAAATAGGATTAATCAAGAGGGATTTCCTTGGTGTAAAGCTTGTAATGAATCACATAGCAAGGAGGAGTGTCCCTATAACCACTTCAGGGAAGAGAATAGTTCAGAGCACTTGAATATGATTAATGAGCTTGCTCCTTCCACTACTTTTCTTGATCAATATTGCCCCTTTCTCAATCGTACAACATGAAGAGTCCACTAGAGAACCCAATAAAGAATGCATTGAGCCTGTTAATGTTGTTGAAGAAATGGGTAGATTCAAAGGCTTAATGAGTAATACTGGACATAACAATGAGCATAACCACCCTGAAGCATGTGATATTAATAGCCTTGTCCTCAAAAGAATATTAAGCCATATTTCCCCCTTAAGGCTAATACAAATCTCAACTAAGAGAAACTACAAAAATACTGAGGGGGTGAATCAACATTTTTAAAATTTAAAAATTCCTTGATCAATGTAAGAATACTTAGCAACACAATAATAAACAATAACAAACCAATCTCATAAAATTTGAACACAAGATATTAATGTGGAAACCCTGTTGTGAACACCACAAATTATTTTTTATTATGACACAAAATAAACCTTCAACTTCAAATTACACCATTTTTTTTTGTACAATACAACCTGCAAAAGGCTTTAACCTTCTCTCTCTGCAAGCACCAACTTGCTAATTTTTCAGGTGCCAACCTGAAGGAAGCACCCAATCTCTATTTTATCAACACCAACTAAAAGGAAGCTCCAATTCTCTATTGTGTAAACGCCTACTTGAACAACTCTTCATATCCTTCTTTCATATAATTTTCAAACTCAGATAAACAAGGCTTCTTTGTCATACATTCATAAATAAATTCTTTATTCTGCTCACCCAAATGCTTTTCTCTCTCAAGATACACACAACTCAGATACCACAAATACCTTTTCTGTAATGTTGATGATGTTTATATAGAGTTAGAGTTACTTCTATATTTAACTAATTTTATAATATTGAGTTTATCAATTAGTTTTACTTCAGCTCTATTCTTTAAATTAATAGTTGTCCAACTTTGTGCTCTCTTGTTGTCCAACCTGTTAATACTTAATTCAACAAATTAATTCTTAGTTTATGTGTGAACAATTAGTTTTGATTCCCTGCATGTTGTTCTGAAATAAAATTTTGACTTCTTTAGTTTGTTTTAATTCCAGTTCCATTTTGTATTTCACTTGTAGTTGGGTTGTGGTTAGCTATTCCTTTAAATTTAACACTAAAGAACCAAATTTGGTTTAGCTCCCTTGCTCCTTAAAAACATGGGTTGTGTCTTCAACTTAACCCTACAACGCTTGAATGAGTTGAATATAGATATGGGCCTTTTCTCATTTCACTGATCTTGAAACCTCAAAATCGCTGTATATGTTTGGTCAACACTAAATTTAATCTAGATCTAGATCATGTGCATGTCTTTGGACACTGAATTCTTTGTGGACCCTAAGCCTTGTTTTGGGTAGACTTCCTAGTCAATACAACTTTATCTGAAAAATCATTAACATAAAAAATTATTTACAAACCAATCCAGCAGTGAAAATCCAACTAATTTGTTGCATCATTTGTTGATGTCATCACTACCATGTGTCATATAGAAATAGGCCACTTGGCCACCTAGTAGTGTCGGAAATTCCTTCCACGTGTCTTTCTCTCAAGGCACCATGTTATCACTCTTCCATGTCATTTCCCCTTGTTTTCCACATTTCCTCTTGTCTTCCAATTGTCACAGCTATGGAATGGTCTTGGGGTTTATGTGTTTTGCGACCATTTTCTTCGTTAATTCCAAAACTGGATGAGGTGAAAATTTTACGTTATTAACTAAACCTCCCATGCTAGAAAGGTCCTTTGTCTAGCAGACTTCATCTATCGTGACATGCTCCTTTTCTAACACTTATAATCCACATACACTTCTGCAACCAGACTTGAATTTCTGCGTTACCTATTGGAGATGTTTATGTCAACCAAAGTCTAGCTACCGTGATAGTCTCTAATTATAAAAAATTCATGTACCTTTTTACTCCCACACCACAATAATGTGTTATGAAATGTCATCAACATGCCACATGTCACTTAACGAGTGGTGCCACATGCTTCTTGGATTTGGCCCACTTGGGTACTTGAAAATGCCAAATATGCATGCCACGTGTCACCTATAATGTCGTGACATGCTTCATCATACTGAGTTGTCCTACCAGTTGGTTTCCAACTCATCCTCATCATTCAATTATATTCTATGATCTTTCACTATGCCAAAACACTAGGTATGGAAGGAAGGCCTAAGGGTACTACGTTTTCCGACCAATTCCATCGTTAAATTTCCAAAGGCCTAGACATTTAATTTACAACACTTACTAGTGAACATAGATTTCACCATCCCACAAAGTCTATCAACCACAACTTATTACTTATTCATGCCAATCCTTCCATGGCACAAACGAAAAGTAGTGCTTCAAGTGTTGAGAAAAAACATTTTTCATGATCTCTATCAACCATGGGACTGCGACTCTCCATACCAAAGCCTACCGACTTAAATTTTTGCAACGCAACATGAATTTGTGTGTCTAATAATGGGAAAAATCATGTCCACTCCTTCTGTTAGCCTGTGCGGAAAAAACAGCCATAACTCCTTATCCCTTTGGTTTTTTCCAAGCCTCCATATAACATTAGAAAGGTATCTCAAAGGGCTATCAAATTGACCACTTTTCATCTACTTTTGAACTCTTTACCTATAGACAAAATTCCTTCAAAGATAGGTTATAATAATAAACAAACTCTCTATTAAATCCTCCTAAACTTGTATACTTGACATCAATGACTAGACTTTGACATCAATGAAAACACTTTTCTCACCAATCTCCTCCTTTGGCATTGATGGAAAAACCACGAAAAAATTGTTATCAATCAAGGAATATTCATTGATGGAAACTCCAACACTTGGCTATAAACACCACCTGTGTTGCTCATTTTTTCCTGTTTACTATTTTGTTAATTCTCCTCCTTTGCTTCTGAGAAGATAATTACATCCATTCCCCTGTAAATTCAAGAACCACAAAGCATATTATTATTCCAATGTTTTCTCATTCTCCTCCTTTGAAATCAATAACAAATAATTTAGATACTCCCTAGGCAACTAATCCCCCCTGTGATTATTTTCTCCTCTAGACATGTCAACTGCCCCTATGCTAATATCTAATGTTCTGCTATCCATGTATTGATTTGGAAAAATACCCTATTTACTTATGGAGAATATCTAGTTGAGATAAGAGAGAGAAATTACTCCCAACCTTTACCTCAAATACTCAAAATATTCTCTTGCAAGGGGTTTGGTGAATATAATAACAACATGTTCTTTTGTGGGAATATAGTTTAGTTTCACAACTTGATTTGCAACCCATTCTCTAAGAAAGTGGTACTTTTATGGAAATACGCTTGGTCTTTGGATCTAGAACATGATCCTTAGATATGTTAATATTAATTGTGTTATCACAGATAATGAGAATATGATTTGTATAAATTACCTTCATATCATGTAAAGTTTGCTTCACCCACAAAATGTGAGTGCAGCTACAGGTTGATACAACGTACTTTACCTCAGTAGAAGAGTGAGAGTGATACAGATGGATATTGGTGGCCACCTACCTATTCCACTTGGACCCCCACCATTGTTTCTTTAATTTTTCCAGTTTCCTTAATTGTAGCACAATTTATTATTGTTGGCAGTTTTTCGGGTTTTGAACCTCCGCAGTTGTTTTAAGGCCCTAAATGGCGTTTTTTTTTGGAAAATGGGAAAATATGCGTCTTCATCAAACGTTTGCAATTGAAATTTGTAATCCTCAGATAGATATTTCTAACAAGGTATTGTGCACATGAAACAGAGATTGTATGCCAAAGTGACGACCCCAAGAAGTTGATGTACCAATTTACCCAAACATGAACCACATTTTTTGTGCTTCATCTCCTACGGTTAAATTTTTGGATGTTTAGGGTTTTCCATCGTTTCTAAATAATAAATAGGCCTTTGAGCCTCATTGTAACACAATTTAGAGGCATGAAGTTGCCACATCTCTTCTCATAGATAAGTTATCATCGCCTGAGCTAGTTTATTTTAATTTTGTATGTAAGCATATTTCAATTCTTTGATATTAATGAAATGAAGTGTTATTTTTGCTGCATCTATGTATTTATGGTTATATTTTTATTTTATTGAGTTCCTACTTAAGTTCAGATGAGTGGTATCAAAACAGTCTTCTCTTTCTTTGTTTTTCTTTGCATGTCCCCAACAACATCAAGGTATAAGGAGTTAGGGCTCGAACTGGTTGAAGCTTTACAAGACCATCCTCGCAAACCTCGATGGCCTCCCATGGCGAAAGAAAAGAAATATGAGGGGGCAGGAGATCTTTTCAAAATATTGTTCAAATAAGCCTTCAAAATATTGCTCGAAGAAGCCCTCATTAGGGGAATTTTGAGGTCTAAAATGGGTCTCCTAAGGAAAATGTACAATCAAAATTCACTTTATGAGAACCAATCACATTTTAGGGGATGACATCATCCCTAATGGTTGAGGTGGCAATGCTTGAGTTAAAGGTACTTACTTGTCACATTCTCAATGGTGGATAAAAACTCATGGTTAACCATGGTAGTGCTTTAAGTAATTTTAAAGTCATAAAGTAAAGTACTCATAATAAATGTCATTTCACACTTTTTGAATAAAGTAATATTATTTTCATTTCATATATCTTGAAAGAAACAATGCATATGGGTGAAAATGTGAAGTTGGGTTACACTTTTGTGAGAATTAGGGGCAGAAATTTTTTTTTCTCAGTAGTTTGGTCGAACTTTTGAGAAAGTTCGACTGAACTATTAGAGAGTTCGGCCAAAATTTCGAAATTAGTTTAGCCGAACTCATTCTACCATTTACATTGACGGCATGGGAAAATAGATATTTGGTCGGATATGGGAAAACCGACAACAAAAGTTCGGCCGAAATTTTAAAATAGTTCGGCTAAACTCATATTTTATAAATATATCACCCACGAACTTTTATAGTTTTCACATCTCTCTTGCACGTTTGGCCTCTGTTCATTTCTTTTCTGATTCTCTGTGGCTTTTTCTGTTGTGCTGCGCTCTGTTGCACTCTGTTGCTGCTCTGTTGCGCTTTGGTGAGCTCTGTTGCGCTCTGTTGCTACTCTGTCACACTTTTGGTGATTTGGAGTTGCGTCGCGACGACTTTATGCGAATTTCCAAGTAAGTATCTGCATATCTATACTACAGAGCTTAAAATTTTGTAAATTTCAAAGTAGAATTAAAGTCAATGTTTTGAAAATTCAAAATGTGCAATGTGATTTGGCCTAAAAAAATTAAGTACAATTGTTATATTTTAAATTGTGGTGAATGAATCTTAATATTACATGTGTTTAAAAAATTATGGTCATTATAAACTAAATAATTAATTAGCAGGTAGGCCTTCACAACAGCACCACACTACTACCCATGAAACCATAACAGGTGTTGTTGCCCAATAGTTTCAATGAACCTATTATCCCTGCAAATATTTTATACATAATTAGGACACACGGCACATGAGGTCATAGCATCGTTGGCTTACATGACGAACAATCTTCAGCCAAAACTAAGTTTTCAGATTCTCTTCACTCGCTAATCAATCCATGGAGACATTAAAGAAATCTTATGAATACGATCTGTGTTCTATTCCCATATATGAAGCTGATTACTTATTTGATATGGATGTCTCTGCTTAGTCTATACGTTCTTTTTTTTTTTTTCAGTAAGAAAAATATTGTCTAGTTTATATAATGTACCAGGGCATATCACTTATATAAATCTAAGCATTTACAAAATTTTCACTTGCATTTTCACCTATTACATTGATATTAAAACATTGTTTCAAAAACAGAGTTCTTAATCATTACATTTAGAAGTCTGTGAAGACACTCTCATTTTTCTTTTCCAAATTGGATCTTAAAAAAAAACACTGCCTGAATAATACATTTCATATCCTGTCCATTTACAGTCCTTCTCATTGTGTTTTCTGCTGGCTTAGTCTATACGTTCTATTCAGACTCTATCACCTTTGTGTTCATAAGCATGGGTACTATCTTGGATAATGCATATCATGATTTATTATATACCAGTTTATATCATTTATAGAAATCTAAGCATTTACAAAATTTTCACTTGCATTTTCACCTATTACATTGATATCAAAATACTGTTTCAAAAGCAAATTTCTTAATCATTACATTTAGAAGTCTGTGAAGGCACTCTCATTTTTCTTTTCCAAATTGGATCTTAAAAAAACACTGCCTGAAAAATACATTTCATATCCTGTCCGTTTACAGTCCTTTTCATTGTGTTTTCCACTAGCTTAGTCTATACATTCTATTCAGACTCTATCACCTTTGTGTTCATAATCATGGGTACTATCTTGGATAATGCATATCATGATTTATTATATACCAGGGCATATCACTTATAGAAATCTAAGAATTTACAAAATTTTCACTTGCATTTTCACCTATTACATTGATATCAAAATACTGTTTCAAAAACAGAGTTCTTAATCATTACATTTAGAAGTCTGTGAAGACACTCTCATTTTTCTTTTCCAAATTGGATCTTAAAAAAAACACTGCCTGAAAAATACATTTCATATCCTGTCCGTTTACAGTCTTTTTCATTGTGTTTTCCGTTGGCTTAGTCTATACGTTCTATTCAAACTCTATCACCTTTGTGTTCATAAGCATGAGTACTATCTTGGATAATGCATATCATGATTTATTATATACCAGGGCATATCACTTATAGAAATCTAAGCATTTAAAAAAATTTCACTTGCATTTTCACCTATTACATTGATATCAAAATATTGTTTCAAAAACAAAGTTCTTAATCATTACATTTAGAAGTATGTGAAGACACTCTCATTTTTCTTTTCCAAATTGGATCTTAAAAAAAACATTGCCTCAAAAATACATTTCATATCTTGTTCGTTTACAGTCCTTTACATTGTGTTTTCCGCTGGCTTAGTCTATACATTCTATTCAGACTCTATCACCTTTATGTTCATAAGCATGAGTACTATCTTGGATAATGCATATCATGATTAGGTAAATGAGGCATATCACATTCCATGTTTATCAGAGCTATAAAAATTAGTTATGTTCACAGCTTTAATGGGTTTACGTATTGTATCAAGCTCAACAGGTATAATGATCGTATTAGAAGAAGCTTATGTGCAATGGTTACTCGTTGTTAGATAGGGTTGTATAGATCTGATTGAAACATACCAGTACTCCTTGTCCATTCATTTAATAATAATGTGCATGTTGAGTATAAAAAATTTCAATCTGCAGCATTAGACAATCTCTCAAAATCTATTATTTCCATCTAAATGGCATGTTATTCCTTGCTGATGGATTATAATAGTTTATGGAACAGTAAAGTAAAACTAACAACAGTTTATGTTATTCCCTCTCTCTCGAAGCTGATCCTCTCTGTGATTAAAGTATCAGTCACCCCAAGGGTCTGAGTCTTGAGTCTGTGAGAAAGTTCTTATATAATGCAAGTGTTGAAGTTTGATGTATAATTGTGAGCTTGTGAGCTTGAGTTGATATGAAATAGTAGCAGTGAGAATTAAGTGCTTAGTTTATTAAGCTTTTTGATATGAAACAATAACAGTGAAAATTAGTTTATTAAGCCTTTTAATATGAAACAGTAGCACTGGTGTCTGAGCTTTAGTTGATATGAAATAGTAGAAGTGAAAATTAAGTGCTTAGCTTATTAAGATTTTTGATATGAAACAGTATTAAGATTTTTGATATGAAACAGTAGCATTGAAAATTAGTTTATTAAGCCTTTTAATATGAAACAGTAGCACTGGTGTTTGAGTTTGAGTTTATATGAAACAGTAGCAGTGAAAATTAGTTTATTAAGCCTTTTAATATGAATCAGTAACACTCCAGTGTCTGTTTGTTTAGATACCATATTTAGTAGCAGTCACTCCAAGAGTCTGAGTCTTGAGTCTGTAAGAAAGTTCTTATATAACGCAAGTGTTGAAGTTAGATGTATAATTGTGAGCCTGTGAGCTTGAGTTGATATGAAACAATAGCAGTGAAAATTAAGTGCTTAGTTTATTAAGCTTTTTGATATGAAATAGTAGCAATGAAAATCAGTTTATTAAGCCTTTTAATATGAAACAATAGCTCTGGTGTCTAAGCTTGAGTTGATATGAAACAGTAGCAGTGAAAATTAGTTTATTAAGTCTTTTAATATGAAATAGTAGCACCAGTGTCTGTTTGTTTAGATACCATACTTTCATTCCTTAGAATCAAAATCTAATGATCTTTCCCTTCTTAGCTGGGCTAGGAGAATTTATGCATCTATATCTTTAAAATACTCAACTATTTTATTACACCATAAGAATCATTTCTATATATCTCCCATTTTAACGAGGTCTGTCACATTTCGAGAAAGACACATTAGCCATAAAAGTTTCCCATTGAAACTAAAAGTGATTTGATACAAAACATAGGTTTTAACCTTATATAGTTAATTATTTCAAATAGATTCTAAATAAAATGAAAAATATTCAATGTAAAGCACATGCATTAACATATAATTGTGATATTTTCCCTTCTTTCCAACTTAGTGGAAATCCTTCTAGAAAAATCTCTTTTAATGATGCAGATATATCCATAGTGATCCACTGATATTTGTTCACCAACAATTATTTCATTTTGGACTTGTATATCTCAAAACTATGCTCATTGAATTTATGCATCTATATCTTTAAACTACTCAACTGTTTTATTAAACAATATGAATCATTTCGATATATCTCCCATTTTAATGGGGTCTATCACATTTCGAGAAAAACACATTAGCCATAAAATTTTTCCATTGAAACACAAATTAATTTGACACAAAACATACGTTTTAACCTTATATGGTTAATTGTTTCAAATAGATTCTTAATCAAATGAAAAATATTCAATGTAAAACACATGCACATTAACATATAATTGTGATATTTTCCCTTCTTTCCAACTTAGTCCATCCTTCTAGAAAAATCCCTTTTAATGAAGCAAATATATCCATAGTGATCCACTGATATTTTTTCACCAACAACTATTCCATTTTGGACTTATATATCTCAAAACTATGCTCATTGAATTTATGCATCTATATCTAGTAAACTTCTACAAGTTCTAAAGGTAGAGTCTATAAAGGGCCAAGTAGCCTCTGGATCTCATCTTTTCTCAAAGGTGATATATCCAGTAAATTCCCCTACAGTCAATCTCTGTAACAGATCTAAATATAAGTTCTTCATTTTAATATCCATTAACCTCAACCACTTTAAGGCAAACTGTGTACATGTGTCATTTCTCCCATAAATTCTTAGTCAAAGTTTTTAAAGCATACATGTCATGTTGGCTTTCTCCCACTAACTTTAAAGCATGCTTTTTGTAAGTGCATAAAATAATTTTGCAAACCATGTAAATGTCAGTTCTCTCAAGCTTTAAGGCCTAAAAATTGAAACTAAAGTGGCTGAACTCTCATATAATTTTGAACTTCCATAGGATTTTAGTATGTCTGTTGAGTGTTAACTTCTACAAGTTCTAAAGGCAGAGTCTGTAAAGGGCCAGGTAGCCTCGGATCTCATATTTTCTCAAAGGTGACATATCCAGTAAATGCCCCTATAGTCAATCTCTATAACAGATCTAAATAGAAGTTCTTCATTTTAATATCCATAAACCTCAACTTTAAGGCAAGCTGTGTACATGTGTCATTTCTCCCATAAATTCTTAGGAAAAGTTTTTAAAGCACACATGTCATGTTGGCTTTCTCCCATTAACTTTAAATCTTGTTTTTTGTAAGTGCATAAAATAATTTTGCAAACCATGTAAATTTCATTTCTCTCAAGCTTTAAGGCCTAAAAATTGAACCTAAAGTGGATTAACTCTCATAGAATTTCAAACTTCTATAGGATTTTAGTATGTCTGTTGAGTGTTAACTTCTACAAGTTCTAAAGGCAGAGTCTGTAAAGGGCTAGGTAGCCTCTGGATCTCATATTTTCTCAAAGGTGACATATCCAATAAATGCCCCTACAGTCAATCTTTGTAACAGATCTAAATAGAAGTTCTTCATTTTAATATCCATAAATCTCAACTTTAAGGTAAACTGTGTACATGTGTCATTTCTCCCATAAATTCTTAAGCAAAGTTTTTAAAGCATACATGTCACGTTGGCTTTCTCCCATTAACTTTAAAGCATGTTTTTTGTAAGTGCATAAAATAATTTTGCAAACCATGTAAATGTCATTTCTCTCAAGCTTTAAGGCCTAAAAATTGAACCTAAAGTGGTTGAACTCTTATAGAATTTTGAACTTCCATAGGATTCTAGTATGTTTGTTGAGTGTTAACTTCTACAAGTTCTAAAGGAAAAGTATGTAAAGGGCCAAGTAGCCTCTGGATCTCATCTTTTCTCAAAGGTGACATATCCAGTAAATTCCTCTACAATCAATTTCTGTAATAGATCTAAATATAAGTTCTTCATTTTCATATCCATAAACCTCAACCACTCTAAGGAAAACTGTGTACATGTGTCATTTCTCCCTTCTCCTGTAATCTTTTAGGCAAGCTTTAAGGCATGTGTCATTTATATTTCATTTCTCCTAAAAACTCATAAAGGTGTGACTTTTTACATAACTAGTTGTTTTATTAAGTGCATAAAATTCATTTCTCCCACAAACTTTGTAAAATCAGATCAAATGTGCGAAAATAATGAATGCTTTCGTGACAATTTATATTTCCATGAAATCATTTTTCAAAGGGGCTTCATGGTATTTTCCGAACGACGGAAAATTGGGTAAAAGTTCGGTCGAAATTTTATAAAAAATTTGGCCGAACTTTTATGTCATTAGACTTGACGAGTCGTCGGCGCAAAAAACAATTCGACTGAACTTTTTTTAAGAGTTCAGCTGAACCAACACGTTAGAAATTACACAGAGTAAATCTCTGAATACATATCTTCAACTTTGGACTGAATAAACTCCATGAAACATTCTGAATTAACTGTCGGAACTAAGACAAGCATTTTCAGAATTCAATCTACTTTCAAGGAATATATCTTTTATGGAATTTCATAAATATTTACTAATTTTAATTAATTTTGTAATAAAACGGGTACAAACAATTCCTGAAGGTCATTATGATTCAGTGAAATCATAATTTTGTATCTTCCAAAATACATTGTAAAAAAAATTGAAAAAATTATGGTGCATTACATTGGTCCATCGTCTCTAATGGGTATTTTTTAGATCTTTAGTTTATAACTTATATGTTAAGAAATTTCTTGCGTCGCGAAACATATTCAAAATATGCATTTTTTTCATATTGGACCAGTTCAAAAAATTCTAGTAATTATGATATGCATCAGTTGGCTTTGTAAATATGATGAAACCGAAGTAAACTTTGTCTAGATTGTTGTAACACATTTTGTTTCTAAAAAACACAAAGTTTCAAAGAATACAACATTACGTATTAACATGACTTCTATGAATCCTTTGATTGTTAAAAAACACACACTCAAAGAAACGCTAAGTTGACATATCAAATGTGTATAAAAAAATTCCAAAAAAATAAGTAATGGAAAGCTAATAAATTTTTTGACAACTTTTATTTTTATTGCAAAATGAAATTCTAAACAGCAAAATTTTTTTGGCTTGCAGAAAGTTGAAGAACTGAAAAAAATGAAAGTTTTTTTCAAAAAAGGGCAAAAAGTGTAATTCAACTTCACATTTTTACCCATATCCCTATACATTTATTATATTATATTATATTATATTATATTATTTTTATATAGTATATTAATTACATGTTATTATACAATTTAAATAATATAAATTTTAATTAATAGCATATAATATAATTAAAAATTTAAAAATTTATATTTATATTTTATTTTAAGTTATTTAAGTAAAAAGAACAAATGCATTAGTTGTTCAACGATAATGAATTTTTCTTGAAAATCTCATTCTTATTTATAGTCATATCAATACAATTTTTTTATTAATTTTATTTTGGTACAACTTTTGAATTGAATTTAACTACGGTTACATGGATTGTGGTGCAAAAAGTGAATTGCAAATTCATAAATATTATTTTATTGGTTTAGCTATTATTTTATTATTTTCATAGGAGGCCCATTTTAAACCTCAAAATTCCCCTAATGCGAGCGACAGAGGAATGTGATGATGGAAAACTTTGCCTAGATCCTTCGGTGGCTACCCGCGGGTGACACATCTTCTTCCAACAGCCACTCTGGAGGTGTCACTCTAGAGTGGTTGATAGAAGAAGATACGTCACTTGTGGCTAGCCGCCAAAGGATCTAGGAAATTTTTTCCATCATTGCATTCCTTTGTCACTCGAGGGCATCTTCAAGCAATATTTTGAAAGGATCTCCTGCTCCCTAGTCTTTCTTTTCCGCCATGGGAAGTCGTCAGGGTTTGCGAGGTTGATCTTGCAAAAGTTCAACCAGTTTGAGCTCTAAATCCTTATACCCTGACCTTGTTGGGGACAAGCAAATAAAAACAGAGAAATAGAATACCACTCTGATACCACTGATCTGAACTTAAGTAGGAACACAACATAATACAAATATAACCATAAATACAGAGATGCAGCAAAAAAAACACTTCATTTCATTAATGTGAAAGAACTGAAATATGCTTACATGCAGAATGGAAATAAAATAGCTCGGGTTATCCAGATCTTTTAACTTCAAGGATGCATTTATAATTTCATATAAAAGAGCATATTAACCAAGTAACTTAAACCACATGAAAAGAAGCGGAAATCATAAGCAAGCATGAGATCAAATACAGAACGATTTTATTACGGAGTTCACCCAATGTGGGATACGTCTCCGGGCCCTGTTTAAAAGTGGGGAGGCCTTCTTTCATTAAATGGAATCAAATGAATTAGTTACAAGCAACTTTACAAAAAATGACCCTTATACCTCCAACCTAGATAATGGCCTGAAAATGGAGACCTCAGCTGGATAAATGGATTGCACAAATTGATTCCTGGTGCAAAAACGTGCAAACATGACTATAAATTTGTCAAATTCTGACACTGGCACCTCTGGCCCACTAAAGTAATATTTTCAGCATCTTGTGGATTCCTCTTCCACCGCCCCTGGCCGCTCCTGGTTCTGCGCCCTCCATCCTCTGATGGTATGGTTGGAATGAGTCGATGAGGGTTTAAGTAATATCGTTAGGTGGAGTTACCAACCCAGTCATTTGGATCATTGGCAATGGTTAGTGGTTTTAGAGTTTAGTTCGGGGCGAACCGGGTTCAAAACCCATCACACCCCGTTTTGGCTCCGACTTGGTGTAATTATGGTTCACCATTGATACAAAACATAGGTTATAACCTTATATAGTTAATTGTTTCAAATATATTCTAAATAAAATGAAAAATATTCAATGTAAAACACATGCATTAACATATAATTGTGATATTTTCCCTTCTTTCCAACTTAGTGGAAATCCTTCTAGAAAAATCTCTTTTAATGAAGTAGATATATCCATAGTGATCCACCGATATTTGTTCACCAACAACTATTGCATTTTGGACTTGTATATCTCAAAACTATGCTCATTGAATTTATGCATCTATATCTTTAAACTATTCAACTGTTTTATTAAACCATATGAATCATTTCGATATATCTCCCATTTTAATGGGGTCTATCACATTTTGAGAAAAACACATTAGCCATAAAAGTTTCCCATTGAAACAAAAAGTAATTTGATACAAAACATCTAGGTTTTAACCTTATAGAATTAATTGTTTCAAATAGATTCTTAATAAAATGAAAAATATTCAATGTAAAACACATGCACATTAACATATAATTGTGATATTTTCCCTTTTTTCCAAATTAGTCCATCCTTCTAGAAAAATCCCTTTTAATGAAGCAAATATATCTATAGTGATCCACTGATATTTGTTCACCAACAACTATTCCATTTTGGATTTATATATCTCAAAACTATGGTCATTGAATTTATGCATCTATATCTAGTAAATGCCCCTATATTCAATCTCTGGAATAGATTAAAATAGAAGTTATTCATTTTAATATCCATAAAACACAACCACTTTAAGGCAAACTGTGTACATGTGTCATTTCTTCCATAAATTCTCAGGCAAAGTTTTTAAAGTATACATGTTATGTTGGATTTCTCCCATTAACTTTAAAGCATGTTTTTTGTAAGTGCATAAAATAATTTTTCCAACCATGTAAATGTCATTTCTCTCAAGCTTTAAGGCCTAAAAATTGAACCTAAAGTGGCTGAACTCTCATAGAATTTTGAACTTCCATGGGATTTTAGTCTGTCGGTTGAGTGTTAACTTCTACAAGTTCTAAAGGCAGAGTCTGTAAAGGGCCAGGTAGCCTTTGGATCTCATCTTTTCTCAAAGGTGACATATCCAGTAAATGCCCCTACAATCAATCTTTGTAACAGATATAAATAAAAGTTCTTCATTTTAATATCCATTAACCTCAACCACTTTAAGGCAAACTGTGTACATGTGTCATTTCTCCCATAAATTCTTAGTCAAAGTTTTTAAAGCATACATGTCATGTTGGCTTTCTCCCATTAACTTTAAAGCATGTTTTTTGTAAGTGCATAAAATAATTTTGCAAACCATGTAAATGTCAGTTCTCTCAAGCTTTAAGGCCTAAAAATTGAACCTAAAGTGGCTGACATATCATAGAATTTTGAACTTTCATAGGATTTTAGTCTGTTTTTTGAGTGTTAACTTCTACAAGTTCTAAAGGTAGAGTTTGTAAAGGGCCAGGTAGCGTCGGATCTCATATTTTCTCCAATGTCACATATCCAGTAAATGCCCCTACAGTCAATCTCTGTAACATATCTAAATAGAAGTTCTTCATTTTAATATCCATAAACCTTAACTTTAAGGCAAACTGTGTACATGTGTCATTTCTCCCATAAATTCTTAGGAAAAGTTTTTAAAGCATACATGTCATGTTGGCTTTCTCCCATTAACTTTAAAACAAGTTTTTTGTAAGTGCATAAAATAATTTTTCAAACCATGTAAATGTCATTTCTCTCAAGCTTTAAGGCCTAAAAATTGAACCTAAAGTGGATGAACTCTCATGGAATTTCAAACTTCCATAGGATTTTAGTCTATCTGTTGAGTGTTAACTTCTACAGGTTCTAAAGGCAGAGTTTGTAAAGGCCCAGGTAGCCTCTAGATCTCATCTTTTTTCAAAGGTGACATATCCAGTAAATGCCCCTACAGTCAATCTCTCTAACATATCTAAATAGAAGTTCTTCATTTTAATGTCCATAAACCTCAACTTTAAGGCAAACTGTGTACATGTGTCATTTCTCCCATAAATTCTTAGGCAAAGTTTTTAAAGCATACATGTCATGTTGGCTTTCTCCCATTAACTTTAAAGCATGTTTTTTGTAAGTGCATAAAATAATTTTGCAAACCATTTAAATGTCATTTCTCTCAAGTTTTAAGGCCTAAAAATTGAACCTAAAGTGGTTGAACTCTCATAGAATTTTGAACTTCCATAGGATTCTAGTCTATCTGTTGAGTGTTAACTTCTACAAGTTCTAAATTCAAAGTCTGTAAAGGGCCAAGTAGCCTCTGGATCTCATCTTTTCTCAAAGGTGACATATCCAGTAAATTCCCCTACAGTTAATCTCTGTAACAGATCTAAATATAAGTTCTTCATTTTCATATCCATAAACCTCAACCACTCTAAGGAAAACTATGTACATGTGTCATTTCTCCCTTCTCCCATAAACTTTTAGGAAAACTTTAAGGCATGTGCCATTTATATTTCATTTCTCCCACAAACTCATAAAGGTGTGACTTTTGACATAACTAGTTGTTTTATTAAGTGCATAAAATTCATTTCTCCCACAAACTTTGTAAAATCAGACCAAATGTGCAAAAATATGCGAAAATAATGAATGATTTCGCGACAATTTATATTGCCATGAAATGTTTTTTTGGAGGGGCTTCGTGGTATTTTCCGGCCGACAGGAAATTGGTTAAAAGTTCGACTGGAATTTTATAAAAAATTCGACTGAATTTTTATGTCGTTAGACTTGACGAGCTGTCGGCGCAAAAAACAATTCGACTGAACTTTTTTTAAGAGTTCAACTGAACTAACACATCAACAATTATGCAGAGAAAAGCTCTGAATATATAAATTCAATTTTGGATTTCTTAAACTCCATGAAAAAATATGAATTAATTGTCGGAATCAAGACAAGCATTTTTAGAATTCAATCTACTTTCAGGAAATATAACTTGTATGGAATTTCATAAATATTTACTAATTTTAATTAATTTTGTAATAAAACTGGTGCAAACAATTTCTGAAGGTCATTATGATTCAATGAAATCATAATTCTATATCTTCCAAAATACATTGTAAAAAAAATTGAAAAAATTATGGTGCATTACATTGGTCCATCGTCTCTAATGGGCAGTTTTTAGATTTTTAGTTTATAACTTATATGTTAAGAAATTTCTTGCGTCGCGAAACATATTCAAAATATGCAGTTTTTTTCATATTGGACCAGTTCAAAAAATTCTAGTAATTATGATATGCATCAGTTGGCTTTGTAAATATGATGAAATTGAAGTAGACTCTGTCTAGATTGTTGTAACACATTTTGTTTCTCAAAAACACAAAGTTTCAAAGAATACAACATTGCATATTAACCTGACTTCTTATGAATCTTTTGATTGTTAAAAAACACACACTCAAAGAAACGCTAAGTTGACATATCAAATGTGTATAAAAAAATTCCAAAAAATAAGTAATATAAAGCTAATAAAATTTCTGACAACTTTTATTGTATCGCAAAATGAAATTTTAAACAGAAAAATTGTTTTGGCTAGTAGAAAGTTGAAGAAAAGAAAAAAATGAAAGTTTTTTCTCAAAAAAGGGCAAAAAGTGTAACCCAACTTCACATTTTCACCAATATAAATTTTAATTAATAGTATATAATATAATTAAAAATTTATAAATTTATATTTATATTTTATTTTAAGTTATTTAAGTACAAAGGACAAATTCATTAGTTGTTCAACGATAATGAACTTTTCTTGAAAAGCTCATTCTTATTTATAGTCATATCAATACAATTTTTTTATTAATTTGATTTTGGTACAACTTTTGAATTGAATTTAACTATGGTTACATGGATTGTGGTGCAAAAAGTGAATTGCAAATTCATAAATATTATTTTATTGGTTTAGCTATTATTTTATTATTTCCATAGGAGGCCCATTTTAGACCTCAAAATTCCCCTAATGCGAGCGATAGAGGAACGTGATGATGGAAAACTTTGCCTAGATCCTTCGGTGGCTACCCACATGTGACACATCTTCTTCCAGCAGCCACTCTGGAGGCGTCACTCCAAAGTGGTTGTTGGAAGAAGATATGTCACTTGTGGCTAGCCGCCGAAGGATCTAGGAAAATTTTTCCATCATTGCATTCCTTTTTCACTCAAGGGCATCTTTAAGCAACATTTTGAAAGGATTTCCTGCTCCCTAGTCTTTATTTTCCACCATGGGAAGTCATCAGGGTTTGCGAGGTTGATCTTGCAAAGGTTCAACCAGTTCGAGCTCTAAATCCTTATACCCTGACCTCGTTGGGGACATGCAAATAAAAACAAAGAAAGAGCATACCACTCTAATACCATTGATCTGAACTTAAGTAGGAACGCAACACAATACAGATATAACCATATACAGAGATGCCGCAAAAAAAACACTTCATTCATTAATGTGAAAGAACTGAAATATGCTTACATGCAGAATGGAAATAAAATAGCTCGGGTGATCCAGATCTTTTAACTTCAAGGATGCATTCATAATTTCATATAAAAGAGCATATTAGCCAAGTAACTTAAACCACATGAAAAGAAGCAGAAATCATAAGCAAGCATGAGATCAAATACAAAACGATTTGATTACGGAGTTCACCCAATGTGGGCTACGTCTCCGGGCTCTGGTTAAAAGTGGGGAGGCATTCTTTCATTAAGTGGAATCAAATAAATCAGTTACAAGAAACTTTACAAAAAATGACCCTTATACCTCCAACCTGGATGATGGCCTGAAAATGGAGACCTTAGCGGGATAAATGGATTGCACAAATTGATTCCTGGTGCAAAAACGTGCAAACATGACTATAAATTTGTCAAATTCTGACACTGGCACCTCTGGCCCACTAAGGGAATATTTTCAGCATCTTGTGGATTCCTCACTTAGTGTTCCACCGCCCCTAGCCACTCTTGCTTTTGCGCCCTCCATCCTCCGATGGTCTGGTTGGAATGAGTTGATGAGGGTTTAAGTAATATCATTAGGTGGAGTTACCAACCCAGTCGTTTGGATCATTGGCAATGGTCAGCGGTTTTAGAGTTTAGTTCGGGGCAGACCGGGTTCAAAACCCATCGCACCCCGTTTTGGCTCCGACTTGGTGTAATTATGGTTCACCGTTGTAACGTTATCCGGGACCGCCCGTTGGCGGGCCAGTGCATGTGGGTCGGGTAGGTTCAAACCCTGCCAACCCCATTATATGATAATACTTGGCACTTGTGGGAGCGTGTCTGCTAGACTTCTATTGGAAATGCTTTTGTGATTCGATTGGGGTTGGGCGGGTCCGTCAGGGGTGCCCTGCCCACCCAATTATAATATATATAATATATATACAATTTTTGAGTTGTGGCTAAGGTTCAATGGAAAAATTAATTAGGTGACAAATTCGCTTGCTCCGGTGTCCGGATTCACTGTGTTGAAATGCTGCCAAATTGTTGCCTATTTAAGACTGTCACTTGGCCAAGTTTGACCAGAACTTTAACCAACTATAACTTGAGAATACGAACTCGTATTTGAGTGTCATTCACACCGTTGGAATCAGGGTGACAAGCACTACGATCTGGTCCTAGTTTCACTTCCATCTGATGACTTTTATTTTTGATCTATTTTCAAGGCCACTTCTATTTTTGGATCCTCCTAGATCATCGAGTGATGGTAGCTTATCTCTGAGAAGTTATGTGGCAGCTACATGCCTCTGAATTTTGTTACAATGAGGATGAAAGGCCTATTTATTATTTATAAACAATGGAAAAACCTAAACATCCAAAAAACTAACCCTAAGAGATGAAGTGCCAAAACCATGGGCCCCATTTGGGTAAATTGGTACATCAACATCACGAGGTCGTAACTTTGGCATACAATCTTTGTTTGACACGCACAATACCTCGTTAGAAATATCTATTCTAGGACTATAAATTTTGACTGCAAACACCAATCAAAGAGTTATGTTTGCATGTTTTCCAAAAAAAAAACGTCGTTTAGGGCCTCAAAACGGCTCTCAAATTTCAAGATCCGAAAAACTGCCAAAAATAGTAAATTGTGCTACAATTAAGGAAACTGAAAAACTGAAAGAAACAATGGTGGGGGTCTAAGTGGAATAGGTAGGTGGACACCAATATCCATATGTATTAGAGAGATTGATGACTGCTTCTTGCGGCTCAACTAAGCCACTAGGCACTCTCCAAAAAAGAAATAACCTCCACTTGTGTTTTTCCTATCATCTACATTTTTAGCCAATCTGCATTTGTATAAGTTGTTAAGGAGAAGTTTTTACCTCATGGATACATAATCCATAATACATTATAGCTCTCAAATATATAAGTATATTTTTTGTTTCTAGGAGATGACTTTGTTTGGGGATTTTTTAAAATCTTCCAACAACACCAACAACTTTCATAATGTTTCGAATTGTAGCATTTGGAGTCAGTGTTCTTGTAGGACTACACAAGTGCATGTGTATTAGTTGTAACAGCTTGGTGGATGGGTTTTTTTTTTTTTTCTTTTAAAATGAACACTGATTTGATTACTAATCTAGAAGACTTGTGAATTGTGTTTTCTAGTTTAAATATTTTTGGCAGGTATCTTACAACTTGATTTTACTTACCTTTAGAATTTGATCGAATTTTAAGTGTCCTAGCCTTCTGTGCACAACCAAATTTCATCATATTTTCCAAGACAACATTTCTCATTCTTTTCGTTTAGAACATAAAAATTATTGTTTGTTCTAACATCTTTAATTACCACTTCACCTATATCTACTAATTTAATTTCATGTCCTTTAGAATGAAAAACAACATCGTATCCTTGATCACACATCTATGAAACACTCAAAAAAGTGTGTTTCAATCCTTCAAAAAATAAGACATTTTTAGCTTTACCTCTTTCATTTACTAGACTAATAATGCATTTTCCTATTATTGTACCTAGAACGTCATTTCCAAAAGTGACATTACCTTTGTTGTCTTATTTTAGTGATAGGATTTTTTTTCTTATGCTGTGGCATATGCTTTGAAAACCCACTATCTACATAACAAAGGCTACCCTGATTTTTTGAATACAACACAATGCCACATTTTTCACTACTTCCTTCCTTTTTTGTTGTCATACCTTCGGTTTTTCTTTTTCTTGCTTGTCCCTAGGAGCTAGTGCAAATCTTTTGATTCTACTTTCAATTAACTTATGCCCAAAACATTGACAGTTGTAGCATTCCAGCATGTTATCTAAAGGAGAAAAATAATTTCTATGCTTGGGTATATTTCTCTTTATATTTGCAAATATGTTATTTGACTAATAGAATATCTTTATTTGATTTCTAATTTTCCTATATCTTAAATTTACTCTACAACTTGACAACTTTATGTCCATAGTTTGTGCATGTAAAAAAATAGCCAACAAAAATATTTTCATACCTGGAAGAAATTTTGTTGTTGTATTGTTGTTCTCTTCTCCTTGAATAACAATGGTTCTTTGTTGAACTCTATGATTGTTTCTCAAATTAAAATTTTGTTGTTGATTTTTATTTCCACTTGTTTTTATCTAACTACTCTTCTTCGTGCTTTTTTTCTCCTACTATTTGCGGTCAAGTTATTTATTTGTACCACATTTTGATCCTTTGACTACTTCAACAAAGTTGATGGGTTTCTTGCCTTTAAGTGTTTTTAATCTTGACTCTCTTTCATAGCCCAAACTAGTATTGATATGAGGGGATCTTTCAACATTCATAATTTCATCCAATTTACTATACCCTTTGATAAATTATTGATATATACATAGTTGTTCCTTAGTCTTGTCTAATTATTTTCTAAGGGTGACAATATCCTCGTAAAGATTTTCACATGTCTTGTCTTTTTATTTCAGTTGCTCCAACAAAGTATCTTCAATTTTATTTACTTCCTCAATTTTTAAAAGAAGAGGTGCTAAATTTTCAAAGTTACCTTTTTCTTTTTCTAAGTTTTCCAACATCTTTTTTTGCATCTTATTCTTTTTCGTTAGCCTTTGAATTTGTTCTAAGGAACTGGTGAATTCACCTTCTAAGTATACTTCAACCACTTCTTCATCATATTCTACATGTTCTTCTTCTAGAGTGTCTAAAGCCATGAGCATGAACTCATATTTACTACATTTAGCTATGTCCTCATCAAAGTATTTTTTATTTCCATATTATAAGGAACAACTATCATATTGAGTATAGAAACTTTCTTTTTGATATTATTATCCTTTTGTATTTTTATATACTTCTCCTTTTGTTCATGTTCATTCTTGTTTTTCTTTTGTGTACACTTAGAAGCATAATTACCTACTTTACGACAATTGAAACACTTGAAAGGAAACTTTACTTCATATTTAACTGATCCTCTCTTCAAATTTTTGACAAATTTTTCCTCCTCTCCATCTAATTCACAACATGAGTCATCTTGATATTCTTTTGTTTTCTTTCTTGCTTTGAAGGTAACCTCCCTTGTTGGAGTTATTCCTTTTTCAATCCTTATTTCATAGGTCATAAATGTTCCAAGTAATTGATCCAGTGTTAGAGTGTTGAGATCTATCATTTCCTCAATAGCTGACATCTTGGGATTGAAACTTTATAGAAGTGGTCTCAACACTTTTTACACTACATTTGACTTAGCCATTTTTCATCACCTATTATTGTATTGAGTGCTTGATCCACTCGAAATAAGAATTTCGATATTTCCTCATCCTTATTCATTTTTATGGATTCAAACTATATTATGTAGTCTTCAATTTTAGCCTTCTTCACTTTACTATTCCTTTCAGAACAACCACTCATTTTGTCCCATATTTCCTTGGGAACGGTGCAATCCATGATTTTGACCAATTTAGATTCAGGAAGTCCAATAAGAAATGCATTAATTTCCTTAGCATTATAGGTGATCCGAATGGAAAATGGCATCAACCCATGGTATTCATCTACCCATGTTATCCATCCACCCATGGTATTGTAAATGGCATCAACCCATGGTATTCATCCACCCATGATATTTGTTCGCCCATGGTATTGTAAGTGACCCATGGTATGTATCCACCCATGGTATTCATCCACACATGGGATTTACCCATGGTATTGTAAGCGGTTTCAGATTCAGGTCACGTCTCCATGGGAATTAGGGTTTGAAACATATTTCAGTTTCAATGTTTTGCAGCAACCTTCAGCAAAATCCATGAATTTTTTTGGGCGGCAAGTTTTCAGATCAGATCTGAAACTTTTGGTGAAAAATTTACAAAAAAAAAGACCAGATCTGGATTCCTTGCGAAAAATCACCCATGTTCAAAAAAAAATCGGTCGAATCGGAGTCTGGATGTGGGAGTTATCATTGATTTAAAATCAACTATTTTTTCAGAAATTTTGTGATGGCGAGACAGTTCCAGCGCGAATATGAGATTCTAGAGTCTCCAGATAGTGGTTTCAAACACATAAGAAGATGAAGAATTATCATTCCATTTCCAAAAATAGGCTATAATAAATATTCTGAGTCATATTGACCGAGTTATGCTCATTTTAAATCTGGAGCAGCATTCAGAGCGGGTTCCCTTTGGAGACGTGCCCTCCCACCCTGCTTTAGTAGGCACCTGCTTCACATTCATCAGTTTCAGCATAGCAGCATTCGGCTTGGGTTATTTTGAGACGTATCCTCCCACCCCAAGCTATGTAGGCACCTGCTACTTCATCAACAATCAACATCACGGTTATGGGTCAACCACACAAAATCATTTTCATCGAAGTCCATTTTCTAAGCTGCACACTGTTAGTCACACAATTGGTCACAAGCATTACAAGGTATCTATATCCTCGGATCTTTGTTTGTCATGTTTTTTGGTTCATCCACAAACCCACACTTCATCGAAGTCCATTTCCTAGGCCGCACACTGTCAATATCATAGTTGGTCACAAGCATTACAGGGTATCTCTATCCTTGGATCTTCATTCATCACGGTTATGGGTTAACTACACAAAACCCTTCTCTTCAATGGCTCTTCATATTCAACAAAGGCTTCTCAGGAGGGAACTTCATGTAATGGGGACCATTTCTTCTTAAGGAGGGAGGAATGATCCGAATAGAAAATGGCATCAACCCATGGTATTTATCTACCCATGTTATCCATCCACCCATGGTATTGTAAATGACATCAACCCATGGTATTCATCCACCCATGATATTTATTCGCCCATGGTATTGTAAGTGACCCATGGTATGTATCCACCCACGGTATTCATCCACACATGGGATTTACCCATGGTATTGTAAGTGGTATCTACCCATGGTATTGGACTATGGTATCTACACATGGTATTGTAACTCAAAAAAGGCTATAAATAACAAGCTTCGGTTTGTAAAAGGACAAATTGTCCGCCACAATGTAGCTTCTACAGTTATTCTCTGTTTTAATAAAACAATTTTCTTTGTGGTTTTATTTTCTTTGTGTTCTCTCTTTTTTCTGGCATTCTAATTTTGCAGATCTTGTCAGATCCATTTCAATTTTTTAGATATTGGGGGTCTCCCCCCAAGATCTGGATCAATAGGTGAACTCAAGCTTATGAGCTCTGGTAATTATAACAAGTGGTTTTTCATATCCATCTTGCACTATGTCCCAAACATCTACACCAAGGGATTGTAAATATTCATTCTTACCTTCCAGAAAGTATAGTTTGTTCAAGTGAATCTAGGAGCCTTGTTGGTGTGTCCTCCATCCTAGTTAGACATTTTTCCTTATCTTCCTTCAAGTTATTAGACTAATCCTAAAGGAACATGACTCTAATACTAATTGTTAAAAACCAAGAAAATACTGAGAGGGTGGGGGTGAATCAGTATTTTAACAATTTAAAAATTCCTTGATCAAGGTAAGAATACTTAGAAACACAATAATAAACAGTAGCACACCAATCTCATAAAATCTAGACACAATATATTAATGTGGAAACCCAAATTCTTTTTTATTATGATGCAGAATAAAGCTCCAACCTCAAATTACGTTAATTTTTGTGTATGATACAACCTACATAAGTCGTAAACCTTCTCTCTCTCTTCAATAACCAACTAGCTGATATTTCAAGCACAAACCTAAAGGAAGCACCAACTCCCTGTTTTATCAGCACCAACTAAAAGGAAGCTCCAACTCTCTATTGTGCAAGCACATACGTCCACATCCCTTCAAATCATTCTTTCAAATAAATTTCAAACTCAAATAAAAAAGGCTTCTCTATCATACATTCATAGGAAAATTCATTGTTTTTCTCACCCAAACACTACTCTCTATCAAGATGCACACAACTTAGATACCACAGATACCTTCTTTGTAATGTTTCCACTATTTATATAAATTTATATTTTGTTCTATATTCATTTGATTTGTTAATTTTGATTTTATCAATTAGTTTTACTTCATCTATATTATTTAAATTAACAATTATCCATCTATGTGTTCTCTTTCTATTCACCCCGTTAATACTTATTTCATCAAATATATTCTCAGTTTGTGTGTGAACAATTAGCTTTCATTCCCTACATGTTGTTCTAAAATAAAACTATGATTTTTTCAATTTGTTTTAATTCCAATTTTGTTTTGTATTTCACTAATGTTTGGGCTATGGTTAGCTTTCCTTTAAATTTTATGCTAAAGTGAAAAATTTGGTTTAGCTTCCTTTCTCTTTAAAAAAATGGGTCGTGTCCTCGACTTAACCGTACAACGCTTAAATGAGTTGAATCCAGATTCAGACATATTCTCATTTCACTAGCATCGAAACCTATGGATCCTAGATATGTTTGATCAACACTAAGTTTAATTTGGATCTAGATCATGTGTAAGTCTTAAGACTATTGAATGATCCATGGGCCCTAAGCCTTATTTTGGGCCCACTGCCAGGTCACTGTATATTTTATCCAAAAAATCATTAACATGGAAAATTGTTTACAAACTTACCCCTAGGCACAAATATCAATGATTTGTTGCATTTTATGTTAATTTCATCACTTCCACATGTCATATGGGAACATGCTACTTGGCCACCAAATAGTTCCAAGCATACATGCCACATGTCATGCTCCCAAGGTGCCACGTAATCACTCATCCATGTCATTACCACCTATTTACACATTTCCTCTTTTCATTGGGCCATGTTATATTTCTTTCTACATCAATGCTAGTTTTCATCCCCTTGTCAAAGGTATGGAGGGGTCCTAAGGTTTATGTATTTTGAGACCATTTTCTTCATTAATTCAAAAAATGGTCAGAGGGAAAAATTCACGTTATTAACCAAACTTCTTGTGATGGAAATTTCCTTTGTCTAGCGAACTTAAGGTTATTGTGGCATTCTTTTATTCTAACACATATAAGCCATAGATGCTTCCGCGGTGGGATGTGAATTTTCACATTACCTATTGGAGACATTCCCATCTCCTAGATTCTATCTACCATGAAAATATCCAATTATGAAACCTCTATGAACCTTTTTACTCTCATGTCATGATGAAATTTCATGCAAAGTCATCAACATGCCACATATCACTTAACGAGTGGTTCCACATGTCACTTGGATTTAACCCACTTGGGTACACGAAAATGCCAAATATGTATGCCATGTGTCACATGTCTCATCATGTCATATGTCATCATGTGTATATGTCCTTCCAACTAGCCGCGAACTCATCTTCGTCATCCAATCATACTTTTCCATCTGTCACTATGCCAAATTACCAAGTATGGAAGGAAGGCCTCAGGGTCCTGTGTTTTTCGACCAATTCCTTCCTTAAATTTTTCAAAGACCCAGGCATTGAATTTACAAAAAATTTTAGTGAATAAATATTTCATTGTCTCATAGAGTCTATTAATTTTAGCTCCTCACTTATCCACATCAAGCCTTTTGTGGTGCAAATGGAAATTACTGCATCAAGTGCCAGAAAAAAATATCGTTTGTGATATTTGTCAACTGCGGGATCATGAATCTCCATGACAAAGACTCTCATCTTAAATTTCCTTTTTGTGACATGAATTTTTACATCCAATAATGGGAAAAATCCTTTCCATGCCTTTGGAACCATGAGAATTTGGAACCCTTCCAATCTTCAAAGTGCCATAACTTCTCATCTTTTTGTATTTTTCCATGCTTCTGTATACCATTGGAAAGGTCTCTCAGAGGGTTATCCAACTGAACTTTTTGAATTTTCTTTTGAAAACATTACATGTAGACAAAAATCCTTCAAAGATAGGCTATAATCATTAGAAACTCTCAACTAACTCCCCCTAAACTTGTATACTAGACATTAATGACTAGACTTTGACATTAATGACAACACCTTTCTCAACACCTTCCACTAATTTTATTGATGAATCCTTCTCCCTTTATTAACAAAAACATGAAGTCCACTAAATAAACTAATAAATAATTTGATGATCCTATTAATTTTTTTGAATCGATGGGTAGATTCAAATGGTTGCATTATACTATAAATCATATTGATTCTAACCACCGTGTAGCTGGTAATAGTAATAGCCTTGTTCCTCAAAAGAGTATTAAGCCACCTTTTCCCCCTTAAGGCTAATCCAAAACCCAAATCTTGTAATGAAAATAATAGAATGCCATTAGAGGTATACTTGGGAAATAACTTATGAAAGTTAAATGTGCATGTCCCATTCTTGGAAATTGCCAAGATTGAACCCCCAAGTGGAAAATTCAAGATAATTCTCAACCTATATAAAGAGTATGAGGACCCCTTTTCTTATATTATAGAACAAGTATAATAATAGAAAAAGTGGAGGGAATGCATGTTTCTTGTTATTCCTTGCAACCAACAACCTTATATTACACAATTATATGATTGATTGATGTGCCTTTGCAAATGTAATGCCTTTAAGAGTCGTGAATTAGTTGGAAGTGCATATTGTTGGGCCTTATATGAATTTGGAAATTTTGATTCAAATTCCATATATATGCACCACTTAATAAAGGATGTTCAAGGTCTCTTTGTTTCCTAACAAAAATATATATGAATTAATGGGCATAATGGTCTTTTATGTTCCAAATGCTTAGGGCATGCACTTATCACAAAAATGGTTAAAATCGATTAGTGGGAAACTACAAGTGAATCTATCATATGCTACAATTCCCACAACTAATTGGAAACCATTTACTATATGCCTAGAACCACACATAGCTGAGAATGTGGGTGATATTTATCCTTTCCATTTCCCTAAGCATCTTGGCAAGATCAAGCATGACCAAACTCCTTTAAAACTATGTTTGGATTGGAAACACTTTGAACAAAATATCCTTGAAAGACATAATTTGGTTAAGGAATTAGGAGGGAATTTGTATCAATTCAATAGAATACCTTCATCCAAAAGTAAAAGAAAAACATACCAAAAATTTGAAAAGAAGCAATGAGTTCAAAGGTAAGGAAAATATCCTTGAAAGACATAATTTGGTTAAGGAATTAGGAGGGAATTTGCATAAATTCAATAGAATACCTTCATCCAAAAGTAAAAGAAAAACATGCCAAAAATTTGAAAAGAAGCAATGAGTTCAAAGGTAAGGAAAGAACTTTCAAGTTGGAGTTATAGTACTAATGGATGATAACATTTGTCCTTTAAGGTCACGATGAAGTAGGGGTAGATTAATTTTACATATCCAACCTTGATGGTGAGCCCTTTGTTGGTAAAATAAAATTTCATTTTGAACCAAAATAGCCTATCCAACTCACATAAATATTCAATCCAAGTAGGTTTTTGTTTAAAGGCTATCATGAAAAATAAATGCAGGAACAAATGGAAATCACTGCAATGTCACTTTCATCACTCAAGGCACACTTTTTGTCACACCTGAAACCTTGTTCACGTTTGCAGAAAGGAAATACACACAATTTCATAATAAAACACACTATATCACACAATCACTCTTATTCAAAAGAAACAACACTTATAGAAACCACTCAACACTCAGGAAATTGTTGAAACATTCATTCAATGAATTAAATGAACCAAGAATTTGTAACAATATTCAAATAACCATCAAACTAAAGAAGGGATTGATCAAGGGCCTATGTGGTTACACAATGAAAGAGGTTATGATTTTGCAACTATACAATGCATGAAAATGATTTGTAAAAGTAACATTAAATTACGCAAATCATACCGAGAGAAAATAATGCATATCTACAATACCTCTCTAACGAGTGATCCTTACAAAGAAGGAGGTATCTTCCTCTTTAGCATGGGTTGGTGATTTACACGACACACAATATTGTTAAGAGAAAGATACGGAGTCATGAATGGTAGATATTTGCTTTAATGAAAATTTGTAGTTGCAGAATTAAAATGTTGGTACTCCCCTTATGATCCTATATATCCATGCCTCCTGGGTAGGGAGTACATTCTTTTATAATTTAAAATTATAGATCGATTTTTAAAAAGCGAGTTCATCATGATAATCTCTCGATTCTCATGTGATTTAAATCAAGAATAAATAACAATTGTCTTACAAAAAACTATCCTAGTTTAAACAAAGTTGTAACAGTTTTTCTAAATTATAATGATTTATCAATTGGGAATCCTAACTGATTCAACTAAGTCAATTGTGTTATCCATGATTTCTCCTTCCAACAGTCAATCTGGCTCTAACTAGGTTTTTTTCAAAATCAATCTTCATTACTAAACACAATAGAACATAGTATCTAGAATAAGTTCAATGTGTATCAACAACGATAGCGCAATATTTTTCCATTCTTAGCAACACAAAACTAGGTAAAATGTTGTCTTGTAACAACACCTCAACAAGTAACACAACCTAAAACAACCATTCGTCAAATTTTTAATGAAATAGCCTAAGAAATTATATTTTTATGTCAAATTACAAGAAAAACTAGATAATAATGATGGCATACAAAAGGAAACATACTTTAGTAGATATGGTTGTCAAAGTGGAAGATCATAGTTTTTAAAGTCAAAATGGTACGAAAAATTAGGGAGAATAGGTACAACAAGATGTTAATTTTGTGTCCCAATATCTTCCCCCAACTCAAATATCTACACGTCCTCATGCATACCTCTGTAACGGGTTTTTGGCATGTTGTGAATGGAGCTTTGAAAAATCATAATCCCATGTTGTATCTTCAACATGATATTTGTACCCTTGAGAAATAACTAACTCCATTTCCCACAATTTATCATTTACCTCATATGGATGTTGATACTTGTAGATAGGAAGACGAATAAGTGGGAATATGAATCTAAGCCCATACAAACTAGGCCCACTTCTCTTGATGCATTCTACATATTGATGTACCCTAGAAAGTGTATGTACAAATTTTTGAAAATATAAGGGGTCATTGTTCCTCAATTTCTCCCTACAGGCTTCCCACCTCGCTCTACTTCCTTCCAATGAACTTTGTCTTGACCCCCTAATACTCTTAAGGCAACGCTCCAGAACCTTGTTCTTAACTTCCATCAACATCTTTTTAGTGGTTTAATAATGCCACATCCTACTATAAGCCAAAAAAAATATTTGAGTAGGCCCTAGATCATTTAGAATAAGTGGTTTCTCAACTCTCCCATTTGTTGTTATAGTATCGCAAGCATCCTACAAACTAACTTGATTTTTCATTAATGATGTAATATCTCTTAGTTGAATATCTCGAAAATAGGGTGTGATATTAAAGGTACCTTCCCCAAAACAAGCATGATCATGTAGATATAATTAACATAGAAAATGTTTCTAAGAAAAATTGTCATTCTAAAAATTTTCTAAGATGTCTTGAGTTTCCCTTACTATATATGGTCATTGTTCCTTAATTGTTGCTAATTGAAAGAGGAAAAATTTTGCTTGCAAATATAGGGGGTAGGAAGAATTAGAAGTTCTGAAACACAATGAATTCTTTTCAATCTCATACATTTGTACCTTTTATTGTTGTAAGTGATTCAGGGGATAAAAAAATATGCTCAAAAATGAAATTTTTCAAAATAACCCGAAACTAGCGCCAAATCATAGATCTTGTTGTTTTGATTCTAACGACACTTAGATCACCTTAATACAACATTTTATGATGGAGTTAGCATGTTCTGAAGTTTTTGGTAAACAATTAAAAAAAAAAAAGTTAACTTGTAGGGTTAACTGTGTAGGGTACGGATGCCGCCTGGCAGTTTGTACATTGATGTGTTGCTAAAGTTAGTAGCATAACTGAGCAGTATGGGACCCAATCAGATACTGACACATGGCATACATAAGAGGCAACATTTGTGTGCTTTTTATTGGTTGAATATGGACCAATCCTGTTATGCCACGTGGCCTAATCAGGGAAGGGCATGTGGTCTGTTATCGCTTGGCGCCTGCACCTACCTACAAGTTAGTGAGAAAAGTATTTAACCCCATAAGGTGTGGTTGGTGGCAAGGAACTCATAGAAGGGGTTGTCACATTAATCTCAACTCTCTCCATTTAAGCTATCTCCTAGGTTAGCTATGGGGGGTGGTCCCTAAATGGAAAACTAAGTTAAAATATGTGAGTTTCTAGGAGAATTGTTAGAGTTAGATAGATTACTTCTTAATATTGATAAGAAAAAAGTGTTATGAGAAATATCCATCAATACATAATTTATATAAGCATAAAGCATATGAAACACCAGTGCTTTCAAAGTATTTCTCTTTAAAATGAAAATGTATTTGCTTAAATGAAGTAAAATGCTTTCAAATGGAAAGCAAAAGTAATCCTGAAAATTGAAACAAGAAAATATTAGCACAAGATTTTGTAAATGATTTCAAGATAAATAGATTTATGAATTAAAACATAAGAAGCTATCTTTCTCAAATGGAAACAATTAGTGAACTACTTTGGAGAATGTAAAAGAGATGATTGAAAAACTCAGATGTTAGACCAAGATAACAACATGCAATTAAATTTGCAACACCAAATAATGGTACTTGTGAATGAAACAATATATATCAATCATCTATAAGCATAATGACCATTAAAATGACAACATGCAATGAAGTTGCAAAAGTAAGCAAATTTCCAAGTACCATAGAATTAAACTTATTGCAAAATTTAAGAAATTAATATGTTTTCATCCAAAGTGCTTCTTGAGATAAGATTTGCATGTGAAACTTTAAACCATCAAGATAGCAAAAAAATTGAGAAATTTTCAAGTAAATGTGATGAGATAATGCTCTTGGTTTATTTTATTAGTTAGCTCTAAAGCAAGATTACAATTGAACTATAATCCTCAGACCTCACCCTAGCCCAACAGGTTTGGATCTCACAATGAGGAGTCCATAGATGTAGAGGGTCCCTAAAATGTCTATTCAACCAACTTAAATTGGAGGTAAATTGTAGTGATGCTTGGGGCATCTTGTAGAAATTTGAATAATTTGCTGAGTTATTCACCGAGATTATCCTGATTACACACTATTTAAGCTTCATGCATAATACATAACCTCTTCTACAATTGATCATCAATATGCGGAAATAGAAAGCAGTCGCATGCGCTCATTAAAACATAATCAAGCACACATATCAACACGGGATGTAATGGGGAAAGAAATAGCTGAAAACCCCCAACTATCTGTATATTATAATGATAGAGAACATGTAACAATACATAGCACAATACTCCTCACAAGTACTCAGTACTATCTCCAAAAAGTTACACACAAACTAACTGAGATTTGAACAAGTCATGGGTTCAAATATTCTCCACAAGTCTGCCTGCCTCTACTGCGCAATCCAAGTGAGTAATGAATGAGATCCAAGTTCGAATCCCACTAGCTCCAACTGCGCAATCCTCATTGGCAATATCCATCAATGTGTGTGCAAATCTCATGCACAGCCAATAGTCACAACTGATAGCAAACTCACCCTTTCACCCACCTCTAACACTGGTCTCCACTGAACTGTCCATGCATTGCAGTTAACTGATGTATTCTTTAGTTGATTTATGAGTTAATAATTAGTGAATTAATTAATAATTAATTCACACCACTCATCACTAGTGTGTTTATCAGTTAGACTAAATACAACTAGTTCAACTAAGTTAAACCGAACACAACTCCACCAACTGTCTCATCAACTCCACCAAACTCTGCCACATGAGTTCTAACTGAAGTCAACCATGCAATAGCTCAACTAACCCTTAAGAAAAGCATATTTCCTTCTGTCAGCTGCATGTGCCACATCCAAGCATCAAACTGAAGTGCTCCAAGAGGATAAGATAATGTTTATAGTCTAAATATTATTAAGGGTTAATAATATTTGACTGTTCTATTTTTAGCTCAGCAGTCTAAAAATAGAAACCGCCCAATGTCTAAAAATAGAGGTCCATTTATTTTTACCAACTCGACCAATCATCCATAAATAGCATCCTGCAACTCATAGACCATGATCCATATGTCTAAAAATAGGCATAGTCTAAAAATAGACTTTGCGCCAAAAATAGCCTGCGGGCCCACTTAGTGAAGGCGAATTCATTTCACTAAGCTCCATCATCTTGTTGCATTTTCAACACTCCCTCTCAACAAGATATGGATTATACGGCCCTTCCCACCTGTTGTGGTATTCAAATTTTCTCTAGTGGCTTGTAGTCAAGATGTCGGCATCCTGATCACTGGTGAATATGAAAGTAACATGATTTATATAAACTGCACACAATCTACGATATGATGGTACCCAGTCTTCGATGTGTTTGGATCTATCATGAAATCTGGATTAGCTAGAGTTTGATGCAACTACGGTTATCACAATAAATCCGTGGGCTCAAGTGTGACCCGAACAACCCGACCAAAATCTTCCTCATCCATATGGCCTCGCATGCAGCCAAGATTGCTGCCATATACTCAGCCTTTGCTGAACTGAGTGCCACGGATCTCTGCTTCCTGCTGTACCAAGAAACTGTTGTCGACCCGATACTGAAGATCCCTCTAGATGTGCTCTTTCGGTCCGTTGGGCTCCCTGCCCAATCTGCATCAGTGAAGCCACAAAGCTTCGCTCCATCCTCCTGTCTGTACCATAGACCACATCCCGATGTGCCACTAAGATAACGCAATACATGCTTGTCTGCCTTCCAGAAGATCTTGGTAGGCTTAACCATAGCTTGCGAAGGCTGGTTAACAGCATAGCATATATCGGGTCGTGTATTGACCAGATACATAAGCGACCCCACCAACTGTCGATAGACAGTGGCATCCACTACCTCTGCTAAAGTAGCATCCTCCTTCCTCCAACCACCAGGAAGAGGAGTATCAATAGGCTTGCAGCCATGCATGTTGAACTTCTCCAGTATCTCCCGGGCATACTTGCCTTGAGAAACAAACAGTCCATCACTGCGCTGCCAAATTTCCAATCCCCGGAAATAATGAAGGAGGCCCAAGTCCTTCATCTCAAACTCCTTTGCAAGATCAGCCTTGCATGAGTGTATCAACAGTTCATCACCTGTCAAAATCAAATCATCTACATAAAGTACAATGATCAGCAACTTACCCTCCACCACAATCTGGTATAAGTTAGGATCCGCCTCACTCTTGGAGAATCCAAGTCCGGTGAAATAACTATCTATCCGTGTGTACCAAGCACGAGGTGCTTGTTTCAACCCATACAGTGCTCTCTTGAGCCTGCACACATGCGACTCGCTGCTGAAGATCTCAAAACCTTCGAGCTGCTCTATGTACACCTCCTCCTCAATGACTTCGTTGAGGAACGCAGTCTTCACATCCATCTGATGAATGTGCCACCCCATATCTGCTTATTTGAGAGAACGAATCGTCCGTATGGAAGAGTACCCTGCGACAGGTGCAAAAGTATCCTCATAGTCAATCCCCTCGATCTGTGAGAAGCCACGGGCGACAAATCTCGCCTTGTACTTCTCCACACTCCCGTCAGCCGCCTGCTTCACCTTGTAGATCCATCGCGAACCTACAACTGATTTCCCAACCGGTCTTGGGACAATCTCCATGCCTTCATTTCTGACAATCGAATCATACTCTTCCACCATGGTATCTACCCATGCGGGGTCCTCCACAACTTCCTCGAAAGAGGATGGCTCTATCACGACACATTTGCTCACAAGAGCCATGTATCCAGTGTACCGATCCAGTGACTGTCTCTATCTGCGCTATGTTGTAGGTGGTCCTACAATCTTCTCTGCATCTTGAGCCAGTCGCTCAGCTTCTGTAATGCGCTTGCGCCCTCTGATGGTTGGCGCTGCATGAGTGGTCTCTTCCACTCCATGTACTTCCTCTTGTGGCTGATCCACATCCTGAAGCTCATCCTTAGGAACTAATAGCTCCTCATCTGCACACAAGTGTGGCTCCCTCTCAAGCGAACACTTCATGGCTTTCTCCTCCTGAAATTTGATATCCCGTCGCACAACAGTCTTGCGACTGTCTGGAAAATACACACAATAGTTGTGGGGCATATCAGTGTACCCCACAAATATCCCAACCTGCGCGGTCGATCAACTGGCTGGCATCATCGTCACATCACGAGTGACCGGGTGAACAAAAATCTCTCAAATGAAATATCAGGTCTCTTACCAGAAAACGCCTCCTCGGGTGTACTCATGCCAAGTATCCTGTGAGGACAACGGTTCTGCACATATACTGCAGTATTGCATGCCTCCGCCCACAAGTGTATGGGTAGGCCCTGATCATGCAACATCGCCTGTGCAGCACCCACGATCGTTCTGTTCTTCCGCTCAGTAACCCCGTTCTGTTGTGGGTTATGAGGTGCTATGAGCTCTCTTCGAATTCCTTCTACGCTACAAAAGTCCTTGAATTCGCTAGAGATGAATTCACCACCATTGTCGCTCCTAAGAGCCTTCACCTGCTTCCCCGATTATTTCTCAACCAACACCTTGAACTCACAGAACTTTGAGTATGTCTCGCTCTTCTTCTGCATGAAGAAGATCCAGCACTTTCGAGAAAATCATCAACAAAGATCACATAGTACTTGTGCTTTGCTGTCGAAGCTACTAAGAAAGGTCCACACACGTCTGTGTGAATTCTCTCAAGAATCGTCGTGGTGCGACTATCCTTCTCGTGAAAGGTGGCTTTCACAGGCCTACGAGTACACCTTGCAGCGTCGACTACGCCAGAGTAGCATGGGGCTTGATAGAAATACTCTTCATGATATCTTCAAAGCTCCATGGTGAAGGTGGCCCAATCTCTGGTGCCACAACTCGCCATCATCCCGGCTCACCACTCCTTTTTCCTTGCCTGCCATTACTGCGTAGCCATCTACCTACAATTGATAAAGGTTCTTAACTCGAAACCCTATCCTCTGGGTCTCACCAGTTGCCTTACTGCGCAGGAAAGCCTTTCCCTCGCTAAAGACAACATCATATCCCTTGTCTTCTAACATCGCCACAGAGATAAGATTCTTCTTCAATCCTGGAACATGCATCACTTCCTTCAATACGAAGGTTTTACCAGACTCCCTCTCAAAGGAAATGGTACCGATACCGGTCGCACTGTATCTACCATCATCGCCCATCTCGATGTGCACTCCAAGATCTTTCTCTTCCAGATCTGAAAACAAATCCCGATCTCCGGTCATGTGAAAAGACGCACCACTGTCCAAGAACCATACTGATCCCATCACACTTGAGACCAAGCATGCGATCAACGAAAAATCCAGCTCAAACTGTGAGGCTAAGGCCTCTCCCGCTGCAGATCCAGCAGCCTGCTTATTTTTCTTCTTTTGCGGACAATTTGTGGCATAATGTCTGTGCTGGTGACAGTGAAAGCACTTCACCTTGGACATGTCCTGCTTCTTGCCTTTCGCATAGGAATGAGAAGCTTTCTTGCTCTTCCCCTTCTTTTCTTTGGCAGCCAAAGCGCAATTTTCTTCATCAGGTGCCTTTGATGAAGATCCGTCCCTGGTACTCTGCCTTATCTCCTCTTGCATGAGATCCGACCAAAGTCGCTCCCATCTCGGAAATTTCTCAGACCATTGATAGAATCCTGATAGGAATGCCAACTCTTTGGAAGACCAAGGAGAGCCAAGCTCACCAATTCCTCATCATCAACAGTCACCCCCACACTTCCCATCTCATCCCTACATTGGATGAACTTCGTGAGGTACTTGGGCATACTGTCGCCTTTCTCCATCTTTATGTGTCTGAGTTTATCCTTGAGCGCCAACTTCCTCTGGTCGCTCTTGCTTTGGAATAAATATGTCAACGCTTTCCACATCAAGTATGGATAGGCTTTTCCATGCATGATGGATACAATGTGATCCTTCACGCCCTCCAACAGAATCCTTCGACATTTCACCATCTTCTTTTGCTAAGCCTCAACTTGAGCAGCATCAGTAGGCTTTGGGATCTCAGCATCTATGAACTCCTTCAGCCCGTTATCATATAATACTGCCTCCATCCAGTCCTTCCATGCAACATAATTCGAACTGCCCTCAAGGGCATATTCCAGTCGCAATCCGTTGAAAGACATTTCAACTTTGGCACCAAGAAAACTACTGCAAATTCGAATTCCAAATTCTGCTGCAAATTCGAATTCCAAGCTCAAAACTCAGCTGCTTCTGGATCTGTGAGAAAAAATTATTTCTAGCATAGAGATCAAATGAAAGGGTATTTACTGGATATATCACCTTTCAAAGAAAGGATGGATCTAGAGGCTACCTGGCCCGTTACAGACTCTGTCTACCGAAAATAATTGTAATCACTATAATAGATCCGATGATCAATTCTGCTCTGATACCATGTATAAATTTGAATAATTTGCTGAGTTATTCACTGAGATTATCCTAATTACACACTATTTAAGCTTCATGCATAATACATAACCTCTTCTACAATTGATCATCAATATGCGGAAATAGAAAGTAGTCACATGCGCTCATTAAAACATAATCAAGCACACATATCAACACAGTATGTAATGGGGAAAGAAATAGTTGAAAACCCCCAACTATCTGTATAGTATAATGATAGAGAACATGTAACAATACATAGCACAATACTCCTCACAAGTACTTAGTACTATCTCCAAAAAGTTACACACAAACTAACTGAGATTTGAACAAGTCATGGGTTCAAATCTTCTCCACAAGTCTGCCTGCCTCTACTGCGCAATCCAAGTGAGTAATGAGTGAGATCCAAGTTCGAATCCCACTAGCTCCAACTACGTAATCCTCATTGGCAATCTCCATCAATGTGTGTGCAAATATCATGCACACTCATGGTCACAACTGATAGTCACACTCACCCTTTCACCCACCTCTAACACTGGTCTCCACTGAACTGTCCATGCATTGCAGTTAACTGATGTGTTCTTTAGTTGATTTATGAGTTAATAATTAGTGAATTAATTAATAATTAATTCACATCACTCATCACTAGTGTATTTTTGAGTTAGACTAAATACAACTAGTTCAACTAAGTTAAACAGAACACAACTCCACCAACTGTCTCATCAACTCCACCAAACTCTGCCACATGAGTTCTAACTGAAGTCAACCATGCAATAGCTCAACTAACCCTTAGGAAAAGAATATTTCCTTCTGTCAGCTGCATGTGCCACATCCAAGCATCAAACTGAAGTGCTCCAAGAGGATAAGATAATGTTTATAGTCTAAATATTATTAAGGGTTAATAATATTTGACTGTTCTATTTTTAGCTCGGCAGTCTAAAAATAGAAACCGCCCAATGTCTAAAAATAGAGGTCCATATATTTTTACCAACTCGACCAATCATCCATAAATAGCATCCTGCAACTCATAGACCATGATCCATATGTCTAAAAATAGACATAATCTAAAAATAGACTTTGCGCCAAAAATAGCCTGCGGGCCCACTTAGTGAAGGCGACTTCATTTCACTAAGCTCCATCATCTTGTTGCATTTTCAACACATCTAAGGTCTTAAAGTAAATTAACAAAATAATGAAAATTCAACTTCAACTTGAAATATATTTGCTTGTCATGAAATAAAATGTAGCTTTACTTAATGCATTAAACTTAAGATTGTAGAGTGTGCTCAATGGTGACGCATAAGAAAATTTGAAGTATGATTTCAAGCTAAATAAACTCAAGGAAGATGATTGCATATAAAAAATTTGAATTTTCTATGAAAGTAGATGCTCTTAAAACTTGTAGCAAATCAAAGTGAATAGCTAGTGAAATGAATGAAAGGCATGGTTGTGTTAATTGACCAATTAAATGAGATGCATGCAATTTAAAGAGATCAACAAATAACGCCACAAGTCCTCTCCAAAAATGGAGAGATTGGGATGCTAATGGGTAAAATCCATGCTCCCAAAATCAGAAATTTTATTGGTTGTTAGAGGTAAGAGAATATAAAGCCTCCTACAAGCTCAAGGAAAACCTTTACAAATGAAACTTGAGGTCTTAGACTTATCCTTGATGAGAAATTTCTGCAATAGAAAGACTCAATAGAAATCAGATTTTTACAAGTGAAGAAGAGAGGCTAAGTCTCCTCAATGATCAGGGCCAAGAGAGAAAGAAGAAACCACAAAAGGAACACAACCTTCCTCAAGGAAGCTCCTTAACTGCCCACGACCAAAGGAAAAAGAGAGAGTCTTTCTCGTTTGACATTAGAGCTCAAAGGTTCTGCAACAATTTGTTAGTTGTTTCTTGAAGGTGAATTCCACAAGTTTCTACAAGAAAACAAATTAAAAAGAAGGCTATAAAAAAAACCAAGTGTTAGACAAAGAAAATCACAAAATATTTCACAATAATATACAAAGTGCTAAGCCAAAGAGGATGAGTAAACTCTCTTCTTTGTCTAGCCATGCTTAAGCTCTTTAAATAGAAAAATATGATCCGATGACGTACAATGAAAAATAAAATAATTTTAAATGATTGCATGCATACAAACTATGTTCAAACGAATCCCTGCAAGACACTTTTTTGTAAGATAAACAATGAAAATCCAAATAACAAATGAGAGTTCCTTTGAAGGTGCTTCTAGAGTGGGTCGGTCTCCCAAATACTTCTCCTCACGCTTGACCCAAAAAAAGAATTATTCTACAATACTCAAGTCACACATTAGTCCATGTAGATTTAGATAAGAAAACAATGAATTGAAACTTCTAGAAATTTATTTCAAAATAAACTAGAACACCTCTAGAGCCTACTTTCAAATCAAATGCTTATACACGATAGTTGTGCACTAGCAAATTCACAAGAATACATGGAAAATGAAATAACTCAAAGCATAGAAAATTTTATACCAATAGCTCCCAATGTAGCATGCTCCAAAGGAAGAACACCCATGAATGGATCTCCAAAGTCTTTTTATTGATATTCTTGAAAAGTGTACAAAGTAGTAGTGCTTCCGCAAGCAAAATCACTCGTATCCTATATACAATATGAGAGCCCATGGCTCCATTATCTAGAAATTTGGGATCAAATTCCAATGAATAAACAAATGCCAAGTGGTGAGAGGAATGAGATCACAAGTCAAATTCAAATTTTATATGTGGAGCTCCATTGCCAAGAGTAAAAATCGAATTCTAGCAAGTGGGCATCATTTTTCTCTTCCCTTATGTGTCAAATTCAAATTTTATGATGGAATCACAAGTGTATATGGGTGGTAACCCATGTGGAGACAATTTCCCACAAAAATCTCAACCAAATATTCTCTCAAATCCTCCCAAATATGCACTAACTTCACAAATTCGAATTTCCAAGTAAGCAACTCTCATTTAATGCCAGCAATTCAATTTTATTTGACCACATGTCCTTTCCTCGATTTTAGGAGTCCACATCACCTTGGGACTTCACTTTAACTTCATAAATTTCCACCTCATTTAACATGTGTGGATATTTATTTTTGTCCATTTATTTAATTTCTGGTTTAATTAATTGCCATATTTCCTACTAAACTTAGGAAAAGTGGGTTTTGAGGGTTCAAAACATATTTTTAACCCCTCAAAGTGTGTCATAGTAGAAATTTGAGGGTGAGAGGTGTAATTTTGATTACTCATACCCCATACAACTTCTTTAGGCAACACTTATTACAATTCAATTACAATTTTTATTGCAATTTTTGACTTGCAAGAAATCTAAAAAATTAAAAAATCACTACCTAGACCTAACCAAATTCCAAGATTTTTTTTTTGTGATCTAGAATGGTAATATACATTGAATCTAGATGCTAGGACTCACCCAAGGCCTCACCATCAAGCCGTACTCCAGCTTTGGGGTAAAATTGGAGGGAAAAACTTAATTAATTATTAACTCCTAGTAGGGAGATGACAATTAATCAAGTGAAAAAAACCTCCCAGAAAAATACTCACTTCTTGGCAAGGTCCTAGGCTGCCTAGTCCTATTACAGACTCAATAATGACTCAAAACTCATCATTAATAACATCACTTATTACAATTCCTCGTAGGGTGTGGAATCTGGGTACAAGTGAAAGATGATGAGAAGTAGAAGTAGAGCTTAAACACTATGTTGAATTGATGATATCTGATGGTACGAGTGTCCTCTAGTTCATCCTTGGGCATGGAGTCTTCACATAATCATCAGGTGCCACTCCAGTGGTCAACATGGCCCTTTGTGGCTCAAAAAATTGTTATGGTGACTGACAGGCTCCATGGGGTTTAACCCCATGACCTCCAACTAACCAATGGGTTTTCTAACCAATAGGCCACGAGTGGTTCTTATTAAATATGGGTCGGTAGTTTATATTTAAAAAGTAATAGATGAGAGATTAGGGGAAGGGTCTGGCTAGAAGGCACACCCGACCAACCGAGCCACAGGTTTTATTCCACGTCACGAAACCAATGGCAGAAGTTTGGGGCATCAGTGGAAGTCCTGACCCATGGATTTTTGGCACAACATATAACTAACGGTGGAATAGATGAGTGTTGGGGCACATGGCACCCTACCCACACCCAAGGCCCATGACATATGAAAAAAAACAATGTGGCACCCTGCCTGTGCCCCTTAGTCCCATGTGGCCATGCAACTAGGTGTATGGCTTACAGAGGGGGCTTCAACCAAACGCTTAAAAAAAAATTATAATAAAAAACAATGTAACCCTTGCCACCTATTGTGGATCAAACCCAAGACTGTAGGTATGACATTACATCGGCCCAACCAATCGACCTATGTCACTTTTGTTGAATTTTTGCAAAGCAAGGCCTATTTGTGGAGTAGTTTGCAGACAATTTGGAGAAAGAGGCCTATCTTGCTCATTTTTCAACTTTTTTTAGCTCAAGAAGAGCCTAGACAGGGGTTTTTTGGAATTATGGACGCAATGGTAGTGTAATTTTTTCAAATTGAAGACTCTATGTTGATGTATTGATCATTTGAGTATATAATAAAAAAATTCCACCATTGGAAGTTGTACCCGAAGATGTATCCCGGGAGGGGAAAACTCTGTTATCAATTTGTTGTGTTTGATGTTGCATGTTTGTCCATTTTTAATTGTTAAAATTATGAAAAATTTACTTAAGTTTGTGTGCTTTTGAAATCACGATCCATTCCCTAAAAGACATAAATTAGCTTTCAAATCATTTCATGAAACTTTCACTTTTTAATTTTGGATCAGTTTGGTATCAGAGCATGGTTTTTGTGAAGGTTTGACAAAATTTGCAAGGTTTTTGAATACATACAAGGTCTAAATTGAGAAGAGGAGAAGGATCACTTGAATAACTTAACCCTCAAATTGGTTCAAGGAGGCCAAAACTCCACAATTCATGGCACATGAAGAAGGACAAGGACAAGAGATGATGTTTGAGGATGACAGAGCTTTTATAAATGCCATATTTTATGTGACTGAGATGGTGAAAGTGTTTCACAATGAGAGTAACATAATTGCAAGGAAAAAGTTATAATCAACCAAAAGGTGATGGTCATGATGGGAGCAAGCCTCCACATCCTCCTCCTCCTTCATCTCCATCTTCACCTCCATGCTCACCTCCTTCTTCACCTCCTTTATCACATATACCTACTCTTAAATCTCCAAGAGGACATGCTAAGACTTCTTTGATTAAGCTTGATGTCAAGTTTTAATTTCCAAGGTACAATGTAGAAGTAAATGTTGAAAAGTTGGATAATTGGGTTCATCAAATTGAAGTCTATTGCAGGATTCAAAAGATTAATTATGACATTAAAAAGATATAGCTTTCTTCTCTTCACTTACAAGGTGCCGCCCTCATCTGGTGGGAGGCCAGAACTCAAGAAGATTTGAAGAAAAAGTGGTAAAGTTATCACTTATTTGAATCATTTTATAGTTGCATTAAGAAGGAAATTTTATCCATTAGCTTACATGTAAAAAGAAATTATGGATTGGGAAAATTTTAGACAAGCTAAAGGTCAGAGTGTCCAAAGTTATACACAAGAATTTAGAAGAAGAGGTTTCATCTTGGGTTTCGATTTGACCTCACAATATACTCTCCTTAAGTATATAGGTGGATTACATAGTTATTTGAGACATACTATACATATGTTTAATCCTGCCAATCTAGATGAATGATGTGTTTAGGAAACCCATTTAGAATCAAGGCGCAATATTGTTCCTCAAGCGGCCAACAAGAAACCTTTTAAATATTGAGAGAAAGGAAAGGGGAAATTTAAAGGAAAAGGAAAAAATAATGTTACCATCAAGAAAGAGAGGGAGAAACTTAAATGTAAACATTATTCAAAATATGGTCATGATGAAGAGAACTGCTGGAAATTACATCCATAATTTAGAACAAAGAAGTTCGATAACAAGGGGAAACAAAAGATTGCTACTAAAACTCAATAAGATATAGGATATGATTCAGGTGATGAATCCAAAATCACAACCATGGGAATGAAAGGTATAGCTTCTAATGCAAGTACTATTTCTTCTAGAAGATCTGTTGAATCTAAAAATGATAAAGAAATAAGTAAGCTTTTTCATATCAGGGTCATTACAAAACATACAAAGGTTGATACATTATTTGATAGTGGATCTCAATTCTATCTTATCTCTAAATAAATTTTCAATAAACTTAATTTATAGACTACACCTCATGCAAAACCTTACCCTGTTGAGTATGTGATTATGCCAAATTGCAAGTGATAAGAAAATGTAAACTCAAATTTTCCATCACTGCTAATTTTATAGATGAGGTAGCTCTTAATGTTGTACCAACTGATATTTGTGGGAATGTCTTAGGGATTCCAAATTTATATGACCATAAAGCCAGATTCTATGGTCATGAGAATAAATATCATATTTTCAAAGATGGAGTTGATTATATTGTTAGAGAACATAGGAAGAAGATAAAATTATCTCGTGTTAGTGCAGGAAAAATGAAAATTCTTGTGAATGCTAGTAATAATTTTATGTTGTTGATGATTAAAGCTAAAGATACTATTGAATATGAAGCTTTCTCTGGACCTGATTATAAAATCAAGCATGAATTTGTTGAATTTGTTAGCACTTATGACAAGATGTTTCGTGAACCTGAAGGGTTACCTCCAAAAAGAGGAATCCAACATGAGATTCAATTGTAGCAGGATGAACCACTTTTGAATATTAGCATGTATAGAATGTCCATTTTGGAGAATGCAGAGATTAAGAAGAAAATTCAATAGTTTCTTAAAAAATAGGTCATCATACCTAGTACAAGTCCTTGTGGGTTTCCTATTGTCTCGGTTACAAAGAAAGATGGTGCATGGTGCATGTGTGTCAATTTCCAAGCTTTGAACAAGATCACGGTAAATTATCATTATCCTCTTCCTTGCATTGATGATTTTCTAGATCAGTTAAAGGGTGTTATTTATTTTACTAAGTTAGATTTGAGAAGTAGTTATCATCATATAAGGATTTTTGAAGATGATATATGGAAAACTACTTTCAAGACAAAACAAGGTATGTTTGAATGGTTGGTTATGTCGTTTGGGATTTGCAATGCACCTGCCACATTCATGAGAGTTATGAATGATGTATTGAGACCATTCCTTGATGATTTTGGCATAATATACATAGACGATATTCTAATTTTTAGTAAGACTTGTGAAGAGCATGTCAAGCATGTAAATCAAGTTCTAGATGTCTTGAAAGAGGAAAAGTTATATTTGAAGATGTCTAAATGTGAATTTGGGAATATTATTTGGTTTAATTGGGGCATGTTGTAAGATGTGGTGAATTGAATATTTATCCCTCCAAAGTTGATGTTATTGTGAATTGACCTACAACCAACAATGTAACAAAAGTTAGGAGCTTTTTGGGAGCATCCCAATATTAGAGAAAAGTTATTGTGAACTTCTCATTCATTTCAGCACCATTACATGCTTTGACAAGTGTGAAGCAGGTCTTTTATTGGGGAGGCAAGCAACATAAAGCCTTTGACACTTTGAAAGAGAAAATCAGTACAACACCAGTTCTAACACTTCCATACCTTAAAAATCCATTTGAAATTCAAGTCGATGCAAGTGAATATGCTATGGGAGCAGTTTTCATGCAGCATGGTAAGCCAATATGTTATCATTATAAAACATTTTCCAATGCAGTGATTAAATATCCAACTTATGATAAATATTTGTATGCTTTGGTACAAAGCATGAAGAAATGGAAGCATTATTTGATGGGAAAAGAAACAATTATTCATACTGATCATCAACCTTTGCAATATTTATAATCACAAACCAAGCTACAACAAGCTAGATGTTTCAAATGGATGGGATTCCTACAACAATTTAATTTGATAATCAGGTGTAAGAAAGGTATATACAACAAAATTGTAGATATTTTATCATGACCTACTGTTAACGCATATGTTATTCTTAAGGATAACTCATTCATGTATGAAAGTTATATTAAACAATCTACTCAATATGAATATTTTAAAGATGTTTATGAAACTTTGATTCAAGGAAATCATGTTGAAGAGTTGGATTATCATGGTCATAACAAGTTGTTGTATCATCTTGGAAAGTTATGTGTTCCACAAGGCGAAAGAGTTCATGTCATAAGGGAAGCCCATACTTCTCTTATTGCTGGTCACTTTCATGTAGGAAAAATAGTTACTCAGTTACAAATTATTTTTATTCACCTCGTATGAATGAAATTGTAACAAGATATGTAAAAGGATGTTCTATGTGCACTACTAGCAATCCAAGTTGTAGGAAATTGGGTTTTTACACTCCACTTCCTATCCCTTCTTGTCCTTGGGAAAGTATTTCTATGGATTTTGTTGGGGGACTTCCAATGTATAGAAAGTTCATGATTATTTATATGTTGTAGTGGATCGTTTCAGTAAAATGTGTGTGTTGACACCTTGTAATAAACATGTTACAACTGAACAAAACACATAGATTTTGAGATAGAGTGTTCAGAATCTCCGGATGATGAGTCTTGTTCTAGACTTGAACATAGAAACAAAAATGAAGACAGTGGAGATTTTGAACTCTCTATCTCAAAATCTACAGCACAAAAACCTCCAAACTATTAAACCATAAAGAATTTCTTCCAAAATGTATGGGTTCATTTTTGGTTACCCACTTCGATTATTTCATATCAATATTCTAGATTTATCGGGATTTTTTGGTCAAGTTTATGGCAACTCATGGGCACAAAGTTGAAGAAGAGCATGGCATTTCATCCAAAGATAGACATCCAAATAGAAGTTGTGAACATAATAGTAGTGCATCTCCTTCTACGATATTATGGTCAACATCCTAAACTTTGGGATGATCATTTGCATTACATCCAGCATGCCTACAGTCATGTTAAGCATTCATCTACACAAGTATCCACATTTGAAGCATGTTTGGGTTATTTTAAAAAGTCTCATTTGGATTTCATATTTGTTTATAAATACATTGCAGTAGATGGGCATAGTGATGTGGACAAAGCCAAGCATTTAATTGAACATATCCAATTAGTGCATCAAAGGGTACAAGAACAACTGGAGAAAAGCCAAGTCAAGTACAAATCAAGACATGATAAGCACCGAGTTGATCATGATTTCCAAGTGGGAGATAAATTTTGGTTATACATAAAAAAGGAAAGATTACAAGGTGAAGGTAAAAATCTCAAGCCAATCATATATGGTCCTTTCAAAATCTTGGAGAATATTGGTAACAATGCTTTTCGATTAGATTTCGCACCTTACATGCAAATTTATTCTGTTGTGAATGTTGAAAACTTGAGATTGTATGAGACTCCTATGATTTATTATCAAGAAGATAATTTTTAGATTCCATCTATAGAATATTTTTCTCCTGGATATTTAAATGAGTTACATGAAGACTCTAAAATTGACAGGAGGATAAGAACTTCAAGCAGAGGAAATTTGGAGTATCTTTGCGTGGGGCTTAAAGGTACCAATCCAAGTAAATAAAGGTGGATAGAGATAAGGAAAGTGAGGGAGTTGTACCCTCACTTTCTGAGTAAAAAAAGACTTTTGGTGCTCCAAAATATTCTTGTGGGGAGGAGTGATCAAGAGGATAAAAAATATGCTAAAAAATGAAAGTGCTCAAAATCTCTCAAAACTAGTGCCAAATTGTATATATGATCGTTCTAATTCCAAAAACACTTGAATCACCTCAATATGACATTGTATGAGGAATTTAACACATTCTGAAGTTTTTTAGAAATAGTAAAAAAAAAATCAACTTGCAGTCTTGATTGTGCAGGGTACAGATGCCACGTGGAATTTCATACTTGACATGTTGTTTACACCATCAGGATGACTGAGTAGTATGGCCATGTGGCACAATCAAAGGGTGCCACATGGTCCAGTCAAGGAAGGCCATGTGGCCCTTTGTGGTTCATCAAAAATTTTCTACGGAGACAAAAAGGCTCCATGGGTTCGACCCCATGACCTCCAACAGTTTGCCTAACTAATAGGCAAAGGGTGGTCTTTATTAAATATGGGTCAGCAATTTATATTTAAAGAGTATCGAATGAGCGATTAGGGGAAGGGTAGAGCCAGCGGGTGTGCCCAACTGGCCCAACCACAAGTTTTATGGCACATCGCGAAACCAACGACAGAAGTTAGGGGCGTCAGTAGAAGTCTTGGCCCATGATTTTCGGGCACAACATATAAACGATGACAGATTAGATGGGGGTTTGGGCACGTGGAAACCTTCCCGCACCCAAGGCTCAAGCCATATGACAACCACACGACCAGGACTGGGGCTATGGATAGCGCATGTCTTATGTCCCGCACACCTCGGTCCCATGCGGCCATGTGACCAAGTGGGCGACTTACGGAGGGGGCTCTGACCCAACAGTTAAATAATAATAATTTATATAATAAAAACCAACGTAACCCCTTCCACCTATTGTGGATCAAAACTGAGACTGACACTATGACAATATAGTGGCCTAACTAATCGACCTACGTCATGTTTTTTGAAACTTTTGTAGAGAGAGATCTCTTTGTAGAGTAGTTTATAGGCAATTTGGAGAAAGAGGCCTATTTTTCTCATTTTTCAACTTTTTTGAGCTCAAGAAGAGCCTATAAAGGGGTTTTTGGGAATTATGGATGAAATGGAAGTGTTATTTTTTCATATTGAAGCTTGTATGTTGATGTATTGATAATTTTAGCATATAATATAAAAGGTCGCTATTGGAAGTTGGACCTGAAGAAGTAGCCCATGTAGGAATTTACAGGGTAAGTTCCTAGTATCAAACACCAAAGGTCACTGCTCACAAACAAATCAAAAATTAGTACACCAGTATTTGAAGTGGTTAAAACCCTCGAAGAGGGAAACAGTCCACGGCGTGAGCCAACGCGACCACTTTAGACAATTTATTAATATAAAGAAAGAAATTTTACATAAGATTCTCTCATAAACAGTTACAGGAAAAAGGACCCTCCATGCTCTTTAAATAGAGATCATGGACCAATCGGGTGGTAAGCCACGGATCAAGTGTTGGTAATAACTAGGAGAGAGTGAACCATCGGATCACTACATATCGTTACCGTCGAATTAGAAGTTACAAATGTACATAGTAAAGAAACACACTTTATCTAACTCTACGCTAGACCAAGTTATAATTAACTATTTCCTATGTGTCGGAATATCCTAACATCCCCCCTTAATAACAACTTGGGATAGGATTGAAGGATTTACAAAGGTGACACAATATGACACTATTTCCTATGTGTCAAAATATCCTAACATCCCCCCTTAAGAAAAACTTGGGATAGGATTGAAGGATTTACAAAGGTGACATAATAGGAGAAGGAAGGAGGCATTAGAGCCTATTCCCCCTTAATGATAACTTTCCTGAACTCCAAGCATAGATCGAAGTTTGGTAATGTCGCTTCTGTGAGAGACTTTGTAAAGATATCGACAACTTGATCATTGGTTGAAAAATACTGCACTTCAAGAACACAATCATGAATGAGGTTTTCGATGAAGTGTATGTGAAGCTCAATGTGTTTCATACCCTGATGTTGAACTGGATCTTTGCATAGCTTAATGACACTCTGATTATCACAGAAAAGTGTAGTTGGATGCTGCTGATGAAGACTAAATTTGGGAATGATTTGACGAAGCCACATGGCTTCCTTGTTGGCTTCAACTGTGCCATAATACTCTGCTTCTACCGAAGAAAGAGAGGTGGCACTTTGATGCAGGAGCATCATGATAAATTGTCATTATTTATTTGGGTGATTTAGGGGGTAATGTTTTTTTAATTATTTTATAAATTATGCACATTTTAAATAAATTGAGAGGAAAATTTGAGTGTGAGGTTTATTGTAAATATTCTCTTAATAAATTGAGAATATGAGTTGGAGTTGAGTTGCATAGATATTTTAGGGATTATGAACTCCTTAAATGGAACTTAGTTGAGTCAAAGGAGGGATAAAGCTATTTTAGAATTTGGTTGAGTTATTTGTGGAGGAAACCATGGATTCAAATTAATCCACAATCATGTATAAATATGAGCTTTGTGTGAGAATGGAGGACAGAGATATAGAGAGAAATGGTGTGAGAGTTTACGTAAAGGGGCGAGAGTCGAGAGGCCCACAAATGTAATATTCAACAAAGAAGGGTTTGAATCTGAAATTTCTTGTTGTATTTATGCAAGTATTTTGTTTGTGTTCAGCTCTCTCTTATTCTATATAATTTGTATTGAATCTAAGTAGTTTTTATGAAGATTTTGGATGAGAATTTTATGTAAAGGGAACACACACTCTACTGTGCACAAGTATTTTGATTTGGGCATAATTTTTGCATCATTTTAGTATCAGAGCGAGAAGATTCCTACCTGTTGTGAGAGTAATTTTTTTTTGAGTGTGTTGTGTGCGCCTTTGTGAAATATGGGGACGTGAATGTGATTTGGTTGCAGGAATTATGACATGTTGGTTTACTGTTGCGCAAGGACAGATGTGAAAATATATTGGAATCGACTTCGTAAGTTCTGTTGGATCTATAAAACATTGAAAGGAGTCATTATCACTGTGAAATAGAGACTTGTTGTCTGCATGAAAGAGGAATTCATCATTGTAAGCCGTTATGTGGAGGTGCAGTCTGTGCAAGGGGAAACTCACAATTCATTTATGGTTGAATCATTGATAGACCATAACATGCGTAATAAGATAGTTTCTCAATGTTGAGCGATATTGAGGAAATCCTCTAAAGTTTTCCTTCGCGAAATCAGGTTTAGATTTTCTTTATAAATCTGTGTGCAGGGTGCATAGGAGTTGATATTTCATTATTGAAGTGGTGTGGATGAGTGTTGTTGAATTACAGGTGCGATTGGAATTAATTCCAATCAAAGAATCGATCTCAGTAAGCCACGGATGATAGCGGCTCCAGTTTCAAATCTCAGTATTTGATTAGACATATGGTCGAGTGCAGTATCCATAATTATAAACAATATTATTTTGAAAGCAAGTGATGGGGTTGAGACTGAACGAGGAGGCAGAGAGGTAGTGTGGAGCATAGGTCAAAGCCGATGTAGAGGGAATGGTGCAGGCTTGATTATGAACGTCGTTTGAAATGATAAAGAGTAAGTGAACCATATTGCAGAACTGGAGTATCATTATATCCTCATGTAAAAATATATTGCATAAACTACACTGTGAATATGTGTTTGTATTGATATAACGGTGGTTAATAAAAATTCAAAATTGTGCTAGCAGTTATGCAAAGGCATTCCAAGTCAGCATCCATTCACATATGCCCAACACTATTTTCCTGATGAGAATTCGATCGATATTTATGCTGGCATTTGCATCACAATTCATATATGCATTGATTATGTTTGGGTTGATAATATAAAACATGAAATCTTAGCCGTGAAACATATATAAAAGAGTGGAACTCGTGAAGAAACAGTGTGGAGCTGACCCTATTTGCGTATCTGCATTAAAGCGGAGCTGAGCAACGAGCTTGAAGTAAAGGTTCAAACCAACATATGGAAGGAGAGTGTTGTTGTATACTCAGAGAAGTTCCAATAGAGTCGGAACCGATTTAGAGAAGTCAACAACTAAAGTGTTGAAGTTGCGTGGTGGAAGCAACGTAGCCTAGAAGAGCTAGAGTGCTGTGAGTTTTTCACACTATGCAACCAGTGTTGGTGATTGATGAAAGGGAACATATCAATTTAATTCTACGTGTTGGCTAACATGTGGTGGGTGCATCTCAAAATTGTGGTATGCTGCCATACGTGAAAACACTAAAATACTCATATAGTTGTGTATTAATTATTGGGTGCATATCCATTTAAATCTGTGTGCAAGTGCATATCAATTTTTTGGTGAAATGCTCATATACTTATGTGAATTTAAATTCATAAGTAAATGAGAGCGGTGCGTGAGTTTTTATGGTAATATGGTAATAGTGTGATGGTTTTTTGGTGAAATTTTATTAATATATGGATTATAAAAGCATTCTAGCATGGAAGATTGATTTCTGGATTAATTTCACGAAGAATTGCATCAACCAAAGCGTAAGTGGTCATGGAAACAAGCGAGGACATTGAAAAGTTTGGGTGAAATGGTATTTTGGTAAAATGGATTGTATTGCATTGGAGGTATGGTTAGTTTCCTGGAATATATTTTACGTGAGTTTATTATTCAAATTCATTTTACAAGAAGCTATTTATTTAAACTCACATGAAGCCATTAATTTACTTTCACATAAAATTTGTATGGTTAAACTCATAAGTGACTATTGAATGAGGTGAAAGTAAATAATACACGTAAAGGTGAAAGTAAATTGATGTTGTAAAGCATGGTGGGGGAAAAATGGTTAGTTGTTGCACACGGTTTTGAGTTGGTAATATATGGTTTCATAAAACCATGTGTGGGTTTTGAGATGCATAACTTCATAGTTTAATTTTACATTTTTAAGTAGGAGAGTTGTGAGAAGAAGGATTTATAAAGTGTGAAAAGGAGTTTATATTATTTTGGGGTTTTTTTGTAAGGAGTGGATTTAGATTTCTGAAGGTTTGCTGAAAAGAGGATTGAATGAAATCCACAAGTGAACAAATGAAGTTCACAAAGGAGGAAAAGATGACTGTTGTTAGTAATTGCATAGGTTCGCAGGGAAGACACAACAAAAGAAAGAAGAAGGAAGATTCCAAGGCAAATGGCATATGGAAGAAGTTGACTGATGAAGAATATGAGAGGGAGAAGGCTGAGATAGCAGTTCACCTTGAGTTATTGATGGAATTTTTGCAGAGAAATAAGAAATATCAGAGACATGGTTGGACCATGAGGAAGAAAGTGAAATGGCAGAGACTACAAGAAAAGAGGAATAAACAGGTAAATATGCAATTAACAAAAGAATTGAGAAAGCTCAAGCAGATGATGAGTGTGCAATTGAGATGTGAAGAACTCAGAGAAGCTGAGTTGGAAATGGAAGTTTCCATTTGTGGACCATAACAGAGTGAAATTATGGGTGAAGAGGGTAATGAGAAAGTTCTCATGGACTATTGGAATAGTTTAGAACAATTGGAAGATATGTTGACAAAGGAAGCAGATGAGGCTATGAAGCCTTGTATTTTTAAATCTCATAGTTTGTGTGTGTTTGCAGGATGTGCAGAAGATGATGGACAGTTTGGTGAAACTATCACAAAGATGAATAAAGCTCTTAAGGTGAAGTATAATGGAGAATGCCTTTTAGAGGAGGAAGGTACTGATTTCTTGCAACATAAATAATTCGTAGATGAATTCCTGTTTGGTGTAAGACAGCCAGTTGAAGCTGTTATGGAGCAGAAGCATAATGAAATTGCCATAGTAATATTCCAAGGAGGTAAAAAAATTAATTTTTTTAATGAAATTGATGAAATTTTTTTGCAATGTGATGACATAGAAAACATGATAATTCAGGAGGATTTCCAGTAGAAGAATGAAACTGAGAATGAAGGTTGTGATGAAATACTGGAAACATTTCACATGGAAATAGAGTTCTTGGAACAATGGCTCAAGGAACCTGAAGGAGAAATGAAGCTTACAGACCCTGATATAGAAGAGATTGCAGTCACCATGCATGATAAGGATGAAATGTTTCTAACGTTTATAGAGTTAAGTGAATGTTTTAACTCTTCAAATAATAATGTGGCTATAGGTACAGAAGGTAACATTAATAAATATGATATCTAAATCAGAAAAATTGAGCAGAAAGTATTTGAAGATGAGATGAAAAATCAGGAGCAACAAGAAAGTTATGTCCTTAGAGACATAAAGGAAACAATAGTAATAATCCAGCAGGATAAAGACGAAAAAAGCCAGCAATTCAAAAGAGGATTTACTGAAATCTAGAAGTTCTATGATGGGATATTGGTGCTTGCAGCATTAAAAGAGGCCGAAAGGTCTTCTATTTTTAAAACTAATAATTTCTTGATGAATGCAGGCACAACACCAGATGAGAAATTTTTTACTATAGGGACAATCAATGACTATAGTTGGGATCAAGGACAAGTTCTTGATTATTATTCATTACAGAAAGTTGAGTGTTCAACACAATTGGAGAAGGAAGCAACAGACAAAGAGCCAGAGGCCGAAGAAGATAAGACCAGAGAAATTGTAACAGAAAGAGGAGAAGACACTAAAGAAAACATCAATCATATTGATGTAATTGACAAAGAGGAATTACTCTGAGGAATTGGCGGAAGCAATTGTTGTAAAGACCAATGGAATCCGATTGACAGGCCAGTTCAAGATTCTTTCAAAGTTTGGAGACCAGAAGAATGGGTATCAACATTTCTATGCAAGTTTGTATTTCCAGAAATAAAGATGGTGTGGTATGGAAAACTGAGAGTTACATTCAATAGTGTTATTAAAATAATATTTTGGGAATTCTATGCAAAATCACAAAATGGAGTTGATACTTTAAAAGACCGGCGACAAAACAGAGTTTGGAATCCTGGAGGTAGAAAGTCACTAAGACTTGTGGCTGTCGCATTATTACAGAAAAGTGATAGACTTCATAGATAGGAGTCTATGGAAACTTTTCTACATGGGGAGTATGATGCAAGAGCATCATGCTAAATTGTCATTATTTATTTGGGTGATTTAGGGGGTAATGTTTTTTTAATTATTTTATAAATTATGCACATTTTAAATAAATTGAGAGGAAAATATGAGTGTGAGGTTTATTTTAAAAATTCTCTTAATAAATTGAGAATATGAGTTGGAGTTGAGTTGTATAGATATTTTATGGATTATGAACTCCTTAAATGGAACTTAGTTGAGTAAAAGGAGGGATAAAGCTATTTTAGAATTTGATTGAGTTATTTGTGGAGGAAATCATGGATTCAAATTAATCCAAAATTATGTATAAATATGAGCTTTGTGTGAGGATGGAGGACAAAGATATAGAGAGAAATGGTGTGAGAGTTTACGTAAAGGGGCGAGAGCTGAGAGGCCCACAAATGTAATATTCAGCAAAGAAGGGTTTGAATCTGAAATTTCTTGTTGTATTTATGCAAGTATTTTGTTTGTGTTCAGCTCTCTCTTCTTATATATATTTTGTATTGAATCTAAGTAGTTTTTATGAAGATTTTGGATGAGGATTTTATGTAAAGGGAACACACACTCTACTGTGTGCAAGTATTTTGATTTGCGTAGAATTTCTGCATCACACTTTGTTTCTTACAAGACCATTTAATAGGTCCTAAACCAAGAGTGAATACTTAACCTGTAGTAGACTTTCCATCATCGGGGTCACCAGCCCAATCATAATCAGTAAACCAATCAACAATGGAGATGCTCCTGCACTGTAATGAATCCCGAACTAAACTGTACTTGAATATATCGAAATATTCTTTTAGCTATTTTCCAGTGATTTTCATGAGGTCGGTGCATAAACCGAGCATAGGTATGGGTTAGATACATAATTTTACCAACAAGTTCATGGTATAAGGTAGCATCAACTTTAGGGGTAGTACAAGTGACTGAAAGCTTGACTCCAAGCTGAAAGGGAGAAGGGACTGGCTTACAGTTTTCCACGTGAAAGTGGCATAGAAGATCACAGGAATACTTGGACTGAGAAAGGGTAATACCTTCTTTGGATTGCAAGACTTGAAGACAAAGGAAATAATGCAAGTGTCCTAAGTCTGTCATTTCAAACTACTTTTTGAGGCTAGAATTCACATGGTTTATATGGTTGGGATCACTACCAGTAAGGATAAGATCATCAACATAAAGAACAAGGATGATGAAGGACTTACCCACTTTCTTGGTGTAGATAGTGTTGTTAGAATGACACCTAGAAAAGCCATTATATAAGAGAAAGCTATCCATTTTGGCATACCAAGTCTAAGGAGCTTGTTTGAGACCATAAAGAGACTTCCTAAGGTGACAAACAAGGCTAGAGTCGTTTTGGATCAATTTGGGGGGTTGTTCCATGTATATATCTTCATGAAAATATCCATGTAAGAAGGCAGATTTATAATCCATCTGATGGAATTCCCATTTAAAGGAGGCAACAAGGGAAAGAAGAAGGAAGATATAATTCATTTTGGAAATGGGGAAGAAGGTTTCAATATAGTTAATGCCTTTAACTTGTGAAAATCCTTTAGCAACAAGATGAGCTTTATGTTTATACACTTTTCCATCTGGTCCAAACTTTGTTTTGTAAACCCATTTGCATATGACAAGCATTTTTCCCTTTGGAAGAGGAAAAATATCCCAAGTATTGTTTGCCAATAAGGAACGATATTCTTCATTGATAGCTTCATCCCAATCTGCATGACCTGAAGCTTCTTCAAAGGTGTTTGGATCAAGATTTTCTAGAACTTGAGCCAATAAGGAAGAGGCTCTTTCAAACTGCGAACGTGTACGACGTTGATCTGCAGGCAGGGAAAATTTTAAGGTTTGAATTTTATCTTAAAGTTTAGAAACCTTGGAGAATCTTACTAGTCCCCAATATGTAAATTGTAAAATTTTGGATTATATTTTGGTAAAAATATTATTTTATATTAGTATATATAAAATTTTGGCAATTTTTAGGGTAAAATAATTTTATATTATAAAATTTGGGCTAATAAATTTTCAAAAAAATGGTAATTTGTGAATATTTTTTTTTGAAAAAGCAGGGAAAATTAGGCCACCAGCGAATATTAGCCCCTGAAATTTTCCCTATCTGCAAGATCACCTAAAAGAGAACCTGTTGCATCTCGAGTAGAGTGGACCCATCTTGGAAGTTTTGGAGCTGAAGGAATATCTTGAGGATGTGGAGGAGGATTTTCATCCTCGCTATCATCATCTAAACTAGAAGGAATGCTTTCAAAAATAAAAGAGATAGAGAGAGGTGGCACATATGCCGAATCAAGCTCGCAAGCCAAAGGTGGCACATCCACTGAACTAGGCTCATAGGCGATATGTTTTCATCAAATTTTACATCTCTTCTAGTGATTACATTTTTGTATTTTGGTTGAAGAAGTCTATATCCTTTGACATTTTCAAAATATCCAACAAAAATGCATTTTTCACTCTTATGTTCTAAGGCTTTATGTTTCGCATCTAGAATATGGACCCAAGCTTCACTTCCAAAAACACGAAAGTGACTTACATCTAGTTTGATGGAGCTCTAGGCTTCTTCTGGAGTTATATTCCTTAAAACCTTAGTAGGAGTGTGATTTACTATGTAATCTTCACAGTTAATTTCTTCTGCCCAAAAATTAAGACTAAGTCCTTTAGATTGAAGCATACAATTAGCCATTTCTTTTAGACTGTGATTCTTCCTTTCAGCTACACCATTTTGTTGTGGATTATATGGAACAATATGTTGTAATTGAATGCCATGCTCAGTGAAAAAGTAGATAAATTTGTTGTTAACATATTCTCCTCCATTTTCAGTTCTTAACTTAAGAATGTGATGCCCAAATTTTTTCTCAACAAAGGCCTTAAAGGCCAAGAACATGTTAAAAAATTCACTCTTGAGTTTTAAGAAGTATACCCAAGAGCGTCTGAAAAAATAATCAATGAAAGTTAAGAAGTACTTGCAACCAGAGAAAGAAACAACAGGAAGTGGACCACATAAATCACTGTGCACAAGCTGCAAAGGGGCTGAAGCGTGCCAATAGGAATGTTTGTCAAAAATATCCCAATGATGTTTTCCAAGTACACATCTATAAAAAACACCATCTCGACAAGATCCCATAGGAAGACTTGTCACCATATTTTCTTTACATAGAGTTTGAAGAAAGCGATAGTTTAAGTGACCAAATCGGTCATGCCAAAGTTTGCTCACTTCATCATTATGAGCAACAAAAATAGAGGGAATACATGATGACCCAAATTTGTCAAACTTATACAACCTTGTGGAATCATCAACAATGCCAGTAGCTAAAATATGTCTAGGATCTTTGAGGTCCTTAATTACAACATCATGAGGTGAGAATTCTATTGTTTTCCCTTCACCTGAATGAGTTATCTGATAAACATATAGAAGGTTGCAGGACAAGGTAGGAACACATAATACATCATTAAACTGACCATTATCTAGATGAATGGTTCCAGACCCTACAACACTAAGAGATCTATCATCATTAACATAAATATTTTTGGAGCTACAATCATTTAAAGAAGAAAAAATGGCTTTATTTTTGGCCATGTGGTAAAAGGCTCCAGAATCAATGAGCTACTCATAGAATGAGAAGAAGAAGATACATTCAAAGAATAACTATATCTGGATGCTTGACAACCACAAGAAGAAAGTGTCATTCCCAAAGATGAAGTTGAAGAGTGCTCCAAATTTATGTTGTGCTTCTTCATTGCTGCTTCCAAGGCTTCCAACTTCTTAAAACATTTTGACTCTACGTGGCCATCATGATTACAAAAGTTGCAATGTCTATATGTCTTCTTCCCTTTTTTCTATATGTCTTATCAGTTTGTTGAGTTGATTTTTCAGTTTGCAGACGAAATTGCTTAAGACACTTGTTTGCTTTAAGACTATTATTTTTAGGATGTTGCTTCTTAGGATTATTTTGGTATGGTTGTTGTTGGGCTACTAAGGCTTTCTTAGAAGAGTTTCCAGTATTAATAAGACTAAGGTGTATGAGTTTTTCTTATTCTCTTATCAAAGAATCACAAAAGGCATCAAAAGAGGGGGGCTTGTAGGTTGTTCCTTGAGAAATGAGGGCTTCCTTAGTGGAATGGAAGGTGGAAACAAATACAGAGTATGTAGGGCAAAGATTAGCAAGAATGGAATAGATAAGGCTACCATCTTTCTTTTTGACCTTACAACCTTCTAAAAGAAGTTTAAGGGTCTTGAATTTGGACATAATATCTTCAATAGAGGAGAAATTATTAGGGTCCAAAGTAAGCAACTCATTTTTAAGTTGGTGGGCTCTGATTTCATTTTTAATGCCAAAAACAGTATTTAGAATTTTTTCATAGCTTCATCAGGGGAGTCAATTCTTGGATATGAAATCTAAGATCTTGAGCAATGGACATTTCTATCAATCATCATGTTTGATCTTGTTTATTTTCCCATTTAGCAGTTTTATCTCCATCAGTAGGTTTAGTTTCTTGTCTATGGATATTCTATAAATCCCTTTACTTCTAAGTAAGTCTACCATGTAGGATAGCCATTGTAAATAATTGGTGCTGTTAAGCATAAATGGGCATGCACTTTCCATTTTTTTTTTTTTTTTTTTAAAACTGAAGTTGAAAGGGCTGAAACCAACTGCTCCAATGGAAGGGTCTCAAAAAATTAGGCCGGTTAAAAAAAACAGCTCTGAAAATAGCTTCCGGATGAAGAAGTTATGCATTTTTGAAAAAAAGTTGTAGTAGATGTCGAATAGTTACGTGAGAGGTTGAAAGATGATGATGAAGATGTACTTAAAAAAAAAAAATTCCCCTTATTTTTTAAACCGGAAACTTGTCAAAATGATTTTTAAGAAAAAGAAACTTAACAAAAATCTTTTTAGAAAAAGAAGCTTGAGAAAGAGACTTGAACCCGAGACCTCTATTCCTATAAAGTAACTTTACACCAAGTGAGCTAGCAAAAAGATTCTGTAATTGTTTGAAAGGAGGAAGGGGTTTTCTTTACTCTTCGATGTGCGTGTTTTTTCCTGAAAAATAAAATAAAATAAAATAAATAAATAAAAATCATGCACAAAAAGAACGAATTGCAAGTTTTTCTTTACTCTTCGATGTGCGTGCTTTTTCCTGAAAAAATTAAAAAATAAATAAAAAAATAAATTCAAAATTCATGCACAAAAAAATGAATTGCAAGCCTTACGGAAGAACGTTATATTTTCAGTTAGCCTTACCAGAAACTATCATTTTCCCGCTATTTCTAATTTCTTGATATCACACAAAGACGCGGGGAAAGAACATACATACCAAAAAAAATCTCGTCTTCCTGTTTCTAATTTTCCAACATCGCACACAACGCAGAGAAAAGAGCATACACATAGAAGAGTGTATAGATCTGGAAAATTTAAAAAAACTATAAACCGAAATAAACAGAGTGAACCGAAATAAGCAGAATTATTAATAAATATAACTGCAAAAAAGATACTTTATACCTCCAGATCTAAAATGACATAACTCAGGCAACCAGAAACGTTTTCGCATGAAACGAAAGGGGTTCCTCACTGTAACAGACACTCCAGACACAAAAAAGTAGTTTTCCTGGTCCAAAAGTGGTCGAAAATAGTAGATTTGGAAAACGACAGTCGCATGCAGTGAAACCGGCTTCGGATTTGGATCAACAATGAATGCGGCCCTCAAAATGGCTTTGATACCATGTAGGAATCTACAGGGTAAGTTTTTTAGATCAAACACCAAAGGTCGCCGCTCTAAAAAAATCACAAATCAATACACCAGTATTTGACGTCATGAGCCAAAACAACCACTTTAGGCAATTTATTAATATAAAAAAAAAAGAAAATTTACATAATATTCTCTCATAAACGGTTACCGAAAAAAGGACCCTCCATGCTCTTTAAATAGAGATCATGGACCAATCGGGTGTTAAGCCACAGATCAAGTGTCGGTAATACCGAGGAGAGAGTGAACTGTCGGATCACTACATATCGTGATCATTGAATTATAAGTTACAAATGTACATAGTAAATAAACACACTTTAACTAACTCTATGCTAGACCAAGTTATACTTAACTATTTCCTATGTGTCGGAATATGCTAACAGCCCAGGAGGGGCGTACTCCATTATCATTTGTTTTGTTTGATGTTGCATGTTTGTCCCTTTTTAACTGCTAAAATTCTACAAAATTTACTTAAGTTTGTACACTTTTTCAATCATGATCCATTGCCTAAAATACATATACTAGCTTGCAAATCATTTCATGAAACCTTCACTTTTTAAATTTTGGATCGGTAATAGCTTTACTTCTTCTTGTAATTCTCCTACCCGCATTATTTCTTTCCTACTTTATTCTTTAGCCTTCACCAAGTCCTAAACCAAACAAAATCTACCCATTTCCTCTTAAGTTTTTCAACAATCTCCTTATGTTTAGTTAGATGGATGACCTCACTTTTCAATGAGATTTCCAACCTCTTTCATTTATCTAACTCTTCTAGAAAAAAATTTGATTTCAACAACTCTTCATATTCTAATTGAGGTATATCGACTATTGTTATAGAAGATTTACAAACTTCTTGCAATATGTCTTCATTTCCTTCCTCCTTTTGTTTCATTATCTCAATTGTTGGTTCTTGTGGAGTACCAATTTGATTATTTCATGTTTCAGCTACTAGTTCTTATGGAGAAGTAGCATAATTAACAGGTTCTTGTGGAGCATTAGATAGATTTTCTCCGTCCCACTTTGGTTCAGTTGTTGGTTCTTTTGTAATAGTAGCATCGTCAACAGGTTCCTGTGGAGTAGTAGTATGGAACTCCACATAATTTTCTTCCACTTGAATTCCAACCGAAATTGGCTCCTCATAATTTACCTCCTTAAGTATTTTTCTACAACCCATGCAATTTTTTTGAACTATATCAACAAATGACACCATTCCTACCACCTTTGTTATGGCTTCCAATATTGTATGTTTCTTACATTCAAATTTTTCCTTAAGCATAGTGAGTTGCTTCTTCATATTTTCATTTTCCTCTTTCAATTCATTAGTTTGTTGAGCAAGAGGACTACTTTCAAAATTACTTGGTGCAGGAATGCTTTATCGTTCTAGTGTGGTTTCTTCCTTCTTTCCCTTGGTTCTTTCTTTGTTTCCTTGAATTTATATGATTATGCTATGACTGCATGGACTTCCAACATTGAGTCAATTGATGGTGACTCTAGTTACTCACACTCTCTTCTTATGGATTTTTTACCCCAATGACTTTTTTAAATGCCTCTTCTTTATCCTCATTAAATGAATTTCTTTATCATGGACTTACTCAGAAATATTTCTCTCAAGTACCTCTATCTCAAGTGCTCTATTTCAGATACATTGCTTCAATAGGGAATCCATACTCAGCACTTTCGAACTATCCACTAGATATATCCATCAGCCTTTCAATGTGATCCTTCTTCATAGAGTTCCTAATTCGAATACTCCTCTGAAAATGCCAAGGAGGTGGAACAACCCTTCCAGTTTTGTTTCAATGATGTTTGGAGTTATTTTAGCACTTTCCTCTAGTGCTTTGGCTTCACTCTTTGCTTCCTTTTCTTCAACTTCGTTATTTTCCTCCTCGGGAGATGGTCCAAGAAACCCTACTATAAACCTAGTCCATGTTCTTCTTTGTAAATACACACTATCAATTATGATCAATTTGATCATCCCATGGTTACTTAAGAAGGTTTTAGGATGTGTTAACACTCATACAGCTTCTACCATATGTTGTAACTATTTTAACAAGTAGTAGGGCATGTTGATTAACTGTTCATTGTGCAAATGAGCTAACAACTGAAAATGGTAATGAAATACAATCCCAGAACGCCCTTCACAAGTGATAAATTTTTTAATGAAATAAACTACGCCATCCCAAGGATGAGTAAGGGATGTTCTATTAATATATTTTCCCTTGTGCCTTACCTCCTCACCTCACTATAAAAATATAACTTTTGAAATTGGAATATCCAGTTTCCTACAAAACTAGTGCACTCATGTCTGAGAAAAATGTGTCACCCTAGAAATTACTTGTTATCTAATAGAAATCCTAACTCCTCTAACCACTGAACCCTACCATTCAAATATTTTGTGAACTCCAAAGCATATTTTTCATTGCATCCCTACATATTCTCAAAATAGGCTAACCAACCTAAATTTTGGATGGTGTAATATAGCATTGGTAGAAGCAGGTTCACAATGGACTATTGCTCCTCCCATGGCTCTTAGAAATTGTTACAGGGTTAACACTTGGTTCATGCAAATTTTTGTTGGAGTAGAGAGTATCAGTCTGCTAGAATTGGATTACCCTTTCAAAAATTTTAGGTTTATGCCATAAACGATGGTTATTGGGAATAATTTGGGTATTCACATCGAGTTTCAAAATTAATGGCAGGAGTAATGACGATTTGTTTTTATTACTACAAGGTATAATCAATACTACTAGATCGAATAAGGGCATATTATCTCGTATGACATATAATTATTAAATTAGGATAGTGGTACGGTGTATCATATGGCATATACGATCCACCCCCCCACCCCCAACAACTTAATGATAAGATTTTTCCTTAGCGTGTGTGAGAGGGGGTCATATCATCCTTAAATCCAGAAATGTGAGTAAATGACAAAAATCATACTTGTTTTTGACTTACCATTGTGTTGAGGTGGATATTGTACAAGTGTAATGACTTGAATTAATGATGTTCAACGTTTCATTTGCGGCATGTGTCTATTGGTGAAGTCCTACAATACAAGGATATTGTGAAAGAGAAAATTGTGTGTCAACAAAACCAGGTGTGTCATCATAAAGCTATAGTTGTCACCCATGAGAATGAAAAAACACATATAAGAGCTTGTAATGGTGAAAAAATGAAGATATCCCTAATTTGTATTAATGAAGATGCATAAAATTGTAGAAGTGGCTTGCACATGTGCAAAACTTGTATCAACAAAGTTCTGAAGAGCTCTGTGAATTAAAGTTGTTGTATGCAAGCCTGTAATAAGTGTAGCATATTATGAATACTACGTATCCAACAAAAAATGGAGTTAAATGATAAAGCATTTAAAAGAAAAGAATAAATATAAAATTTTGTTACTGAAGAAGAAAATAAGATGTTATGATCACCAACAAGTTGGTTTTCAGCCACCATATTCATCCAATGGAGCCCATTAGGGTTTTCAACACTAGACATTTTTTTTTTCTTTTTCTTTTAGATAATGGAAACTAAGTGGTTGGTAGTGAAAGAAAATTTTCCCTTTCCCCAACAACTTCAAGCTCTGAATCTTCATATGAGACAATGTTTGCAAATGAATGCTTAGAAGTAGGTTTGTGATACAATCACTAAAAATGTCCATTCCCAAGAAAATATGTTTGAGACCCATCAATGGTTGTCAATTTTACAGTCCCATTGTCAAAGTTTATTTCTACCTCATAAGAACCTAACCACCCGATGCACAAATTCCCTTGAAATATCTAAATTTGGAATCATATGAAAAAATCCCAATCACCCTCCTGGAACACCTTCTTCTTAATAAATTTGTCATTCCACTTGGCACAGTGTTGATGGATAATATTTTTTCATTTCACAACAGCCAAACGCTTCTCATCTAGTTCATTCAGTTATTCCAATCGATGTTTCTGACCTATAGTCAAGTCTAAATTTACCTCTAGAGTAGTTCTGAGTGTTTTAGTTTCAAATTCAATGGGGAAGACAGGATTCTTACCAAACACCCATTCATAGGGAGAGAATCATATAGTGTTCCACCAAGTAGTTCTATAAGCCCATAACACTTCTGAAAGTCTCTTAGCCTAGTCGCTTTGGCGGCCTACAATAGTCTTCATGAGAATAACTTCATCCATCTTATTGGTACTTTCCACTTTCCCATTCATTTGTGGATGGTAAGGTGAAGTGAATTTGTGATGAATCTTATGCTTTCTGACAAGGTCTTGTATCAGCCAAGAAGTAAAATGTGCTCCTCCATATGTAATTATCTCCTTTGGCACTCCATACCATTCAAAAAATTCTTCAAACAAAATTTTTGAAACAACATGTTCAGTTTCCCTAGTGATTTTTCTTTCCTCCGCCCACTTGGTGATGTAGTATGTGCATACCAAATTATAAGTCTTCTATTGAGACGGGGGATTAATTGGTCCTAAAAAATATAGATCCCATATCTCAAATGGTTCCATCTCTAGTTGAGACTGTAACGACATTTCATTTGATTAAGTAGGATGACCCATCCTCTGACAACGATCACACCCCTACAGATATTGCCTTGAATCTCGAAACACAATGGGCTAAAAATAAAATCTATAATCTTATGACTTTTTCTCCTATATATAAAATTTCCTCCGCAAGGCCCATCATGAAAATCCTTGAGAATATCATGGATCTCATTCTCCCTTACACACCTTTGGATCTGTTGATCAAAACTAGTGTGGAAGAGGTAACCATCCAACAAAAAATATTGGGAAATTTGTTGAACAATTTTTTTTATTTTCCTTGGGAGAAAGGTGATGAGGAATATTTCTTATAGCAAGGTATTTAGTAATGTCTTCATAGCAAGATGAATAAGTAAATACTACAAAAAGGTACTCATTTGTAAAGAATATTTAATAGGAAAATCATCAGTAACATTAGTCAATCTAGAAAGGAACTATGCAACAACATTATCCTTCCCAGGTTTATCTACAATTGTAATATCAAATTTTTGGAGTAACAACAACCGCCTAATAACCCTGGCATTAGTCACTATATTTTTCATTGAAAATCAAATAGTAGAGGGGTTAGTGTGCATAAAATTTTAATAAACAATAATATAATTCCTAAATCTGTTGATAGCATGAATAATAACAAGAAACTATTTTTTGTCACTATATAATTTACTTTTTCTAGTGTCAATTTCTTTATGATATAGAAGATGGCACAAGGTTTATTTTCCTCCTAATGGCCCAACATATCTCCATGGATGCATTAGAAGAATCAATGGAGATGTGAAATGGGAAAATCCAATTAGGTACTCATAAAATAGGAGTTATTGTTACACATATTTTAGTTCTACAAAATTATTGCTACACTTGTTCATTCATTCAAAATATTTATCCTTTGTTAATAGGGAAAGAAACGAGAATGCAAAATTGGAAAATATTCTATAAATCATCTATAATAACTTACTTGCCCCAAAAATCCATGTACCTCCTTCTGATTCTTAGGAGATGGGATTCTCATAATTACCTCAATTTTTTTGGGCCAACCTGTATACCTATATCAGAGAGATAGTGACCTAAAACAATACCTTCAGTCATCATCATGCGGCACTTCTCAATACTGAGACAAAGGTGGGTTTAGATGTAGTGATCAAGTATATTTTCAAGGTTGTCGAAGGCTTCATCAAACTCATTCCCATAAGGTGTAAAGTCATCCATAAATATTTCTAGACAGTCATTGACCATGTCATCAAATATTCCTAGGTCTTTCTCTCTCACCTTGGGGATTTCTTTGATGGTTTTATGAGTTTAGTATTCATTTTAATAAATCATAAGAAGCTCTTTCTCCTTCATTTCCTTGAACTAGTGAGTACCTTGGAAGTATTTATTCCCACTCTTATTCATAAACCCTAGGTCTAGCAAAAGCCTTCTTTAGGTCTTTTAAAGAGAGTGAGGAGCATTTTATAAGTGTTAAATCATCACATAGAACTCCTTTGATATGTCCTACCTCATCCCCTATATTTTTTACCTTAGGAATATATATTACCATTGAATATCTAAAACCCTAGGCCTTGATCTTCTCTCCCCAAGGTCTTTCTTGGAGAGTGTGTTAACTTCTTTGAAGAATTGAGCTTTTATTGTGTCTCTTCTTGAATGTGCTTTACAAAATCACTTAGTCCCTAGTTATTGGAAAATCCATGCCAAGTGGATTCCTACCTACCGAGACTCTTCCCATTGGTGAAATTCTGTAAAGAGCAAGGGATGTTGACTGAGGTGACAATGGGTCATTGTCCCATTGTTGTCACTTAGTCTAGTAGTTGTCCCTAGGTTTCCCTTCCTAAGGCCATGCTAGATTGTGTGGAAACATAGCCATAACCTATCACTCTTATGCCAAGGTTTTCTACTATAATTTTACTCTAAATCTATTTTAAATCACCCATATTCACTATATTAAACAACTTGGGTCATACCCATTGAATGAAACCCTTTAATTTAATTGTATGCATGCATTGATGGACAGAACTATTTGGTTTGTTCCTTGAAGCTATGAGAATTTGTTTGTGGAAATCGTATGTGCTTTCTCTGACTTTGATGCCTCAATAGAACCATCAAAATTTCCCACATTCCCATTTTTTGATAGATTTAAAAACCCTATTAATAAGGAATCCTTTTCAAATAAGTGTGAATATATGCTCCCTTTAGTACTCAGACCCGTTATGCTTGTGAAATATGATTAGCATAGTATATCTCTTATAGTAGGTTGCAAGTCACAATTTTAAGTTGTAATATCATTAGGATCTATAAATATGACTAAGCCTACTCTCTTCCACTCCCCCATCGCTATTCGCATTCCTAATCCACATTGAAACTACAATATCCAAATGTGACTCGCGCTAGAAGTGTAAGTTGTGATTACGATTAGACATAAAAATTCATACATAGTCCCTTACACCGTGGACTATAAATGTGACTTAGAATAAGAATGATAATTGTGATAACTCTATAAACCAAGTTTGTGAATAGACTGTGTTTGTCCTTCCCTAGGTCGTAAATAGCAATGACAATATTTAGTGACTCTGAAGTTTTGAAATGCGACCCGCTCTATCTTTTGAATATGCGACCTACAGAAAGATCTTCTCCCTATCAAGCATGATTAGCCTAACCCTAGCATTGTGAAACTTGACCTAGACCTTAGTATTTTCTTATACAATTAGTGGTTTTTTTTTCATAAGCCAACATTAGTTTCATTAATGAATATCTTCAATATGTTAGGTACCATCGACCTTGATTGTGTCATCATTTTATCTTCTTCTGAACATATGGTTTCACCATTATAAGAAGCTCTGACAAGGTGGAAATTAGTATTTAAGGAGCTGTGAATAGCCCCGTGAAATTTCTTATCTATGGTGATACTATTTGTCATATTGACAAGGAAATGGAGGTCACATGGGTATACATCTACTCTAATTTCTCATTGTGATAGATATTGAAAATTATTATAAGATTCCCAAGCATCAAGAATAATTTAATAGCATATGCTTAGCCAAATTTTATATATCCAACAAGGATGTGTTGAAATCATGGTGGAAAGAGACAAATAAGTTTAGGAACAGAGAAGATGGAATATACAAGGCAAAATGTATCGGGAAAGTGTACCAAATTATGGCTTCCATGATAAAAAGACACTATGATAAACTGAGCACCAAAACTTTTCAAGAAACTTGGGTCCCCGTGATGCATACATGTGCCACAAAAGGGACAATCATCAACTGGGAAAGTATACTTGCATATTCTTTCAAATCAAACAATTCTTGTGTAGTAAAGAGCCTAACGGAGGGAGAAAAATCATAATTTTATATGGTATCTAACCTTTTAGATATGATATGTTCAAAGTGTGATTTTGAAGGCTTCAGCTTAAAGTGGACTCCTGAAGAAGAGACATTTGTACATATTTATTACAAGAACTTATGGAGCATGGAGTATAGGGGCATGTATGATAATATTGCAGAGTATTTTATTTCCCTCTATACAGTTTACTCTTGGCGAAGAACCTCCATGCATGTAAAAAAGAGCTAGATATTCACTTCATGATTTCAGACTTGTTTCCCCTTGGAGAGAATACTTATATCATGATTTTTGGTGCTTAAAATCCTCCTCATGCTCTCCCCATGTTTGTTAGAGATAAAATTATATTGCAGAAGATGGCTTACCAAATCACTGTTGGCTTGTCCAAGAATTTGGTGAAATGAAAGAAGGGACCATGGTCCATCTTCCCATTATACATTGTGGCCTATAGTATAAAATATTTAAGGAGGAAGAAGAAAAATTTGAAGACCTATAATGCGTCCACTTTACTAAATTAAGTTTCCACAAATATGACCCATGCAGTATTTCCATGGTGCACTATAAAGAAATTCAATTTGGTCAGGCCTATGCTTCATTCACTGATAAAGAGGAAGAAAAGGGAAAAAAAAAATATAATGCTTCCAAGGCACTAGAATCATTCATGCAAGAGGAAGAGTCGGAGCAATCATGACATGACACCCAAGAAAGCATGAGCCTAGAAGCAAGGGCATCCATACTTGAAATTAAAAAGGAGAAGGAAACAACCAAAGAAAAGCAGAAGAAGCAAATAATTGATAAGGAAGAAGCTTGAAAAAATAAACAAGAAGAAGAGGCTGGGAAGAAACAAGGAGAAGAAGCTCAACAAAAAAAAAATAGAGGAAGAACCGAGGAAGAAAAAATAAGAAGAATAATGCCTAAAAAGGAAGGAAGAAGAGAGGGAAATAAAAGAATCCCAAAAAAGAAAGAACGCAGAGGTATCCAAGAAGAAAAAGGAGGAAGAAATGAAGAAAAGGAAAGAGGAGGAAGAACTCAAAAGGAAAAAATAAGAAGAGATAAGAAAGAAAAATGAATAGGAGGAAAGCAAGAAACAAAAAGAGGCCTTAGTGAAGAAACTTGAACAAGAGCTACTTTCCAAAGAACATAAAGATAAGTTAGCAGAAAATAATTGGTCAAATAGCTGAGAAATGCAGTTGAAGTTACCCAATTTGAATGTCTCATTTCCTACTACTATTTTCCAGTGGACATATCCCACTGTAGGAATTAGACATCATAGAGGAGGAAGAGGAAGAGGTGTTGCATATCTCTAGTATTACGTTTGAGCAATACCAATGCAAGATCATGTAGGAAAGACGTGGGTTCTTGTACAAGAACCCGGTAAAGCCCATATCAGTTGTTACAGAAAGGGAGATTGTCATGAACACCATGATGAACCCTAGGATGTTAGCTTCCATTGGAACCACTTTTCCAGTTTTTATGGAAATTATTATAGATTTATTAAGCAAGGAAAATGAATATTTGAAGGAAAAGTTGGTCGCAGAATGAAAACCAATATTTGTTGACTTCACACTCTCAAGTTGAATACGTGCAAACACATGTTCTTGAATAATTCAAATTGCTATAAAAATTCATACACCTTATTTACAATGAGATGTTGACCATGCATCAAGTTATGTCTTTGTTCCCAAGCATGCAAAGTAAATTACAAGAAAAATAAATAACGATCAAACTAGCCTCATCAACAACTAACCTTATATACGAATGGACCATCAAGTATCCCAATCCACACTCAATAGCTTCCAAGGAAAAATTGGATACAAGTAGAGAAGGATAAGTTCAATGTTAGAATCGAGATGAAATCACATGACAAGTTGAGCAGGGACTTGGACAAGGGAAACCATATAAAGAGATTAGGTCAAGAAAGAGATCCAAGCAGTTTTGGACCCATTATTGGTATTTTGGAATCTAGAAAAGAAGTGATTACAAAATGTGTAGTTGAGCCTATGAAGCTGCTGAAAAACCTCACCATGTTATTGAGTCATATGCAATCCAATAAACCAATCTTGGAACCGTATGCATTGGAATTCCTCACTAGACATGGGGATGAGTTACAGCACAAAGTTTTAATTATCGCAGGTGAATACAAGCTTTTGAAGGCCTACTAGGCTCGACATCTACAGGTAGATGTTTTGAAACTTTCCATCACTAGGCTAGTTGATTGAGAAATGATTTCTTCTTTAATATTGATGTACTTTGAATCTTGTTAATAGAGAATTAGAATTTAGATTTGAGTCACATGGAATGTGAAAGTTCATAGGGAATTTGAAGAGTCATGATGGTAGGTGAAAGGTTACCCTACATTCTATAAATAAACCCTCATGGCTAGATGTAACAGACCTTTATTTTTGGGATTGAATTGTGCATATTATTTGAAATCTAATGGACCTTTTAGGGATTCAAGTGGTGGATTTACATCTCCACTAATGGATTTTATGGATGTTGCATGTCATGGTGTTGTGATTATTTTAGCTTAATGTTTGACGCTCTCTGAGGTTAAGTATGCAATTGTTTTATTGAGCATTTTAAGACTCTTCTTATGGTTATTTTATGGTACTTGTTATGCTTCCACTGTGTTTACATTAGCAAGCTGGTTTGTTGATTTGAGCACATATCAATTATGGAGTTGTATGCTTTTGATGCTATAATGCTAGTTGTTGATTAAGAACTGATTCAGAGTTGATAATGAATATTTATCTTTATACATGCATTTTAATTGAATTCTTGCTAACAATTCTTCTTTTAATATTCATGTCATTTTATTTATTTGTTGTTATATAATTCAGAACATATCATATGTTTGGTTTCCATAGAGTTTCTTAACTTATTTTTATCAAAAATTTTATTTATCTTATAATTCTTGTTGTTCATATTGTCCAAAGAGAATCTTATAAAAATGTAGTGGCAGTCGGGCCGACATACCAGAAGGGACTCCCATACGAAACAGTCTAGAGTCTAGTTGGGATTATGCACTAGGGAGATACCCTAAATGTTGGTAGTAAGATTTGGCCTATCAAAAAAATTTTGGTGCTAGAAAAAGGGCCATCATTGTATAGCTGGTACAAATTCTCATTCTTTCCCTAAGAGTTATAAATAAGCGAGTAACCAACCCCATTCCCATTAACCTACCCCTATGACTTAGGAGACACCCGAAGTTGAGTCCCCTCCTCATAGTCTTGAACCAGCTTATGAAGTCACTTACGACTAGTTGAGAGCTATACACCCTATCTCCTATCAATTTGCTAAAATCCTTGGAATTATTATTATTGTATTTTTCCTTCCCCATAAATTTTTAAATCGACTACATACAACCCGCCAAGGAGTGTTAGTTAGTATAGTTCAAGATTTGGTTAACATTTCTTTGGATGATTTAGCATATTTTGTAGATATACACTTGATACAAGGCCTTGAAAGTCAATCTAGTTCTGAGGATGATAATGAGGAGAACCCTAAAAGGGAAAATTCAGAAGGTGATAACCAAATACTTCTTCAAAACATTGAACACATTGATAAACCTTGAGGATGAAGATCATTTGAGGAACAAGGGGAATTTATCGAATGGTAGCAAAAGCTCAAACTGTAATTCAGAAAGTGATAAAGAAGATAACAACATGGTCATAAATCAACCAAAACCTCTGGCCTAGATTGTATAATCCACTTTGGATATTCAAGGTATTATTCATGACTTACCTTGTCATCTTGAAAAAAATCTCACAAAGTATGACCTAGAGAAAGGTATTTCCACTGAAGATCACATTAATAATTTTTTCCTTTCATTAAGAATGATGAGTTTACAGCATGAAGACATCGTGTGCAAAGTTTTAACATATACCTTAGAGAATAAACCCATTTCATAGTACCCTTATCTTCCCCTAACATATATTATAACTTGGGATAAGCTCAAAAAAAAATCCTGGAGAAGTATGCAGAAAAGAAGATGCTTGTTATGATTTTTAAGAGTTGAGTTCACTAAAGATGGGGGAAAATGAAAGAGTTAAGGACTTCAATCAACATTTTATGAATATTTTGAACAAGTTCCCAAGTGATGTTCCTCTCCGTGATTCCATCACCATCAACTACTACACCTCAACATTGTTGCATAACATTGCTATGTTTTTCAAGAAAGAAACAAAGCCTACATTGGTTAAGAATTTTGTTGAAAAGGACATGATCACCATAGGAGTAGATGATCGCGTACAACATGATTCAAAGGCTACTAGTAAGAAATTTCATGCGTCATCTAGTAATTATACTGACAAGGATGCATTTGATTTCGAAGCTATAGAAAAATATCTAAAGAAGTTAACTAACAAGGTGTCTAATTTGAAAAGAAAGACAAGTGAAAGATTTTCTGGAAATAATTATTTCAAGCCTTTTTTCAAGAAGAGTAGAAATCATCTAGATAAATCAGCCCAAATCTCGAACGTGAATCTTAATGTGGAGGAACTAGCCATGGACAATTATTGAAATTTCCACCAAGTTTCTGAATCTGAAAAGACATGCCCCCAATGGGCACATAATATGATCACAACGGTGAATAAAGTGCTTGATGATAAGACGGTTTAAGACTAAGATTACCAATCGAAAGAAGAATAATAATCATCTCTTACCAAAGATAATGTTGGATAATCAATAATGATGTTTAAAGTTGTTATAGACAATGATGTTTAGTCTGTTGAGGAAGCTTTAGTTGGAGATACCCCTCCTATTAAACCTCTAAAGACTTATAATCTGAGGAGCAAAGGACTAGTGGTCAAAACTACATTCAAGGATAAGAATAAAGTGACATTGAGAAGGATATTCCCTTCGAATATTCTACTCAGAATTCAACTTCTTGTAGGAATCTACAGGGTAAGTTCCTTAGATCAAAAACCAAAGGTCAACTACCACAAACATATCACAAATCAGTACACCAGTATATCACATGGTTAGAACCCTTGAAGAGGGAAACAGTCCACGGCCTGAACCAATGCAGCCACTTCAGGAAATTTATTAATATAAAAAGAAAATGTATAGAAGCTTCTCTCATAAACGGTTACCAAAAAAATGACCCTCCATGCTCTTTAAATAGAGATCATAGACCAATCGAGTGCTAAGCCATGGATCAACTGTCGGTAATACCGAGGAGAGAGTCAACTTTCGGATCACTACATATCGTGGCCATCAGATTATAAGTTACAAATGTACATGGTAAAGAAACACACTTTACCTAAATCTACACTAGACCAAGTCATACTTAACTATTTCCTATGTGTTGGAATATTCTAACATCCCCCCTTAAGAACAACTTGGGATAGGATTGAAGGATTTACAAAGGTGAAAAAAAAGGAGACTATTTCCTATGTGTCAAAATATCCTAACATCCCCCCTTAAGAACAACTTGGGATAGGATTGAAGGATTTAAAGAGGTGACACAATAGGAGAAGGAAGGAGGCATTAGAGCCTATCCCCCCTTAATGATAACTTTCATTAACTCCAAGTAGAGATCGAAGTTTGGTAAACTTCACTTCTGTGAGAGCCTTTGTAAAGATATCGACAACTTGATCATTGGTTGAACAATACTATACTTCAAGAACACGGTCATGAAGAGATTTATAATGAAGTGTATATGAAGCTCAATGTGTTTCATATGTTGATGTTGAACTGGATCTTTGCATAGTTGAATGACACTCTGATTATCACACCAAAGTGTAGTTAGATGCTGCTGATGGAGACCAAAATTCAGACAGGATCTGACGAAGCCACATAACTTCCTTGATGGCTTCAACTGCACTATGATACTTTGCTTCTGACGAAGAAAGAGAGATAGTACTTTGTTTCTTACAAGAGCAATTAATAGGTCCTGAACCAATAGTGAATACATATCTTGCAGTAGACTTTCGATCATCTGGGTCACCAACCCAATCAGAATCAGTGAAACCAATCAACAATGGAGATGATCCTGCACTGTAATGAATCCCAAACTGAATTGTACCTTGAATATATCAAAGTATTATTTTAGCTTCTTTCCAGTGACTTTCATGAGGTTGGTGCATAAACCAAGCAACAAGACCAACGACAAAGGAAAGGTCGGGATGAGTATGGGTTAGACACGAAAGTTTACAAACAAGTTGACGGTATAAGGTAGCATCAAATTTAGGGGTAGTACAAGTGACTGAAAGCTTGACTCCAGATTGAAAGGGAGAAGGGGCTGGCTTATAGTATTCCATGAGAAAGTGGCATAGAAGATCACAAGCATACTTGGATTGAGAAAGGGTATTACCTTCTTTGGATTGCAAGACTTGAAGACCAAGGAAATAATGCAAGTGTCCTAAGTTTGTCATTTCAAAATTCTTCTTGAGGCTAGACTTCATATGGTTTATATGGTTGGGATCACTACCAGTAAGGATAAGATCATCGAAATATAGAACAAGGATGGTGAAGGAGTTACCCACTTTCTTGGTGTACACAATGTTGTCAGAATGACACCTAGAAAAGTCATTATCCAATACAAATCTATCCATTTTGGCATACCAAGCCTGAGGAAATTGTTTGAGACCATAGAGAGACTTCCTAAGGCAATAAACGAGGCTAGAGTCATTTTGGATAAAACCAATGGGTTGTTCCATGTAGATATCTTCCTGCAAATCTCCATGTAAGAAGGCGGATTTAACATCCATCTGGTGGAATTCCCATTTGAAGGAGGCAGCAAGGGAAAGAACAAGGTAGATAGAATTCATTTTGGCAATAGGGGAGAAGGTTTTAGTATAGTCCATGCCTTCAACTTGTGAAAATCCTTTAGCAACAAGATGAGCTTTATGTCTACCCACTTTTCCATTTGGTCCAAACTTTGTTTTGTAAACCCATTTTCATTTGAAAATTTTTCTTCCCTTTGGAAGAGGAACAAGTCCCAAGTATCATTTGCCAATAAGGAACGATATTCTTCATTCATAACTTCATCCCAATCTAAATGACTTGAAGCTTCTTCAAAGGTGTTTGGATCAGTATTTTTTGGAACTTGAGCCAATACGGAAGAGGCTCTTTCGAACTGAGAACGTGTACGATGTCGATATGCAGGGTGACCTGCAAGAGAACTTGCTGCATCCCGAGTAGAGCAGGCCCATATTGGAAGCTGTGGAGCTGAAGGAATATCTTAAAGAGGTGGAGGATGATTTTCATCCTTGATGTCATCATCTGAACTAGAAGGAATAATATCAAAAATAGAAGAGATAGAGAGAGGTGGCACATATGTCGAATCAGGCTCGTGGGCCAAAGGTGGCACACCCACCGATCTAGGCTCGCAGGCCGATATATTTTCATCAAATTTTACATCACTTCTAATGATTATATTTTTGGATTTCAGTTGAAGAAGTCTGTATCCTTTGACATCTTCAGAATATCCAACAAAAATTCATTTTTCACTCTTAGGTTATAAGGCTTCATGTTTCACATCTGGAATATGGGGCCAAGCATCACTTCCAAAAACACGAAAGTGATTTTCATCTAGTTTGATTGAGCTCCAGGCTTCTTCTAGAGTTATATTCCTTAAAACATTAGTAGGAGTGCGATTTACTATATAATTTTCACAGTTAGTTGCTTCTACCCAAAAATTGAGACTAAGTCCTTTAAATTGAAGCATACAATTAGCCATTTCTTTTAAGGTGCAATTCTTCCTTTCAAGTACACCATTTTTTTGTGGAGTATATGGAATAGTATGTTGCAATTGAATGCCATGCTTAGCGCAAAAGTTGATAAATTTGTTGTTAACATATTATCCTCCATTTTCTTATCTTAACTTAAGAATTTGATGTCCAAATTATTTCTCAAAAAAGGCCTTAAAGGCCAAGAACATGTTAAAAACTTCACTCTTGAGTTTTAAGAAGTATACCCAAGTGCGTCTGGAAAAATCATCAATGAAATTTAAGAAGTACTTGCAACCAGATAATGAAACAACAAGAAGTGGACCACATAAATCACCATGCAAAAGTTGCAAAGTGGCTGGAGCGTGCCAAGAGGCACGTTTTTCAAAACTATCTCGATGATATTTTCTAAGTACACATCCAGAGAAAACACCATCTCAGCAAGATACCATAGGAAGACTTGTCACCGTATTTTCTTTACATAGAGTTTGATGAGAGCGATAGTTTAAGTGACCAAATCGGTCATGCCAAAGTTTGCTCACTTCATTATTATGAGCAACAAAGACAGAGGGAAGACATGATGCCCCAAAGTTGTCAAACTTATACAAGCTTGTGGAATCATCAGCAATGCCAGTAGCTAAAATATGTCTAGGATATTTGAGATCCTTGATTACAACATCATGAGGTGAGAATTTTATTGTTTTCCCTTCACCTGAATGAGTTATCTGATAAACATATAGAAGGTTGCATGACAAGGTAGGAACACATAGTACATAATTAAACTGACCATTATCTAGATGTATGGTTCCAAATCCTACAACACTAAGAGATATATCATCATCAACATAAATATGTTTGGTGTTACAATTGTTTAAAGAAGAAAACATGGCTTTATTTTTGGCCATGTGGTAAGAAGCTATAGAATCAATGAGCCACTCATGAGAATGAGAAGAAGAAGATACATTTAATGCATAACCATGTGCTTGACAACCACAAGCAGAAAGTGCCATTCTTGAAGATGAAGTTGAAGAGTTCTCCAAATTGATGTGGTGCTTCTGCATTGCTGCTTCCAAGGCTTCCATCTTCTTAAAAAATTTGGACTCTACATGGTGATCATGATTACAAAATTTGCAATGTCTAACTATTTTATTCCCTTTGTTTTTATTTTCCTTATCAGTTTGGTGAGTTGCTTTTTCAATTTGATTCTAAAATTGCTTAGGTGCCTTGTTTGGTTTAGGACCATACTTTTTAGGATACTAATTCTTGAGATTCTTTTGATAATGTTGTTGTTGGGTTGCTAAGGCTCTCTTAAAAGCATTTCCAGTATTGATAAGACCAAGGTGTTATATTTTTCCTTGTTCTCTTATCAAAGAATTGCAAAAGGCATCAAAAGAGGGGGACTTGTAGGTTGTTCCTAGAGAAATGAGGGCTTCTCTAGTGGAATGGAAGGTGGAAACAAATACAGAGTATGCATATCCAAGCTTAGCAAGAATGGAATAGATAAGGCTATCATCTTCCTTTTTGACCTTAGAACGTTCTAAAAGAAGTCTAAGGGTCTTGAATTTGGACAAAAAATCTTCAATAGAGGAGAAATTATTGGGGTCCAAATTAAGCAACTCATTTTCAAGATGGTGGGCCTTGATTTCATTCCGAATGCCAAAAACAATATTTAGCTTTTTCATAGCTACATTAGGGGTGTCAATTTCTTGGATATGAAATCGAATATCTTGAGCAATGGACATTCCTATCAACCCTCGTGCTTGATCTTATTTATTTTCACATTTAATGGCTTTATCTCCATCAGTAGGTTTAGTTTCTTGTCCCGAGGCTATTCTATAAAGCCCTTTACTTCTAAGTAATTCTATCATGTAGGATATCCATTGGAAATAATTGGTGATGTTAAGTATAACTGGGCATGCACTTTCCATTTTTTATTTTATTTTATTTTTTATTTATTTATTTTAATTTGAAGCTGAAAAGGGCTGAAAATAACTACAATGGAAATATCTCAAAAAAATAGGCTGGTTAAAAAAAAAAATGGCTCGAAAAATGGCTTCTAGACTAAGAAGTTATGCCTTTTTGAAAAACATGCATTGTAGATGTTGAATAGTTACATGAAAGGTTGAAAGCTGATGATGAAGTTCTACTTTAAAAAAAAAAAATCCCCTCCCCCCCCCACCCCCCTTTTCAAACTTAATACAATAAGCTCACCTTTAAAAAAAAAACTACTTTATGTGACCCACTTTAATAAATAAGTGAGAGTCACTTTTACAATGTTACTTTTACATGTGCTTTTGAAATAAAACCTTCCTTTTTGAAACCAGCAATGTGCCAAAGGGATTTATAAGAAAAAATAACTTAACAAATTTTTTTTACAAAAAGAAGCTTTAGAGAGAGACTTGAACCCAAGACCTCTATTCTCATAAACTAACTTTACACCAAGTGAGCTAGTAAAAGGATTCTGTAATTTTCTGAAAGGAGGAAGGGCTTTTTTTTACTCTTCCATGTGTGTGCTTTTTCCTGGGAAAAAAAAAAGAATCCGTGCACAAAAAAAACGAATTGCAAGCCTTATGGTAGACCGTTAGATTTTCGGTTAGTCTTACTGGAAAATATCCTTTTTCCACTATTTCTGATTTCCCGAGATCGCACAAAGATGCGGGGAAAGAGCATACGTACAAAAAAATCTCGTCTTCCTATTTCTGATTTTCCGAGATCGCACACAGCACATAACAAAGAGCATACACAAAGAAGAGGGTATAGATCCAGCAAATAAAAAAAAACTATAAACCGAAATAAACTGAGGGAACCGAAATAAGCAGAATGATTAATAAATATAACTGCAAAAAAGATACTTTATACCTCCAGATCTAAAATGACATAACTCGGGCAACGGGAAACCTTTTCACATGAAACAAAAGGGGTTCCTCACTATAACAGACACTCCATACACAACAAAGCAGTTTTCCTGGTCCAAAAGTGGTCAGAAATAGTAGATTTGGAAAAAGACAGTCGCATGTAGTCAAACTGGCTTCGGATTTGGATCAACAAGAATGCCGCCCTCAAAATGGCTCTGATACCATGTAGGAATCTACAGGGTAAGTTCCTTAGATCAAACACCAAAGGTCACCAATCACAAACATATCACAAATCAATACACCAATATTTGACGTGGTTAAAATCCTCGAAGAGGGAAACACTCCACGGCTGGAGCGAACGCGGCTACTTCAGGAAATTTATTAATATAAAAAGAAAATTCACATAATCTTCTCTCATAAACGGTTACCAGACAAATGACCCTCCATGCTCTTTAAAAAGATATCATGTACCAATTGGGTTTTAAGCCACAGATCAAGTGTCGGTAATACTGAGGAGAGAGTGAATCGTTGGATCACTGCATATCGTGACCGTCAAATTATAAGTTACAAATGTACATAGTAAAGAAAAACACTTTACCTAACTCTACACTAGAACAAGTTATACTTAACTATTTCCTATGTGTTGGAATATCCTAACACTTCTAAATATTCAACCGAGCAGGCCTCGAAGAATACGATGGGGAATACTAAAAGTAATTCCAGTACTCCCAAAGTTGTTGCCAACACTTCTTATCCATCGACCTCAACTTGACCTTCCAAGGGTGAAAGTGTATCTTATGATATTGGTTACAACATCATTGAGGATATGAAGAAAAATACAGAAAATATATCGCTTTACAAGTCTTCCAAGCTAACTGAGTAGAGGGAGTTGATCATTACGACTTTCACATCCATGCCTTCTACCAGAAAAGCCATTTCTTCTTCCAAGGTTGCTTCCTCCAATCATGTTAAAGCCTCAGTAAATCTTTAATCCATTGTTAATGCGAAAATTTTTAATTCAAGATCTTCAGTTCCACCCTTCTTATTGATGTTTGAGATATTCAATTACAATGTGCATAATTTTCTAGTTAACTCCGATGCATGGACGAATGTCATGCCTTTACCCGTTTACAAGAAAATTAATGTTGAACCAGAGAAGATAGATGCGAGTATCATCAAAATTGACATATCTTAGGTTCGATTTGTGGGAGAGATTAACAACACATTGATTACATTATCATCCGATTTATTGATATTGTGGTTCTTGATATTCTTGAAGTATATGGGCTCCTACTAAGTAGATGTTAGTCTAGAAAACTTCAAGGGTATTTTGTCATGGATTTTTCTCATTCGTGGCTCCCCTATAAAGGCAAGAATAAATAGATCAGGGTTAATAGTAAGGCATACAAGAAATATATGGTTACTAAGCTAGAAGAATTTAATGAACCAATCAACATAGCTCAGGAATAATTGGGAAACTTAGTTTTAGAATCTAACGTCGATTGCTACCAAGCCATGCCATCACCCATCCCATATAATACACGAATGGAATGCCTTCCCTTCCCTCCAGCTGGTGATAATGGACTTCATACTATAGATGTAAATAATGCTAGTTTAGATTCTAGTTTTTTAAGTACTAACATGTGGATTTTGACTATGATGGATCAAAAACACAGGATGGAGTTGGTGCAGGCTGTATCTTGATGGATCTCAAAAAATAATAATTTTTTTTATTTCTTGTTGTGTAGAATTAAAATGTACTAAAAATACTACAGTTTATGAGACATTTATTCTTGGACTAAAGAAATCCATTGACCTAAAGGTAGAATGTCTAAAGGTAATCGGTGACTCTAAGGTCATCACTAGATAGGTACACAATACTATTCACTTCCTTCCACCACATTTCAAGAACTGCCAACAAGAGGTATGGTGATTAAATTTTTCATTCAAAGCTTCTGGTATCAAGTCAGTTCCAAGAATTAATACCACCATAGTTGATATGTTAGCTAATGATGTTGCTAGATTTACGCTAATTGGGGATGGATTTTCTATTGAAATAGTTTTTAAACCTGTTATCGCCAATAATATAGCTATTTTACATGTTTTCATTGATTATCAACATACATTGGACTTCCTTGCTAATGTGGATGTTTCCAAAGACGTTTCGATAGATGAGGATGAACATGAGCAAGTCGTGCAGGAGGAATTTGACGTGTAGAATGGAAGCCTAATTCCCAAAGTTTGGTGTCACTCGAAAAACTAGTTGACGTGTAACAATGGTTCATGGGACCTCCCAATAATAAGAATCAAAGATCCATGCTAATTCATGAACAAGTCAATCTCGAAATAGAGGTAGATCATAAGTTCGTCAATCTCAGTACCTATTTCTACCCGGAAGAGTTTCAACCTTTCATTGATTTATTCAGAAATTATCAATACATTTTTTCTTATAAATATGATACCTATATTTTCTATCATGTCATTCCGATAAAATACGGGGTGAATCATTTTTAGCAGAAACTGAGAAAGGTACATTCAGCACTAAAACCTTTAATACAAAAATAAATGAAGAAGTTATTGGATGGTGAATCATTTTAGAGTTTGGCACTCCACATGGGTCTTGAATATTTTTCCTACAAGAAAGAAATAAGGAAAAGTCCATTTGTGTGTTGATTTCCAAAATATCAACCACGATTCAGATAAAGAAAACTACCAAGTCCCCTCTATGGAGAAAATATTCAAACAGTTTCAAGGTCTGAAATGTTTTCTTTGCCTGATGGATTTTTTGGATATAACCAAGCACTAGTTTTCAAGCCAGATAGATTGAAGACCAATTTTAGAACTAAATGGGGAACCTTCACATTTATACATTTGGAGCTACATTTCAAAGAAAAAGGGATATTACGTTTAGAGGGATGGTTGGTCAGAGAATGATGGTGTACCTAATGATGTGTGGATATTCTCAAAGAAAACATTTGATCATATACACCATCTGAAGTATATTTTTTAGCACTATAGAAAATATGGTATATCACTCAACCCTACGAAAATTGTCTTTGTCATGTTTGAAGGAAGTATCTTGGTTCATATCATAGAAAAGAGTGGTATAACAGTTGATCCCAAATGCATCAAAACCATCAGAAAAATTATGTATCTGAATGGAAAGAAGGCTATGCAATCATTTTTGGGTAAGATTAATTTCCTTTGAATTATGCCCAAATTGTGAAACCACTGTACAATATGATCAAGAAGGATATTTTTTATAAATGAAACGAAAAGGAGGAGGATTTTGCATGGATAAAACAAGCTATAGTTGAAGCTCCTTCTCTTTACAAACCTAATTTCAATAAGGATTTCAGGCTCTATACTTTGTCCTTAAATTCCTCATTAGCACTCGTGTTAACACAAAAATATAACAAAGGAAACAAACAACCTATATCATTTATGAGCACGGGTATGCAAGGATTTGAAATGAATTATCTTGATATGGATAAGCAATCACATGATTTGTATAGGGTTGTCAAAAAATTTAGGCCTTACATTCTAAAAAATCATGTCACATTGTTTGTACCCCATCTTGTAGTAAGATCATTGTTTGTGTAGCAGAATATAGGAGAATGTAGAGCAACTTGGGTGGATTTTTTACAATAATATGATCCTGAGTTCAAGTCGGCTAAGGCAATCAAAGGTCGTGGCTTATGAAAGCTTGTTTCTAAATCTTCTAATCCACATGAAGAAGATACCTTGGTATGGGAACAAGAGATTGAGTTGTATAACAATGATTTTGCACCCACACCCAATTCACCATCATCTTGGTATGGAGAATTCAAGAAATATATGGAACAAGGTACTTTTCCTTCACATTTATCGATGAAGCATAAAATGGCATCAGAATAAAAGCCTCTTCTTATCAATTGGTCCATGGAAATTTAACTTAAAAACACCATAATTGATTTTTTATTAAATGTTTAGAGTTTGTTTATATTAGCTTACATTATTCAGATACGCCCATGCATATGTGTGCAAATGTTCCATCTGTCAAAGGTGTGCCAGAAGAGAGACACGATTAGTTGCCCCACTCCATCCCATACTAGTAGAAGAGTCTTTTCAACAATGGAGCCTGGATGTTGTTGGGGAGATCACTCAACCCTCCTCAAAGGATCATAGGTATATTCTCACAAACATGGACTATTTTAGAAGGTGGGTTGAATTTGTGCTACTTAGCCAAGTGAATGATTAGGAGGTGGTTCGTTTTCTCAATCAAAATATTATTACTAGGTTTGAAGTTCCTAGTTCCCTTGCATTTGATAATGCAACTTATTTCTCTTCATTAATTGTATTGAAACATTTTTATAACTAATATCCCTAGTGAAATGAAGTAGCTAAATCCACTAATAAGAACATGATATGTATCATCAATAAAATCATGCTTACAAGATAGATACATTGGCATATTTCTCTAACTAATTTTGTTTGCACTGATTTAGTTACTCATAAAACTTCTCTTGGCACATCCCTTATTTCCTTGTGCATGAAAAAAATTCATCCTACCACCTAACCTATACCTACTTACGTTAAAACTATCCCAAGAATCCCACAATATGTCATGCCTAATTATGAAAATTAGGATTGACATCTTGTCAAAACTTATGGAAGAAAGGAAAAATACTTGAGAAAACTTTGCCGCACATCCAAACAAGATTAAGAGATGGTTTGACAAGAAATTTGCATGTAATAAGGAATTTAGTGTGATTAACCTTATCTTGAAATGGGATAAATACCATGAAGACAAGGGAAAGGACACCAAGTTTTAGTCCTTGTGGATTGGTCCATACCAAGTCAAGGAAAAACTTGTCCAACACACTTATGTTATGTCGATTAATCCCTCTTGCAGACAAGAGCGATCTCCCTATTATTCAACGAATAGCTAGAAACAAACATCCATTTGGAAATATTTTTCTCTATATTAAATGCATTTCAAAACTATTATAAGAAATTAAAGAGGACATGCCCCTACCTTGAAATCAAATGTTCAATGTAGTATTTTATCCAGTCGCTCCGAAGGAGGCTTCTCCAATAAGTAGAACCTGCAACCAAAGAAAAGACAAAAGAATCAAAGCATCTGCAACATATAATAATTAAGAAAAGTTAACCCAACTTAGTGATAAAGGAGTCTAAGTATTGATGTTATTTCAATAAGCATAATAACAACTCAATGAGAAAAAGAGATCCATATGTATTATCTTGAATAAAAAGAGTAATCTTACAACCTGATGCCTTGATGTTGTACAGATTTCTCCCGGGTTCCTGAACAATCGTTCCTCCTTCAGTTTGATAAGCCTTCCTCTCTAAATACCAGCATAGAGTTATGGACACAAGGGTGTGATCATTCTCATGCCAACAAAAAATAGTGTAGAAAGCATGCACTCTTGGGAATTTCTTCAGCAACTCATTTGCAATCTTTAATATTAGCATCTACCATCTACCCTTGAGCCTGAAACTTGAGCTCAATTTATAGGGAAATGGAGGTAGTTTCAATTCCATGAAGAGGGGGATGGATTCCTCTCATGAAGGGATTTGAGCTCCATGGACCAAGGGATAAGCTCCATGAGTGCAGGGATAAAGCTCGAACTGATCGCGACTCTAGAAGCTTCCAGTTGGGAGAATATTCAACCAGCTGTGCTTCTAGAATTTACCTTTTCTTTTATTTGACTTTGTACAGGGGTCTGCAGGTTTTAGTAGTAGAACGTACGGGGGTTGCCATAGTTTATAGACCAAACATCTGCGGAACCGCAGGAAAAGGCTAGAAAAAGTGCAAAGGTATACTTTTAAGGGTTTTACATAGATTTTCTCCAATTTCAAGACTTGGTTTAGGAACATTAGGGGTTTTGACTTCTAAGGGAGCACAATATAGGTAGTGGTAGACCCATATGAACAGTAAAATTTCATGGTGATAAAATAATGTGTAACAGATTGCCCCCTAAAGTGCGAAGTCTGAGGTTATTCTGAAGAGTGAAATGCTTTATCATTCTGAGGATTGGATTGGAGACACCGGTCGAAAACCTGTAAAAACATTCAATGTGAACATATATATATATCATCGTTGAGGTAGGCATTCCCATACTCATATCAAAATTAACTAAATGTTCTGGTACAGATATGGTTTCAATATTACATCAAAAGTAGACACAGTATGGGCGCAGCCATCTATCATGTGTAGTCTACTGTATCATGAATAATAAAACTCCTCGTAGCCTAGCTGGTGGAAACTAGATCCAGGGTCTTGATTTCTGCTTCCCGAACTAATATGAATCTATCCATGTGATTGATTGTGTCGAAGTCGAACATGGTAGAAACCACTTGATTACCAATCAATGATGTGAACTTTTAATAAGTGTGAGAGAAACCACCAATAATGACAATGGTTCTCAAAGTACCCTAGTACAATATATGAAGTGTGAATGAATGATTTGCAATCGAAAACTCATAGAATCGTTCGATTGAAGGTCAATGATGCAACCTGTCATCGAAGGCAAGAAATATTCCATTAGGGCATGAAGATCCCAAGGTACTGATAAGATTCTAGACCAAATTTCTAGAAGCTGACGTCGATAGAAAGTGACCCGTCGTAGGAAAGCCCACAACACGAAACCATTAGATCAAGTTTTGAAGAAATTTTTGCAAGGAATGACTCAGGAATGGTCAACGTGAATGGAGACAAATTTTTGCAATGAATGGTTTATTTGAACTATCTCTTGAACACATAACAACACTGTAGATGGCTTGGTACCATTTGACCTAAAGCTAATACCCAGAAACTGACTCAAGACTTTCAATGTGGTTCGATTAATTGTTAGACAAAGGATTTCCCAACCCAGGTACAAGTGTGACAAAGTGTCGTGTTCAAGAGTGGCATACTGCTTTCTAAACAAGGGTGATAACTGGATTCTTTTTCTCTCTTTTCCCCCCACCATTACTGGCAAGTACCTCTTTATTTTTTACAAGCTTGAGGAGGATAAAATTTTCTTGTTTATGTAAGCTCATCCTTCGGATGAGTCCATCTTAGTATTAAAATCAAACACTAAGAAGGAGTGGTGTAGTCCTGTATGTAATCGACAGGTCCTTTACTGTTAAATTTTAATGAGTCTAGTATAGGAGAAACTCGACGTTTTTCAGTTTTAGGGAGTCAGAAGAAAAAAATAAGTAAACTCCATGATTGTTCTTTTTCGTAAATTTAGTCTCTCAGGCCCGAAAAAGGATAAAATAATGCAAGAGAAAACTCTATTGACCATGATTAGTCAACATATACCTTTTTCGTAATTAGTCCATTTCAGTCTGAAAAAGGGGTAAACTTATACTGAAGGGATGATTGTTCAGTTATTTTAACGAAATCGAATAATCAAGTACTCGACGATCTTTTCATAGTTAGAGAGTCTTAAAAGGGCTTTAAAAGAGAACTCTAGGGTTTGGCTTTTTTGTAATTTTACAGAGCCCGAAAAAGTGATAAAAGTATACTCAGTGTCAAAATAATTCTTTTCACCAAAAAATATTGTATCCTACACAAAAACTCAAAATATTACACATACATGTTTCTAAGAAGTAAAAATATTTAAAAATTTACCTTTTAAAGTGTAAAATAAATAAAATAGAATATTTAATTCATTCAAAAACTATAAAAAGGAGTTAAAACAAAATAATTTTCACCTTTTGTTTTCAGAGCAGTGTATTAAGAGCTTTTGGCTAAAAATTTCCAGAGCAGTTATCGGGAGAACTGACTGTCCATTCCCCGAATCGTCAGAACCAAGAAATCCACATCATCTTAATCTTCATTTCTATCTGTTTCATTTTTATTTTTGAGTTTTAATTTCATTTTTTGGGAGGATTTTTCGTTCAAAAATGCACTCTCAAGGGTCTGTAGGTCATGCAAGTGATAACTACAGACCTCGATAATTTTTTAACGAAAAAACTATTGAGCTAGCGTAGTTTTTGTGTGGACGCGTGCAGATGTCCACACTGTCTCCTCACAAAAATTGCGGGGGCACAATGAACGTTTTAAAATTCAAAATTTCTCTTAAAAATGGTTCAAGTTTTGCATCCAAATGGTTTTTAACTTTAAAATGTGTTGATTTGTAGGTTGTTCCACCATGTTGGAGTGGCAAGAACGTGAACATGAGCTTACAGACAATGAAGCTATGGAAGATGTTGCAACAATATGTGCACTGCAAAATTGTGGTTTATATAGTTTCTGGGCTATCCAAGGTATGAAAGCATAAGTAGAGTTGATGATATGGCTCATAAATGCATGGGAAGTTCAATACCAATGCTTCATCATTGGTGACCACCGACTTGAAATCGAGCTAGAGGACATTTATTTCCTTAACGGATTGTCCCAGAGAGGAGGAAGCATATATTTATTTTGGGCCAAGCAGGGAGGTCTTCCTGTCGCCAGCTACAAAGAACATTATTGCAGTGAGGAGGCAGACTTAAAGGATAGTCGCATAGATATTGAAACTATCTTTCGATTGGAACTCAGAGTGATATCATTTATAGTAACCAGATTGTGTGGAAGTGCAGCTCCGCATGTGGCCACTAAATCAAAAGTGTAGACTGTAGTAGAGTGTCTCAGAGGAACCATATTTAACTGGTGCGAAGGAGTATTGGCAAATATGAAAGGCCAATTAACTAGAGCAAAGAATGCAAAGTTGAAAAGCTTCAGATATGGTGCCATTCTCATTTCATTTTCTTTAGAGAGAATCTCGCTTCTCGCTCCTCAGCTGATTCCAGTAGATCGTGGGGAACCTCGAGAGCCTCATATGGTACGGTGGGTGGCATTAATGGCTCGCCATGGTGGCGATGGAAGTTTAGTGGTTCGATTTATTCCGACATACTTTATGTGGCTTAGGAACCAAGTCTTCACCATCGAAGACTTCCCCTATGCAGGAATGGATTACAGAGGTGATCCTAATATGTCTTTGCCTCCAGGGGCACAGTGGGACGAGACATGTAAGAGAATTATTTTAATGTTTTTAATCTAATTTTTATTTGTTTTTAATCGTCCAATACTGAAAAAAATATTTAAATGCAGATGTCGGTCCATGACGACCAGCTACACTTCATTTCTTTGATAAGCGGCAAGCACAACCTATAACACCTCCACAGGATCAGGCAGTAAATATCGTAGTAGATATGGAGCACAACCTTGAGAGGTTGACCATAGACATTCCTAAGACAAAAACAGATGATATTCCTCTCAGGCTTCAGAGACATGTGACAGGTGTTCCAGGACCATTTAGGAGATTTATGCACAAGGTGGCACATGCCATAGTCTATTACCATGATCATCATCACGGATAGTGGATGATCATTGTGGATCGAAATTTTTTGTTTTTTGTATCAGTATCTATTAGGTAATAAGGTGTTTGAACCTATGATCATAGACGATGTAACATTTTTTGAACACAAACCTATTTATGCTAATGATATTACTACTTTCTCTGAGTATCTTATTCAACATGGATCGAATGTTATTTTGGGTTATTATGTTCATGTTGAAAATGTCTATTTAGAACAAGATTAGCTAATGCATCGGAAAATGTGTTTAAATTTCTTGAAATATGTTGATATTCGATGTAATCAAATTTTCGTTCCAAGAGATGAACCTTCAAAAATAATCTCAATAACACTGGATTTCTAATTGCATATGCCTTGTTTAAATGTAATACGATGAGTTTTGAAACTAACATAATGATCAAACATCGAATAAAAAATGAAATGGTGTAAGATAATAACTCAATGACTGCGCTATATTCCGCAATATTTTTCATTGTTTGACCAAGGCATGCCCCATGAATAGAAACTAACTCATTGGTGGGTGAATAGATAACCCAAGCCATGGGAGAGATATTCCATGTACTACGACAAGCACCATCAGCAAAACCAATGTATGTTTGAAGGGATGTCGACATCTACAATATCAAGAGTAATCAAGATAAACAACAATAGTAGTAACAAAAAAACTAATCTAGGCACACTTTTCTAATCTAAGGCACACTATTCTAAAAAGTAACTATTGTACAAGAGATTTCTTCACACGAAATTCAAGAATAATATCTCTTAAGATAAAGACCATTTCTGGGCTTATCTAAAGATACCCCATCATAATCAGTCAATTCATAGGCTCCTTTTGCAAGCACACGCTTGACAATGTAGGGACCATGCCACATTGGTTCGAATTTTCTAGTGCCTAGCTTATCGTTAGCTCGATCGTATACGAAGACTAGGTCACCTTCTGAAAAAATACCAGGTTTAACACTTTGATCATATTGATCTTTCACATGTTTCTTATGAAATTCGGTAGCCAATGCAACGGTGCATCGAGTCTCATCTAATTGTGCTAAGTATAAAAAGTGTTTTTCCTCTTCAGAGGTAGCTGGTAACAACTCAATGGCTAATTCGAGTGACAGTATTTCGCATTCAATGGGTAAAACTGTTTCTAAACCATAGAAAATTTGAAAAGGAGTGAACCCTGTAGCAGTTTTTGCAAACGTTCGATATGCCCATAGTGCCGAAAAAAGCATGGTATGCCAATTCAATTTATGAGTTTCGATAATCCATTTAATCATAATGGTTAAAACATTTTTTACGGCTTCAACTTGACCATTAGCCTGCGGGTAATATGGAGTAGAATTATCATGGCACAGGCCAAGTTGATCGAAAATTTCGGTCATCATAATATTTCAAAAATGACTCCCATGGCCTGTGATAATAGCTTAAGGCACACCGAAATGAACAATCACATGATTGAATACGAAAGTAGTTGCAGTCTGACATCTACTACAAATGTAGGCATCTCCTCGGCCCATTTGGTAAAGTAATCTACAGCGAGAATAATGTACCCATGCGCCTAGGCCAAGTGAGGGTTACATGTAATGAAATCAATGCCCCATTTCGCAAAAGGACTGACATCAAGGAATGGGTGAAGAGGAGCTGGAGGTGCACACATCTTTCGATAAAAATTTGGTAGTTGTGGCTTTTTTAGACTGCAATAATACAATATTAGAATAACGAGGGCCAAAAATAACCAGTGTGCAATATCTTTTGGGTTGTAGCAAACCGAGACATACAAATACCACATGCTCCAGAGTGGAAATCATTCAAAACCTTTTCAGACTCTTTGTGAGTTATACAACGTCAAAAAATAGAATCTGCACCACGATGATAAAGAGTGTCTCCAACAATATTGTATTGCTGGGATTGATATTGGATTCTCTATCGAATTGAACATGAAAGCTCTCGGTGAAAAGTTTGGGTTTGAAGATATATAATGGTATATTCATACCATGGATCTAATGTACTGATGAGAAATAGAGATTCATCTACGATGGGCTCCTCTACCATGGTTTATGTCTCAGTATTGGGAAAGTCACACATAAGCTCAGCAAACACTAGTGATTTCTTTGACTTAGATTTCTCGAATTCCAAATCAAACTCTTGTAGGATACAATCCATTTAGAGTATTTGCCCCTAAGTAATTGTTTTGTCAAAATATACATCATTGGGTTGCAATTAGATATCACAGTTGTTTTACGTAACAGTATGTAGTGACGAAATAGTTGGACAACTTGGACTGTTTCCAAGGCCAATTTCTCCACATGCGAATATTTGATTTTCGTCGGGTTGAGATTTCGACTTAGATAATAGATCACATGCTCATTGTGAGATTCATCTTCTTGAACCAAAACCATTCCAATGGTGAAATCAGAGGCAGCTAAGTATAAAAATTAGTCCTGGTGGTAATTGGGTGGATGCAATAATGGTGCATGGGTCAACGCATGTTTTAATGCATCAAAATATTTATCATCAATCTCATCCCAAATAAAAGGAACACTTTGTTTTAACAACCTGGTAAAAATTTTTGTTAACTCTGTTATCCACCTATAAATTTTGTCAAGCAAATAGGTGGCTAAATATTTTCTAAGCCTTCAAGAGATACATTTCCTCTGAAAACATATCACTCTTGAAGCCTCCATGTGTTGTTTATCTTTGAAGGTCCTCACTGTTGTTTCCATTAAAAAAAAGCATCACTGTCTGTGAAAAATTGTGCTCAAGAAAGCTTCCATTTGCTCCCTTTTATCCCTGCAAAATCCCCATTTTAACCCCTTATTTTCCTTCTCAAAATCTCCCTGAAAACCCCAAAAATCCCTCCCTAAGTCATCCAAATCACCATATTCCTCTTTTAAAACCATGTGAATGCCTTCATTTGGTGGAAAAACCCCTTTATTCCCCTACCGGAACCACTGTTTAGCCTTAAAAAAACTCTGTTTTTGGGCACAAAACCCATTTTTTACCATATATCAGGCCTAAGCTCCCTTCGGCCTAGCCCTCAGCCCTTCTCCGCATATAACCGGGTGCCAAGACTAGGCGCTAAGCCCCATAGAGCTAATTGCAATCGGAAGATATTGTGAGCACCTTTTCCTGTGTTAATTAAAAACTTCCGATGCGAGAATGATTTGTTCTATTGGCCGCAGATGCAATATGAGCCGTTGAACTCTAAAGATCTAACGAACAGCACTGACTACACCGCGCCCTGCCTCACGCCTTTGTTGACCTCCAATTGAATCTCAATCGTCCCTTTGTGCAGATCCGACGGTTGGATGTAAATCTGACAACCCAACGTCATCGCTCCGCCAGTTGATCTGGACCGTTGAATCCAAAAGATCCAACAGTCCAGATTCAATCATGCCCCGCTCATTTTCCCTCCATCACTCCCCCTCCGATCAGATCTCCAGCGTTGATCTCTCGCTGATCCAACATTCCATGCGTAATCACAAGATTCAAACCCCAGAGTCTCGGCCCCTGCCTTTCCCCGACATGATTGGATCACAGCCTTCCATCCTGATTGATATGACAACCCTCATTTCTCCCACCCATTCATTTAATCCTTTTGCCTCTGCCTCCTCTTTTAATCTCCGTCGTCCATCCCTTGGATCCAACAGTCAAGATTCGTTCCGCCTGTCTATTATAATATCCTCCCCATTGGAACATTAGCGCTCCTCCTTTTGATCCTGACCATCCATTATCAGATCTAACGGCCCACATTAAAACCACTGCTAACTTTTCCTCGCCTTACTGCCCCCGCATCTTACCTTTTAAGCGCAGAAACCCGCACCGTCTGATCACAGCACCCTCATCTGACGACCGATATTCATTTTCGCGTTTTTTTCGCGTCCGAAGGTTAACGTTCCCAAAAAACGCGAAATGGGCGGTTTTGAAATTCCATGTGTCAAGCGGCAAGCATTGTCGCGTTTTTTTGGGAAAATTACAAAACCAATCTATTGCGGCACGAAAAAAGTTGTTTTCTCCTCAAAACCACTTCCCCTCTTCTGCCTCCAACAACGTTTCCTGAAGATCCCTATCGTTGATCTGCATAGATCTACGACCCTCATTCCATCGCGTTCCCATTTACATTATGTTCATCGGACCCCCCAAAGAACTTCTTCGGGCAATCTCCAACATTAATCTCCTCTTGAGATCCAACGGCCCATAGTCAATCTCCCTCCGCCCTCCAGGTCCCACCATTCAAAGCCCGATTTCATTTGATTTCACGCATTTTCCTTTGTAATTCACCCAAAGTCTAAACTTTATGTTTTACATTAAATTTTATCTCTTCTGCCTAAATCCTCTAAAGCATCTCCACCAGTGAATCCTGGCCATTGATAACCACCATCAGTTCTAATCCAACGGCCCAAAACCATCTTTTCACCAGACCGCCATCAGATCATTGCTTCGCCATTCTTTTGCAGTTTTCACTGTTTCCTTCGCTACAACCACTCTTTCACTGCTGCGCTACCATCTCCACAAGCATCCATCCTCCCTCCCACCTGTATTTCTCAACATGTTTTTTGTGTCTTGCAAGGTTACAGATGGTGAAAACTGCTCTTCCTCACGATCACTGTCATGGTGACACAGAGCACAAAATGCCATTGTTTCAGAGCCAGAGATAGCAGAAAAGACTCCTGAGAGGGGTTTTAAACATGTATTTCATTAAAAATAGCAGTGTTAAAACCCCGATCTAAACCCTCCTGCACCATTGAACCTGTATGTGCACCTATACAGTCAAAGAAGCAACAAAGAGTATCAGTGAAGGATTAAAGAGGTTTAATGCCCATTACTAAAGATTTTAAGCTTTAATTTAGTGATTAAAGGATGAAGAGACAATATGAAGACCATAAAGAAGACCGAGGCTTAATTCAGCCTAAAACACAGACCTGAAAGTGAATTAAAGGTGTTTTAGGAAAAGACAAATACATCTGTCAATCCGAGAAAGCCTCCACTGCCACAGTAGAGGCCAATTGAACCCTCTCCAGCACCAAAAGCCAACCTCTCGAGCTACTAAAAGAAACCTGCAGCCTCACAGAAATAAAAGAAGGCCTAGTTGTTACCAGAACAGAAGACATTCACCTAAAGACGGCTGAACAATTAATACAAATCAAAAGATCTTATTTCTAATTGTCAATAAAGATATTTTAAAAGATAAAAAATAGCCTAGAAACCAATCTCTTCAACCATTAGGCCTCGAAATGCAGAAACAGAGTTATGAGGCAGAGTTACAGATAGAATGCATTCATGCCTTATGCCTCGCCCGGTTTTCAAAGGCCGGGAATTGCATTGATTGTGAAATTAATGATACTTGACCCTTAGAAACTCTCCCACTACCTGATTTTCTTATAAATTCTCCTTGAGGACCACATTGTAAGGGTTGGTCTCTGGATATCTGATTGCATGATAGTTTTCTGAAGCTTACTGAAGCCCTGTTTGCAATTGAAGATACATAAGCTGTAATGAGAAGTTTGAAGTTGTAGAGACCCACCAGGCTTGATGATTGTAATTGGTTTGAACATCAAATACAAGTTGCTAATTTATGGGATCCTAGTCTATGTCAATGGTGATGTGTTTTCTTGTTGTTAATTGTCAATTTACTTTTTGTTTTCACTCTGTCCACTTTCTCTAATAAATAATAGCAAATATAGAGCTAGGAATTACTCTTAACAGTACCCTACTCTCACTAATAAGCTTTATTTCTATGTTTTCCTCCTTTGAAAGTTTCCCTTAAGAGTACATTGAAAGCAGGCTAGTTTAAAAGCACTTACCTGATCTTAGATTACTCTTTATGTTTATCATCTGTGATTTTCCAATGGAATATGTTGAAAGCAAGATAGGTTCGAAGTCCTTACTTGATCTTAAGTTATTCTAAGTGTTTTTATAAATATTTTCTATTGAAAGTACATCAATGCAGGTTAGTTTCAAAGTACTGGCCTGATCTTAGATTATTTTCATGTTTTTTCCTTAAGTGTATGCCAAAGCAGGATAGTTTCAAAGTACTTAATTGATCTCAGGCTGCTCTTTGTTCTTCATTTGTTTTTTCTTCATTCTCTATTTGTTCCATTCCATAAAATCAACTTAACAGATCCTTTGACATAGGTGACTTTCCCCATGGATTACTCTTGAATCTTGTTGTCCAATTAAATCCTCTTATGACTCCATAGCCCAATGGTTGAAGCTGATTTTTTCCTATCTTTCAGCTGAATCATCCCTTCACTTTCATACACCTTCACCCTTCATTCAAACTGCCCTCACCCTCATCTTGTCCTTGCCCAACCAAAAACAAACAAACAAAAAAACTCATACTCTTCATAACTAGCCTAAAATCACACTTCAAGTCTTAAATATCACATCTTTAAACACATTTATAGAGAGATCCCTCTCTGGATTCAGGAGGGCTAGATCCTTGAATCCCAAAGTGGTTCATATGTTGGATTTGTAGTTTGTATCCGCCAAACTTGCAAATTACAAAGGCCCTAACATTTTGGCGACTCCTCTGGGGATTTCTGAGGTAATTTCATCTTAGACCACCCCTTCATTTTAGAACATTTGGTGTGTTAGCTAGTTGAGCCACCAGACCTAACATTCTGGCGACTCCACTGGGGATAATTCTGAGTGAACTTCATCCTAGATACCTTTAGGACCTCAGGAAAACCCCTTGATTCAAAGGCATTTGGTGTGTTAGCCAGTTGAGCCACCAGAACTAACATTCTGGCGACTCCACTAGGGAGTAAGACCCTATTAGCCTTAGTTTGGTAGAAAATAATTGTGGTGGACAGTAAACCTCCTTCAAGACACTTTAAACCTTCCACCTGGCGACTCCACAGTTCTTGAATAACCAAAAGACTCCACTGGTGATCAGTAGGCCTGTTGATTATATTTGTTTTCACAAGACTCCATTGGGAGACCAGTTTTCTTACAACAACATCCATTCTAGAGGAAACACCTAGGATTAAGCTTCTTTGTTTGAAAATATTATGTCTCTTAATACATACTGGCTTCAAGAACAATCCATACTAGAGCTTATCCTAATCCAAACCCCCTAAAATAGTGGACAATCCTGAGAGTATTATCAGAAAGCCTTCGTCATATAGGGACCCTACTATTTTCAGACCCATTTATAGAGCCAATTCAGCACCTGAAAGTCTTACAGCTCTATCAGAGACTCAGTTTGATTTAGACTTACCAAGCAATTCAACAAGGACTAATTCATTCAGTAGTTTAGTTCATACAAACTTTGAGCCTCCAAACTCACCCCCTCGTGGTGATCAAAATATTGGTAATAAATAAACCCCTCCATCCACACCTCCTGATATACATTTCATTCATAACTTGGGTCTCTCTCACCCCAGATTTTCTCAACAGTTTGCTGCTGGTCCTAGCATTTATGTCAGTCATATACCTGCTGCATAAGCCCTTCCTTTACCTCCACAAAACATCATCATGGCAGCATGGTATGCTCCCTTGGTGTTACCACAGCCTTTAGCTCCTTTGCCTAATGAATATCAGTCTAATATTCCTCATTTCACAGGGAAAGAATCTACTATAGCTCAACACCATGTAGATAGGATGGAAGATGCCTTTGACTACATGGTAATAGAGGATGAGACAATTAAGATGAGGATTTTTGCCCAGAGTTTGGGAGGAGAAGTGAAGAAGTGGTTTAAAGGCTTACCTCCTAATAGCATCAATGATCTACCCTCCTTACTCCAAACCTTTATAAACAAATGGGAAGTCAGAAGCAACCCTCTCCAAATCTTAGCAGAATATAAGAATCTTAAAAGAAATCAAGGAGAGAGTGTCTAGGACTACTCTACTAGATTTAACAGTGTCTAAAATGCTCTTCCACCACACATGAAACCTCCCCAAGGGATGGCCTTAGTGAAATACCCTGAAGGCTTTGATGCTGATATAGCCTACCAGCTTAGGGAGAGAGATTACAACACATTGGAAGACATGCAGAAATGTAATATTCCCAATTAGCAATGGCTAATTGGAAATATCGATTTTGGTCAATTCTGCCTTATGTAGCTAAAATATAAATAAAAGTGAGTAGAGGGGGACATAAATCACTCTAAAAATAAAGTGAACTCCTTAGTAGACACAACGTTGTAACTTAAGTGAGCCAAGGGGGCCAAGAGACCACGTAGAGAGGGGACCCACGCAGACCACATGGAGGACTGCGCAGGTTGAGTTGAGCACGTCGCAAAGGGAGGCTACGTTGGAGGAGGTGGGCCTTAGGCTTTGAGTGAGGCAAATGCTATAAAGAGAGGAGAGCCACCTCATTTTGATCATTCGATGTTTATGTTATTGAGCTGGTCGCTTTGACTTCTTGAGCACGCTAGTTGTTTAGCTAGTCTGCAGCACTGTTTAGTGCACTGAGTGTCTCCGTTCGGAGATCTCACCCTCAGCCCCCAAGGAATTCGAGTGCCTGCTCGGGTGAGGTTGTCCCATTAGTATTTTGCAGGAGAATTGGTGTTTGGCATTCGTGGAGGAGTAGTGCATCTATAGACTGCGTAGTCTTGAGAGGGAGGACGCAGTCCATTTCTTGGGAGCTCCAGATTGAGTTTCGTTTGGGGATTTCGAGCTTTAAGATTGAGCAAGGGGCCAGCCCTTTCCCATTGGGGAATTTTGGCAAAGTTTGAGGCAGCATTTTGGTGGTTTCCATTCAGCCTCAGCGCAGAGCCTTGGAGGATAGCGTAGATCCTCAAGGGGGTGATTTCGGGGGTCAATCATTTCAGAAATGCTTTCTGGGCTTTTCTGGGTTTGGTGAGTAGATGTGGATTCCAGAGTTTCAGATTTTTCCGAGTAGGGGAGTAGCCCCAAATACTCATTTTGGTTCCAGCAGTAGCAGTAGCACAACAATTCTCCGACAGCTTGGGCGTAGATCAGGGAGCAACCATTTCGTTGTCATTCTGAGAGATTTTCTTCACTTTCCTGGTGCAAGTCTAGGTGCCATCACTCTAATCACCTATTTTACCCATTTCTATTCTCAGTATAATAAATGGCTCAGCATTCTCTCTGAATTTCTTGAGTATTTGTTACATGTTTTATATATGCTATTGTATGCTTGCACTATTGTTATTTTCCTCTGCGAGCATTCCAGTTATTATACCACTTGGTGTGTTTTCCCCATACTCTTAGACAGATTCTGGAAAGGGCCAAGTAGCCTCCAGATCTCACCCTCTTCTCAAAGGTGAAATATCTGGTAAATGCCCTCCCAGTCCATCTCTGGTTGGAGTTTCCTTGTGTTTGAGGGATATCCCTAAAAAGGGATATTACAAGAAAGGAGCAGTGAGTGTAGAGGCAAACTTGATTGAAAAAAGAGCTAGGATGAGGGCTGAGAAAAAGGTAACCTATAGAGATGACAACATAGCTTCTTCATCTGATCCCAAATATGATAGTCTAGCCAAAAACATGGAGAGGATGGAAACAACGATGGAGAAATTGGTCATCCAAGAAACGAATCAAAACAGAAACCAAAATCAAAACCTGAACCAAAACTTTAGGAGAAACAATCCCCCAAATAGACAAAGAGATTCTAATCAACAAGTCATACCCCCATTCCAAGAGAATTTCCTTGATGAGGATGAAGGGATAATAGAAGAATCAGAGGGGACTATCATAAACATGGTGGAAGTAGATGACCAGGATCACACTTTCTCCTCAGAAGATAACCAGACTTCGTACTCAAATTGGGATGAGGAAAGGTGGGAAACTGAGGACTATAGGTTAGAATTCGAAAATGCCATCATGCAGGTTAGATAAAAATATGATCTCAAAAGAAAAAAGAACATGGATAATCCCAAAACAAAGGCCTCTAAAATCACCATTAAGAAAAGACCTGAAAAGACTCCTAAAGTGACTGCTGAAAGCAGTAAATCAACAACTGAGAAACTTGGTAAAAACAAAGATAAGGACACCCAAACCAGTGACAAATCGAGTCAAGAATCTAGAAGCACTAGCATTGCAGCTAATTCTCTTGATAAAATAGCTTCAAACATTGTACATACTAAAAATCAACAAGCTGATCTTGCTAATAAAATGATGCCCAACAAGATAGAATTGAACCACTCAAAGAGTCATTCTCCTTTCAGTTTGGAGAATGAAATAGCCAAAATTAAAAATTTTGTCCCTCTCACTGAGTTGGCCACCCAAGATTTATATAAGAGCCAAATTTTGAAAGCTTTAAACTTAGGAGAAAACAGTGACATTGTCAATTTAAATAATGATCAACCAACTCTCTTGTTTGGCCCAAGAATTGAAGGTAAATTTCAGGAAGGAGTAGTACCTCCTTTCTATGTCAGCCTCAATATCCATGACAAAATCCTGCATAATGCTATGCATGACTCTGGAGCTTCACACAACCTAATGCCAAAGGTGATAATGGAAAGGCTAGGCCTAGAGATAACCAGACCTTGCAAGGATTTATATTCTTTTGACTCTAGCAGAGTGAAGTGCCTTGGCCTAATCAAAGATATTTGTGTGAATTTGACTCAAATCCCAACCAAATGCATGGTCATGGATGTTGTGGTGGCTGGTGTACCTCCTAATTATGGCATGTTTCTGTCAAGATCATGGGGCGCCAAGCTGCAAGGTACAATGCAAATGGATGGGACACATGCCACTATCCCTATCTTTAGCTAGCTTAGAAGACTATATAGAGAGGCACACATGAAATTCATGGTTAGTAGCCCAGAAAAGCCTGAGAATTCCCCTCTTTAATCTGTCCATACAGATCTGGACTCTTTTATCCTGTACAATGATGAATTTATAAATAAGCCAGAGATGGAAGACAGAAATTCAGACAACCAATTAGAGGCCCCAAATCTAGAAATTATGGTCGTCCTAGATATAGAGGAAAACGAGAGAGAAACCTTTGAACAGTGTGTTGAAACAAAGAACCAGAGCGAACATAGCCAAGACTGCAAAAAACAGATTACCCTTCACTCTGAACTCCATGAAAATCCTGAAGAACAAGACACATCACAACATGGTGCAGACCTCAGAATACAACATAACAGTGAACATGGCATTAGGGATGAAAATGATGTCAATCCTACAAAAAATCCCTTATGGTGTATGAAATTTGATGGGTCTTGCACTAAAAAGAATGCAGGAGCTAGGGTATGGTTGGTCAACACTGAAAAAAATTACTCTGAGAGCCATGCTTTCAGGATAGATTTCAAATGCACTAAAAACATTGCAGAGTATGAGGCTCTCATCCTAGGATCGCGCCTATTGAAAGAACTAGGATCCAAGAAGATAATTGTTCAGGGAGACTCAGAATTAGTCATCAAACAGCTAAATGGAGAGTATACTGCAAAGCATCCTAGACTAAGGGCATACAAAAATAATGCCATGGATTTCCTGAAAACATTTACATAATATGAGCTTGTGTTTGTTCCTAGGAATCAAAACATAATTGCAAATGGATTGGCCTGCGCTACTAGTTCATATCAGGAATCACCTAGTGACAAACAGATCATCATTCAAACAAAATATAGACCTGCAGTGCCAGATAATGAGAAATATCGGCAGGTCTTTGAGGGTGAAAAACAAATAGAAGATTTCCTACTCTGCAGGAATGAATTTGAATTACCTAATTCAGACTCTAAATCCGAGGAAAACTATTTAGATGAAGAGCCTCCTGACGAAGAAAAACCATCCCCCAATGCAGAAATAAACATGTTGACCAAAGGATTTTAAAAAAAAACTGAAGAATACATGAAAACAGATAAGGAAGATATTGAGGTGCTACAGTCCAAAGACAAAAATATACCCAGAGGATTAGCACCTTTATAGGACCTTTTCGATTTCAATGATGTGGCAAAGAAGCCCACTATAGAACCCACTGAATTAGATGTTGAAGAATGCAATATAGGCAGCAAGGATAAGCCTAAAATGATTAAATTATCCAAGTCTTTGCCTGCCCAAATTAAACAAAAATACATTGATCTATTCAAAGAGTTTTTTGATGTGTTTGCTTGGAGCTACAAGGACTTAAAATCCTATGACACAGAAAAAATCCAACATAAAATCCCCTTGAAAGAAAACCAGAAACGCTTTAGGCAAAAACTGCGCAGAATCAACCCAGTACAACTGCCTCTAGTGGAAAAGGAAATCAAGAAAATATACGAGGTAGGAATCATAGTGCCTGTGAGGTTTTTAGATTGGGTGTCTAACCTTGTAGCTATGAGGAAAAAGACAAGAGAAATCAGATTGTGCATTGATTTCAGAAATTTAAACAAAGCTTCCTTAAAGGACAATTACCCTTTGCCCATAATGGAACACATCCTACAAAAGGTAGTTGGCTCAAAAATGATTTCTCTATTAGATGGTTTTTCAGGGTACAACCAAGTCTTAGTACTCCCAGAAGATCAGCTTAAGACAACCTTCACAACTCCTTGGGGCACTTTCATGTATGTGAAAATTCCTTTTGGACTAATGAATGTTGGGGCCACTTTTCAAAGGGCCATGGACATTGCATTTTTAGAAGAAATAGGACACTTCATTGTAATTTACCTTGATGACATAACAATTTATTCCAAATCTGATGAAGAGCACCTTAAACATCTAAGAAAGGTCTTTGAAAAGTGCAGGAGGTTTGGGCTATCTTTAAATCCCAAAAAGATAGGGTTTGGCCTACAAGAAGGTAAACTTCTTGGCCATATTATATCAGAAAAGGGGGTTAGAATAGATCCAAAAAGAGTTGAGGGAATACTACAGATTAGCCACCCAAGGAACATAAAATAATTGCAGTCCTTCATTGGGAAGATTAATTTCTTAAGGAGGTTTATTCCCAACTTAGCAGAGCTCCTTAGAAACACAACTAATATGCTCAAGGAAGAAGTAGGAGTTAAGTGGACTGCAAAAGGAAAAAAGTCCTTTGAATTGGTAAAACATGCACTCGCCCGAGCACCAATTCTAATTAACCAGATTTCACAAAAGATTTCCTCATTTTTTCCTTTGCATCAGAGCATACTGTGATTGTTGTCCTATTGAAAAAAAATCCAGAGGGACATGAGCAGCCAATAGCATTCTTTAGCAAGGCACTAAGAGATGCACCCTTGAAATACAACATCATGGAAAAACAGGCCTATTCCTTGGTAAAGGCCTTAAAGGACTTCAGGGTGTATATTCTGCATTCTCACATCATTGCTTATGTGCCTAACATAGCGGTAAAAGATATCTTGTCACAAGATCCAGATGGAAAAAGAGGTAAGTGGATTGCAGTAATACTAGAGTATGATTTGGAAATCAAACCCAAAAGACTCATTAAAGGTCAGGGCTTAGCTCAATTAATGGTTGAATCTAACCTACAAGCCCTAAATATTAACATGATAGATGCCTTGGATGAACATGAAGAATTGCTTGCTCCTACTGTTGAAGAGCAGTTCCAAAACTCACCTTGGTATGATGATATCTTGTATGTGCTTACAAATCTTAATGCTCCTCCTAATTTATCAAATCTAAGGCAAGGTTTTTAAAGTTTAAAGCTAGGAATTATTGCATTTTAAATGAATGTTTATATTGGAAAAATGCTAATGGTTTATTGCTTAAATGTTTTCCTGAAGTTGATGCAGAGAGGATCAAGCATGAATTCCATGAAGGAGAGTGTGGAGGTCATCTCTACTGGAAAACCACAACAAATAAAATCCTTAGAGCTGGATATTACTGGCCCACCCTCTTCCAAGATGTCCATAAAATGATAGTTGCTTGCCACAAGTGCCAAATTTTTGAGGGAAAAAGAAAACTCCTTCCTTTACCATTACAACCAATCACTGTTGAAGCTACTTTTCAACAGTGGGGCCTAGATTTCATAGGAGAAATCCATCCTGCTTCATCTTCCCAACAAAAATGGATTCTCACAGCCACTGACTACTTCACAAAATGGATAGAGGCCATCCCTTCTAGGAATTCCACAGACACTGTCATTATAAAATTCCTTGAAGACCATATCCTATCTAGATTTGGCTGCCCTAGGAAGATTATTACTGATAATGCTGCTACTTTTGGCTCCAAAAAGATGATTGATTTTTGTCACAGGTATCAGATTGCACTTGGTCATTCTAATGCTTATTACCCTCAGGGTAATGGGCTAGCAGAATCATCAAACAAAATTTTGGTGACCATCATCAAGAAGCTTCTTGAAGAGAATAAAAAAACATGGCATAACAAGTTGGTGCATGCTTTGTGGGCAGACAGATTGACCACAAAGAAATCCATTGGAATATCCCCTTACTAGCTTGTTTATGGAGCAGATGTATTGTTTCCCACCAGCCTAGGTGTAGCAGTGGTAAAATTAGTCCAAGAAATACAGTCAGAAGAAGACAGCATGGTAAGGAGGATCAATCAAACAATACATCTCCAGCAAACAAGGGAAGAAGTCTACAACAGAGCTCAAAAGGTATAAGAGAACATCAAAAGGTTGTTTGACAAAAGAACAAAAGCTTGTGATTTCAAAATTGGAGACAAGGTACTCAAGTGGGACTCTAGAAGAGAAGATAAGGGAAAGCATGGCAAATTTGATAGTTTGTGGCAAGGACCTTACATTATTCAGTCCACCATTGGTCCAAATGCATTCTTCCTACAAGAGTTAGATGGTACAGATCTGTTTGGGGGTCCTGTCAATGGCAAGATGCTCAAACATTATTACTGCTAAAATTCAGAGTTTAAAGTTTTCACTTCCATTGTAAATACCATTGATTTGTTCAATTTCACAAAAAAAGAAAAAATACAAAGGAGAAAAGAAAAGGTTCAGACAAACTCAAAACTTGAACCTCTGAAGTTTCAAAGAATGGCTCAAATCAGCCCAAAACCTGAGCCAAAGAAAGAGAAAAGTTGGTTCTAATATGCTCAAAACCTGAACTAGCAAATAAAGAAGAAGAATAAACTCTAACAAGCCCAAAACCAGAGCTGAAATGAAGAATAAAAAGTGACTCTAACAATCTCAAAACTTGAGTCACAAAAGAAAGAAGGATACTTCAAAGTTTCACAATTCCAAGCCTTCACAATTTTGGTTTCAATTTCCTGCAAATTTCAATTCATGTGCAGTTGTCTTTATGCCATGGACCCACAGCAAACCAGACAGTCTAATCCTGGTTTGATTGTTTTTAAATTTCTGTTGTAGAATGTAGAGAAAGAAATATGCTAGAGAGTTGAATCCTAGTAGATATTAGTGTAGGTAGAGAAACTATGAGGCCAACTGTCTTATCTGGTCTCATGGAGAAATAAGGGTAGAATTAGATTAGTGTTTTCTGCTTTCAATAAAAAATGAATGATGAAGAAGGTCTGCAAGTCTAAGTGCACCTTGAAGAAAAAATGTTAGGACAATAGGATGGGTAGGTAGATTGTTTGGGAGAATATTGCTGCTGATATGATATTTTAATGATTTGTAACAACTGATAAAAGAATGAAGGGATGTTCAAAGATTAGGCATCTGGACTACTTCATAAAAATTAAATCTGCAATTCTTGACACCTTCAAGAAGATGCCATCCCCATGTGGAGCCACGGTTAGCCACCTATAAATTTTGTCAAGAAAATAGGTGGCTAAATATTTTCTGAGCCTTCAAGAGATACATTTCCTCTGAAAACATATCACTCTTGAAGCCTCCATGTGTTGTTTATATTTGAAGGACCTCACTGCTGTTTCCATTAAAAAAAATCCTCACTGTCTGTGAAAAATTGTGCTAAAGAAAGCCTCCATTTGATCCCTTTTATCCCTGCAAAATCCCCATTTTAACCCCTTATTTTCCTTCTCAAAATCTACCTAAAAACCCCCAAAATCCCTTCCTAAGTCATCCAAATCACCAAATTCCCCTTTTAAAACCATGTGAATCCCTTCATTTGGTGGAAAAACCCCTTTATTCCCCTACCAGAACCACTGTTTAGCCTTAAAAAACTCTGTTTTTGGGCACAAAACCCATTTTTTACCATATATCAGGCCTAAGCTCCCTTCGGCCTGGCCCTCAGCCCTTCTTCGCATATAACCGGGCGCCAAGACTAGGCGCTAAGCCCCATAGAGCTAATTGCAATCGAAAGATGTTGTGAGCACCTTTTCCTATGTTAATTAACAATTTCCGATGCGAGAATGATTTGTTCTATTGGCCATGGATGAAATATGAGCCGTTGATCTGTAAAGATCTAACGGACAGCGCTGACTATACCACGCCCTGCCTCACCCCTTTGTCGACCTTCGATTGAATCTCAATCGTCCCTTTGTGCAGATCTGACGGTTGGAGGTAAACCCGACAACCCAACGTCATCGCTCCGCTGGTTGATCTAGACCATTGAATCCACAAGAACCAATGGTCCAAATTCAATCATGCCCTGCTTGTTTTCCCTCCATCACTCCCCCTCCGATCAGATCTCCACCGTTGATCTCTCGTTGATCCAACGGTCCATGCGTAATCGCAAGATTCAAACCCCGGAGTCTCGGCCCCTGCCTTTCCCCGATGTTATTGGATCACAACCGTCCATCCTGATTGATCCGACGACCCTCATTTCTCCTACCCATTCATTTAATCCTTTTGCCTCCGCCTCCTCTTTTAATCTCCGCCGTCCATCCCTTGGATCCAACGATCAAGATTCATTCCGCTTGTCTATTATAATATCCTCCCCATTGGAACATTAACGCTCCTCCTTTCGATCCTGACCGTCCATTATCAGATCTGACAGCCCACATTAAAACCACCACTGAATTTTCCCCGCCTTACTGCCCGCGCATCTTACCTTTTTCGTGTAGAAACCCACACCGTCCGATCACAGTGCCCTCATCTGACGGCCCATAATCATTTTCGCGTTTTTTTCACGTCCAAAGGTTAACGTTCGAAAAAACGGCGAAATGGGCGGTTTTGAAATTCCACGTGTCAAGCGGCAAGCGTTATCGCGTTTTTTTGGGAAAATTGCAAAACCACTCTATTGCGGCGCAAAAACAGTTGTTTTCTCCTCAAAACCACTTCCCCTCTTCTGCCTCCGACAACGTTTCCCACCCGACTGTTGATCTGCATAGATCTACAACCCTCATTCCATCGCGTTCCCATTTACATTATGTTCATCAGACCCCCCAAAGAATTTCTTCAGGCAATCTCCACCGTTGATCTCCTCCTGAGATCCAACGGCCCACAGTCAATCTCCCTCCGCCCTCCGGGTCACACCATTCAATGCTTGATTTCATTTGATTTCACGCATTTTCCTTTGTAATTCGCCCAAAGTATAAACTTTATGTTTTACATTAACGTTTATCTCTTCTTCCTAACTCCTCTAAAGCATCTCCACCAGTGAATCCTGGCCGTTGGTAACCACCATCAGTTCTAATCCAACGGCCCAAAACCATCTTTTCACCAAACCTGAATCAGATCATTACTTCGCCATTCTTTCGCAATTTTCATCGTTTTCTTCGCTATAGCCACTGTTTCACTGCTGCGCTGCCATCTCCCACAAGCATCCATCCTCCCTCTCGCCTAGATTTCTTAACATGTTTTTTGTGTCTTGCAGGGTTACAGACGGTGAAAACCGCTATTCCTCACGATCACTGTCATGGTGACACAGAGCACATAATGCCATTGTTTCAGAGCCAAAGATAGCTAAAAAGACTCTTGAGAGGGGTTTTAAACATGTATTTCATTAAAAATATCAGTGTTAAAACCCCGATCGAAACCCTCCTGCACCATTGAACCTGTATATGCACCTAAATAGTCAAAGAAATGGCAAAGAGTATCAGTGAAGGATTAAAGAGGTTTAATGCCCATTACTAAATATATTAAGCTTTAATTTAGTGATTAAAGGATGAAGAGAAAACATGAACACCATAAAGAATACCGAGGCTTAATTCAGCCTAAAACACAGATTTGAAAGTGAATTAAAGGTGTTTTAGGAAAAGACAAAGAAAACTGTCAATCCGAGAAAGCCTCCACCGCCATAGCAGAGGCCAATTGAACCCTCTCTAGCACCAAAAGCCAACCTCTCCAGCTACTAAAAGACACCTGTAGCCTCACAGAAATCAAAGAAGGCCTAATTGTTACTAGAATATAAGACATTCGCCTAAAGACGGCTGAACAATTAATACAAATCAAAAGATCTTATTTCTAATTGTCAGCAAAGATATTTTAAAAGATAAAAAACAGCCCAGGAACCAATCTCTTCGACCATTAGGCCTCGAAAATCAGAAACAGATTTATGAGGCAGATTCATAGATAGAATGCATTCATTCCTTATGCCTCGCCTGGTTTTCAAAGGCCAGTAATTGCATTGATTGTGAAATTAATGATACTTGACCCTTAGAAACTCTCCCACTGCCTGATTTTCTTATAAATTCTCCTTGAGGACCACATTGTAAGGGTTGGTATCTGGATATTTGATTGCATGATAGTTTTCTGAAGCTTACTGAAGCCCTGTTTGCAATTGAAGATACATAAGCTATAATGAGAAGTTTGAAGTTGTAGAGACCCACCAGGCTTGATGATTATAATTGATTTGAACATCAAATACAAGTTGTTGATTTATGGGATCCTAGTCTATGTCAATGGTGATGTGTTTTCTTGTTGTTAATTGTCAATTTAATTTGTGTTGTCGCACAGATTGTCCAGGCACCACGACAACGGCTCAGATTGGGGGCTGTCACCTTTATCCCCAATCTCTCTATTTAAGTTGTCTCCTTGCAAGCTAAGGGAGGTAGACCCTATTATAAATGAGGATGACAAATTCAGGAGACACAGCTAAAACATCAAATACTTGATAGAAATGAACGAGATTCCACAGATCTAAATTAGATTTCACGTTTAAAACCAGTGCCTTATGGAGTCAAAAAAAAATCCCGTTATGTGATTATAAACAAGTAAGTGACGATTAATTGCTACTTATTAAAACACGATTGATCACAATGATATTCAATTGAAAGACACCACAATCATGCATTAAAAATATTTTAAACCCACAGCAATATTACCATAAGATGAAGATCCCAAATATTCGCAATATTTCCAGATTTATGGTGCTTCAATTAATCTCGATCCAAAAAATGTTTCTATAGTCAAAACTTTAGATAGAAAAATTTAGCACACTTGACTATAAAAAAAAATTGAAATTTTTTTATATTTTTGTATTTTCTAAATTTTTAGGATTTTTGAAATTTTTATATATTTTTTTATTTTTAGTTTAAAACAAATTAAAAAAAAATCTAAATCTAAATAAAAGTTTTAACAAAAATTTAAATCTAAACAAGACTAAAATTAAAATCAAACTAAATTGAAACTAAGGTTAAATTAAAATTCAATATCTAAAATTTAAAATCTAAATCTAAAGCTAAAGTTAGATTAAATCAAATCTAAACTAAAACCCAAGTTAGATATAAAAACAAACTAATCTAAAAGAACTTTAAAACAAAAATATAATTAAAACTCAAAAAAAAAGGGCCTACGACTAATCACTATCTTACATTCTAAAAAATTAAATTTAAGTCTTAAAATCGAATTTAAATTAACTAAAAAAAAAATCGAACTAAACTAAATTTAAAACAGATTAATACTATCAAAATCTAATGGAACCAACGCTAACACTACAATAACATGTCTGAACCAAAAATAAAAATGAAAAAAATTTCGAACGCATCAAAATGAAAACGCCAGCTTTTGAGAATCGAATGCAATTTTGTGTTTTTTGTTTGATGTGCAGGTCGACGGGCGGACGGCGTGAGGAGCCGGACGACGCGGAATAGCTGGATTGGGAAATTCAACGTGATTGTTGTGTTTTCATTTGCATTTTGCAGATCATTCAACGCGTAAGGAGATGGGGCTTGAAAAGCAATGCAATGGGAGAAGGTCGAAGGCTCGATGAGTGCTGGGTAGTAAGGTTCGACTTGCAAGGGAAAAAGCCAACAAAAGAATCAATTGACAGCAGACAGAGGGAGATGCTGGACGTTGAATAGCAAACCAGAAGACGCAGAGGAGCTGGGCAATCGATTATTGCAGCTAGATGAACCCAGTACATTCGAATTTCTAGCAGAACTTAAAATTTCCTTTCAAAACTCAGATTTATATGCTCCTTGAACTCAATAACGCTTAGATTTCACCCACAGTAGTAAATTGAGGCCAGATTTGGCCTTTGGAAGCCAGATCTGCCTCATATCTTTAAAAAAATTTCTGATTTAAACCCTTAACCTGCAAAAGACAGTCAGATCTGAAGATATATACACCAATTTTAATGATTAAACCCTAACAATCTTGAAAAATTTACAAATATACAAGCTAGTTTACAAATTTAAAACCCTAATGGTTAGATCTGAATCCGTTTTAGCACAATTTTCAGAGATTTAAAGTTTTAGTGAGATACATGTCAAACCTCGTAAAACTGCAAATATCGTAAGATAGACCCGGAATTCAACAATAAAAGAGCTTATCAGATTTATAAATGACAACAGAGTTTATCAGTCCAACTAAGACTTCTTAGACGCCTGAATCTAAAAAAAACCTCTATTAATTTTCTAGATCTCTAATCTTAGATCGAGAGAGATTTAGGAAAACAACATGAGACCTTGCAAAAATTTGTAAAGGTATTTATAAACTAGAACCCTAACAGATAACATATGCATGAATCACATGTCATCAACCATAAAATACAAGAAACAAAGTAGCAGAGTTTAGAGACAATTCACCACATAGATCTGAGAAGGAATATCCAGATTTGTAACCCCAAAGTCTTTATGTTTTATTCCTCAAAAAGTTTACAAGAGCTTCTAAGAGCAAGTGCATGACCGTGAGATTGGATCGGATCAAGAATGAGAAATACCTCTAAATTTATAGGACAAGATCTCTAATAGCTAGTTTGGATGATCCTCATCAAAATAATCTCAACCGTCCAAAATATTTAATTATCTTTTAATCCGGAGCGTTGAAATTAAAATTTTGGGGACAAAACGAATTTATCATTTAATTCAATTTTAATTAACTCAAAAATATTATTTTTTGAGTTAATTACCCCAAAATTTTGACCTTGACTTAACCATCAAGGCCCAAGGGTCCAATATTTCTTAAAATTCTCAATATTCCCTTGGCCTGGGGCTGTCAAAATCATTTTCCAAGGACCCATACTCTGTTTTTAAAATTTGAACTTAATTTGAGAATCAAATTGTCAAATTTTCTGTTTAGATTTTATTAATTAATTGACCAAGAGGAGATTATAATTATTTTTCCAACCCTCTTTTACATGAGATAATACATTTACATACATAAAGGGGGAATACCCATTCGTATAGACCCTCAAATAAATACCCAGTTCTGCGACTCAAAATATGATCTAGTAGACCAAGTAGCTTAAACTACTTTATATATGACTTGAGAAACACTAGGCTCACTTAGCATGTTGATGAAAAAATCCACCCCAGCTTTGGGGTGAGGCTGGAGGGGAAAACTCTTTCGATCACTTGTGTCAAAAAACACAAGTAAATCAGTGAGACAAAAAACCTCCTAGGATAGAAATCATCACCAACATACTAGGCTTACCTAGGTTGTTACATACATGACGGTCTTACTTAGATCATTTACATCATAAACATGCAGAATGGGTTTACATCATTTGAAAAACTGTCGACTGATGACTGATGATGGAATCTGAATGGCGCAACCACGTCGAACATGAAGAATCCCATTTGAAAAAATGGGGGTGTACTGCTATGGGGTAGTTGACAAAGTGCGGTCAACACTTTGACTTTTCACTCTGTCCACTTTCTCTGATAAAGAACAACAAATTTAGAGCTAGGAATTACTCTTAATAGTACCCTACTCTCACTGATAAGCTTTATTTCTATGTTTTCCTCCTTTGAAAGTTTCCCTTAAGAGTACATTGAAAGTAGGCTAGTTTAAAAGCACTTACCTGATCTTAGATTACTCTTTATGTTTATCATCTGTGTTTTTCCAGTGGAATATGCTGAAAGCAAGATAGGTTCGAAGTCCTTACTTGATCTTAATCTATTCTAAGTGTTTTTCTAAATGTTTTCTATTGAAATTACATCAATGCAGGATAGTTTCAAAGTACTGGCCTGATCTTAGATTATTTTCATGTTTTTCCTTAAGTGTATGCGAAAGCAGGATAGTTTCAAAGTACTTACTTGATCTCAGGCTGCTCTTTGTTCTTCATTTTTTTGTTCTTCATTCTCTATTTGTTCCATTCCATAAAATAAACTTAAGATATCCTTTGACATAGGTGACTTGCCCCATGTATTACTCTTGAACCTTGCTATCCAATTAGATCCTCTTATGACTCCATAGCCCAATGGTTGAAGCTTCTTTTTTCCTATCTTTCAGCTGAATCATCCCTTCACTTACATACACCTTCACCCTTCATTCAAACTTCCCTCACCTTCATCTTGTCCTTGCCCAACCAAAAACAAACAAAACAAAAACTCATACTCTTCATAACTAGCCTAAAATCACACTTCAAGTCTTAAAGATCACATCTTTAAACACATTTATAGAGAGATCCCTCTCTGGATTCAGGAGGGCTAGATCCTTGAATCCCAAAGTGGTTCATATGTTGGCTTTGTAGTTTGTATCCGCAAAACTTGAAAATTACAAAGACCCTAACAAACTCAACATAGTTCAGGATAAACCTATGTAAAAAAAATTCTTTCCCTTGCAAACTTTGGAGTTGGCGAAGTGTGGAAGGAGGAGGTAAGTTGATGATGGCCTCAACCTTCGAGGGGTCAACACAAATGTTGTATTTCGAACTGGTGAATCCTAGTAATCGTCCTGATTTCACACAAAAACACATTTGGGTGGGTTCAAACAAATCTTGTAATGCCTACATCTCATGAAAATAGCTCATAAATTTGTAGGATGATCATCCTTGTGTAAAGAATGAGCAGGTAAATCATCCAGATAAGGATGTGCAACATGTTTGATATCATGAAAAGCATAAGACATAGCCCTTTTAAAGTTGCATCGGCATTTTTTAATCTGAAAGGTAATTTTCAATAAGAAAATGTTCGCTAAGGACATATAAATGTTGTTTTTGGTTGATCGACAGGGAGTATGTTGATTTGATTATAACCAGAAAATCCATCCATAAATGAGAAAAATTCATTTCCGGAACAATCATCGATAATTTGGTCGATATAGGGGGTAGGATAATTGTCTTTTGGACATGCTTTATTAATGTCCCTATAATCGACACATACTCATATAGTTCCTTGTTTCTTCGTAACGGGAACTATATTAGATACCCAATATGTCAAAGGAATTGGATAAATAAATCCTACTCATAATAGCTTTTCAACTTCAACTTTGATAGTAGTAGCTTTTCGCGGATGTATTGGATGTAATATTTGTATAATAGGCTTGGAAACCAGGTATGTCTTAATTTCATGAATGAAAATCTTAGGATCGATTCCTGGCATCTCTTCGTAAGACCAAGCAAATATGTCCCATAATTCTTGAAATAGAGCTTTGTATGTGTTAATATTTTCCATCGCACAAGAAGCACCTACATGAATGTTTTCAATAATTCCAGGTTTAACTAATATGTCGATAGGAACAGTTGTAGAAATATTTCCCAAATTAGTCTCAGAATCCGAATGTGTAATCGATATGGGATTTTGTGGTTCCTCGACATAATCAATTGTAAAAATAGATGAAAAATAATTTTCAAACCTATCAAGATCAGGTAAAAATGAAGATCTATGATGTAGATCATCCCAGGGTAATTCATCAAATGACCAAAATTCTCGAATACTTTCATCAATGTGAAATACTTGTTGAAAATGATTGGAAAGTGATGTCAAGGCTGAGCTTGATAGAGAAGAGGATTCTTCAATGATCACATTCATTTGATTAGGATTAGTTGAAATTGTGTCAGAATACAATTGTACTGCCACATATTCCATTTCAAAAGGACTCAAAGGCATCTCGCCATTGAAAGAGTCTACTTCTGATTCTGAAGGCACTACCCAAGTGTCATCAAATGGTATAGTGCTTGATGAGATCATATTGATGTTGGCAATGGTATGCGGTACATTGGGTGGAGGCATATAGAAAGTTCCCATAAGAGCAGAGTCCTTTACTAAACCTACACCAACATCTTCGTATAGGATAGTCATTTTTCCAACGTGTTGGATATTATCTGTAGGAGGGTCTGACGAATAATATGACAACTAATCAATTTTCACAATCTTTCCTTTATGAGGAAAAATGACTAACCGAAATATGGATGAAACGACAACAGTCATAGAATAAGACCAAATACGACCCAAAAGAAGGTTGTAATCGAGAGGGGCATCAACAATTCCACATCTATATTAACGGTTTTTCCTTTTACTTCTATAGTTAGATCCTGGAGTATTCCATAAGGATAAATTCCTCTTCCATCAAAGGCTTTAAGGATTGTCGGGGATTGGTTGAGTGTTGGAGAATCGAGAGTTTTCCAATGGTTTAATGACATTATAAACGTGGATTCCCCCTCAGCAATAACAGTATGAAAAACTCGCTTGGATTTAACTAATACTGGAATCTGAAAAGCCATCTGATGAGGGAGTATCGGTGTAAAATTTTATAGATCAAAGACTATGAGGTCAGAATCCTGAGGATAAATAGCCCCAATATCTGATAATAGTAATTTCTTTTATGTTGGACATGATTGTAGCACTTCTAAGGCTGACATTGTTGAAGGGGATAACACCAAATATTCAACATTGTTGTAATTCCGAGCAGCTCTCGCATGTGAATTGAAAGATGACTTTCAAAGTACACCTTTAGCAGGCGGTTTGATCACTAGATCAGGATTAGGTTTCTTGATATGAAGTGGTTCAGAAACTGAAGGAGATATGGCTAGTGTTTGAGTTGAATTTTCTGTCTCTTCACCAGTTACAGGATTTTTAGTTCCATAGTCTTGAGATCGCGTCGTAACCATAACCTCAAACATCATTAAAATATATGCCGATCAATTTGAAGAAGATCCTATCATTTTTCTATCTTGAGTAGGAAAAGGATCCTTCAAGACAATGGGTGTGGGTGAACCTTTGAAAAATTGGAGACCTCGGACCAATGTGGGCACTCTTTGGTATAGTGATCCTCGTCACAAATAAGATAAGGATAACGAGGTTTCCGTTTTTCATCAGCTGGCTCATTCTTTTCGGTTTTCTCTTTAGGAGATGTAGTTTGTTTGTTTTTATTATTTACTTTATTCTTATTACCAATTTTAGATTTAGCTGTAGATGAGTCTACAACATGGATGTCAGCAGAAGTTTCAAGGGAAGAATCTCCTTTTGGTGAATCTGATAAAGTTATAATAGGAGAAGTAGTTTTGGAGGACTTCTTCTTACTCTTATTAGCACTAACTAAACCAATTACACTGTCTACAGCATGAGAACCTGAAGGAGTTGCATTTATTTGACCTGGATGTGGTAAGTAAGGAATTTTTTCGTATAAAGTACCAGACTATGTATATACAAGGTCTAAGTACTATGCTTGAGCTATGACCTATTCTTCTGTAACAACACATCCCTTAGCCACACCTTCAGTGATATTTAGAAGTAATTATTTGATAAACCATTCTACCAAGATCTGATCAAAAATAAAAACTTTCACTAAATGTCGTCTACGTCTCCATTCATGTATGTGATCTGAAATGTATGTAGGTGTAGATTGTTTTAGTGAAGTTAAGAGTTCAGTCCATTGTCATAACAAACTGAAAACTGAAAGTGTGTTAAGAAAGTTGTTGCTAACACGGTGAAATTGTTGAATGAGCCACGTGGTAGTTCAATATACCACTTTGCAGCTAAACCTATTAGTGTTCTTTGAAACAGTCTTAATAAAATGGAATCATTGATTAAAAAGTTGGATGCACACCAGAGGTGGTAAGTCATGACATGGTTTAAGGGGTCTTCTCCTGATTTAACTTCTAACTTATGAATATAACTAGGAAACTTATTCGGCATTGGTGGCCAAAATGGAAGAAAATAAATTGGATCGTTCGTGAGGAGCGACAAATCTGGTAAATCCAAAGTTGCAATGAATGGTAACCGATGGTTAGGGTCCTATTGAGAAAATTGATAACCTTGAGGTATTATACCAGCACCAGGAGGAGGATATCCAGGGTAACATAGAATAGCCTGTGCAGTTGGGATTGGAATGCCTCCGGGATAACCAGGATTAGTCATACCGTACTGAGGTTGAGCTGGTATCTAATATGTATAACCAGGGTACGGTTGATGTTGATATACTAGATTTTTTCCTACAGGTCCATATTGATACTACCCTTGATATGGTTGATAAAAAAACTAATCTGTATAAGGTTGGCTTGTTAAAATTATACTTGTACCAGGTTTCCCTGTAGATGTTTGAACAGTAGCCTAAACTGTAGGTCTAGGTTGATGAGCAGTGACTTGAGGGATCAGTTGTGATACTTGAGGGGCTGTTGAAATTCTAGGGATAGGTGTGGTAGGTTGTTGAACAAAATTTGATGCAGCAGTTTGGGGTGGAGTTCTAGTTGTACTCGGAATAGGTTGCTGAATACTACTAGGTGCAAATACCTGAGGTATAACTTGAAGCGTAGGTTGGACAAGTTGCTGGATTTGAGTGTAAGAAATTGGCTAACCAGGCTTATTATAATGTACTTGCACATTAGGTTTTAAATTCTGTTGATTTAACGATGGATTCCACACTGTATTTACCTCAAGATAAGAAGTTCCCATTGAAGGTTGTGATGCGTAAGATGGACCATAAGCAGGTTGATAATTTGGAACATAAGTTTGATAGTTTGATGGATAGTTTCCACTAGAAGATTGACCTCCTTGAAACAATTGTTGTTCTTGATAAAATTGTGGCCCCAACGGAGGTTGCCTTCCTTGAAAATATTGTTTCCCTGGCATAGGGTATTGTCCTTGAAGAGGTTGTGGCCCCTGAATAGAGTACTACCCTTGTGGTATATACTACCCTTGACGTTGCCCCCCGGGAGGTAAATTGTTACCTTAAGGGTGCCCCCCAGGCGCTAATTTACTACCTTGAGGGTCAGGGTTTGGAATATTTATAGACATCATGTAGAATTGTTCCGCGTTCAAATTTTCGGTATGAGATTCATTGGGACCAGGTGATTGTACTAGTTTTTCGGGAGAGGGAGATGCTCCTGAGAAGTACCAGAAAGCGACTGGTATCCTGAAGGAACAAATGGAGCACAATACAAAAAAAATTCTGGCGATGAAGAAAACATGGATGGCTCACCAGACATATTTAATGAAGGTCTGTAATTACCTCTGGGTATGGCATAAAAAGGAATGCGGGGTGGTGAATAGTTGAGACCAGAATTATGTAGAAAGTCGGTTAACTGAGAATACCAAGGATCTTGTTTGAAAGAGTTATAATAGTAAATCGATTCACTTGGCCTTAGATCTAAAGATTCTTGTTGTGAAGGAAGTATAACTTCTTCTTCTGTGTCAGTAACCTCTTCGATACTAATGAGGCCAGGAGAAAGGTTCTCAGTGATGCGAAACTTCACTTGTGGTGAATGAGGACGACCAGGGGTTCGGGTTATGAAATCCGAAGCAAGCTCAGATGTAGCAAGTTCAATTTTAGGTTCGGAATTTTCAGGTTCAGTAGCTGATAATTCACTAGTTGTGGAAACAAGTTCAACTAGTTCAGAAATTTTTTGTTTTCTTTGATAACTTTATGTTGTTTGAGGTTGATCTACTTCGTAATCAGGATGTATTATTACATATGTTTCCTCTTGTTAAGTTGATCCGGTTCTTGACGGTTGGCCTTTTTTAGATTTAATCTTTTCTAACTGACTTGGTGTGTACTTAGGGGGTTTCCCCTACATTCTACAGGAGTGTCTCGGTAATTCAGCCACGGTTAAAAGTTTAACACATGAAATCAAACAAAATGTCAACAAAATAGACCTAAAGTCACTAAGGAAACAATCAAATAGAACACACGCCTACAAAATCTAAGAGACAATCCACACACAAACAATATGTTCCCACACTAAAAACACTAGTTGGTGATGAAATCCAATGTCGTAGAATTCTAATGTGGAAAAATTGGTGGTTGGAACAGTTACCCCGAAAACCTGCCTAATGAAACATTCTGGTGCAAGTCTCTCCACTTATACCATCTCGAAGTGAAGAGTACCCTCAAGAAAGTCCAAGTGAGTCTAGTTGATGTCTGTTCCAGGTATAGTGGGACCTTTCCTCCACCGTCACCTTGGGAAAAATCCAGAAGATTATGGTCACTAAGGTCACCAACGGGAACAAATGTACCTGGGGGAACAATCTACGATCCGATATACACACAAGGGAAGAGTATCAAGCTTAACCCCCTTAAAGGCTCCTTGATATGGTAAATCCAAGGTTTTCCAACAAGTGACCCCAGGTTCCTCGACAATGGTTAAACTGAGGTTTACCGTTTGTATTATGTGCACATCTGCTATCTTTCCCAATGAGATAGGTACGATTAATTACCTCACTGGTTCCAACATGATCTCGTGCTTGACTCTTTTAAGAAGAGCTTCCCAAAGCACAAATGATACAATTGGATTTTCCTACCGCAAGATTCTACTTGTTTGTTTAAACTGTTTTGGAATGTTAATTACAACCTGTTCCAAAACACTAGCCTAAGCTATCTTGGTGGAATGAGCCCTAGAAAATGTAAAATATCTAGATTGATTTTATTAACGCGTTGTTTTTAATTTGGTTGTTGCTTAAGACAAAAGGTATAGAGTTGAAACTCTAATGATGTTTGTGACTTGACTGAAAAATACGCTAAATGCATCTAAATGAGAAGTGTAACTCTTTCTCTTCAATGAATCTTATTTAAGGGAAAGATTGAGAGATTTAACAATTTTCAAAGCACCAATTATTTCATTCATAAAAAAAATATTTGAAAAGAAGACGTTTTCATAGAGAACTCAATTCGCAAAAATGATCAATTACTCTTTTGAAATGAAATTCCTTGAACAATCAGAACAAAAACTACAAATCAATAAACAAACTATTTCCAAAATAAATCAATATCTAACTACTCTAAAAACATAAAATTCAAAATCAAAGAAAAATTTAATTTTGAAGTCTATTTAAAATGTTTGAGGACGTTTTCTCCTAGTTTGTGATTAGTATAAGAAAAATTTCTACTTATCTCAGCAAAAATGAAAACATCCAAAAATGCTTTGGTGTGATATCAGGCTTCAGTAAGCTAAAATCTCTTCCAAATTTGCAAATGAAAAAGGAATAAATTTTCATAAAAGCAAGGTTTGCAATGATCTTAATGGCTCAGAAAGACAATATCATCATACCAGTAAGCTGAGCTAAATGAAGGTATCTTTTATGGAGTAGTAATATAGTAAGGCAAACATTCACTTTTAAGGTGAAAATAGGATGATAAATCACACAAACGAAAAAGTTGTTGAAAATAAATTCACACACAAGATTTGAAAGCTAAGATAGACTGGGGAAAACACAAAGAATCAGGTGATCTAGCTCTAAAAAAGAGAATTTTAATTTTTTCAAAAGTTTTCCAAGGGTCCGCAGTTTCTAATGGAGAATAGAGTGGTACCATACTATTTTGAATTAAAAGCTATGGAGGTGGCCACACTGTTTTCTACTGAAAACCGCGGAGGCCAGGAAAAACTCTGAAAAAATAAATAATCAGCTTTCTTTTTTAGGGATTCTTAAAATTTATCTACCCAAACCATTCTTAGATAAGTCAAAATCAGAAAACTCTAAAATTCAAACTATAAATAAAGAGATAAAACTAAGTTCTATTCCCCATTGGAGTCACCATTTTGTTATGTGGATTAATCCCTCTTGTGGACAAGAGCGATCTCCCTAGTATTCAACGAATATCTAGAAAAAAACATCCATTTGGAAATATTTTTCTCTAGATTAAATGAACTTCAGAATTATTATAATAAAGTAGAGAGGACATGCCCCTACCTTGAAATCCAACGTTCGATGTAATCTTTTATCCAGTCGCTTCGAAGGAGGCTTCTGCAATAAGTAGAACCTGCAATCGAAGACAAGACAAAAGAATCAAAGCATCTACAACATATAATAAATAAGAAAATTTAACCCAACTTAGTGATCAAGGAGTCTAAGGATTGATGTTATTTCAACAAGCATAAGAACAACTCAATGAGAAAAATAGATCCATATGTATTATCTTGAATAAAAAGAGTAATCTTACAACTTGATGCTTTGATGTTGTAAAAATTTCTCCCGAAGTCCTGAAAAATTGTTCCTCCTTCAGTTTGATAAGCCTTCCTATCTAAATACCAGCATAGACTTATGGACATAAGGGTGTGATCATTCTCATTCCAACAACAACTAGTGTAGAAAGTATGCACTCTTCGGAATTTCTTCAGCAACTCATTTTCAATCTTTAAGCTTAGCATCTACCATTTACCCTTGAGACTGAAACTTGAGCTCAATTTACAGGTAAATGGAGGTATTTTCAGTTCCATGAAGAGGGGGATGGATTCCTCTCATGAAGGGATTTGAGCTCCATGGACCAAGGGATAAGCTCCATGAGTGGAGGGATAAAGCTCGTACTAATTGTGCCTCTTGAAGCTTCCAGTTGGGAGAATATTCGACCAACTATGCTTCTAGAATTTACCTTTTCTGTTATTTGAAATTTTACGAGGGTTTGCAGGTTTTAGTAGTAGAATGTGCGGGGGTTGCCGCAGTTTATAGACCAAACATTCGTGGACCCGCAGGAAAAGGCTAGAAAAAGTGTGGAGGTATACTCTTAAGGTTTTTACAGAGCTTTTCTCCAATTCCAAGACTTTAGGGTTTTTTACTTCTAAGGGAGCACAATATAGGTAGTGATAGACCCAAATGAATAGTCAAATGTCATGGTGACAAAATAACATGTAACAACTTATTGTCTACAAACCTTAGATAGGAAGAATTAATCCCTTCCTATAAATGGCCAAGACTTGAAATTATACTTCACTTAGCAGCTCTTTTAGTTTCTCTCTTTTCTTTGTATATATCTCCTTCATGTCATTTCATTTCACACTTTCAATTTCTTGTCATGCTTTTAGTTTCTTATCTTTTCCATATGCATTTATTGTTCAGTCTCTCCCAAAAGGCCTTTGTACATAAATACAAGTTTTGTATATGAATAAAATATCTAGTACATTATTAAGTCGATTATGTTATGAAAAATGCGGTATTTTTTCAATTAAAGGATAGGTTTAGTCCTCTTTCCATTATTTGATCTTGAACATACTAACAAGTCAAGGAAATCCATAAGGAAAATATAGACTATAATTTGTGGAGAACTCTAATTAGCTATAACACCCTATATCTTTAATAAGATATGCTACTTGAATTATATTTTGAAATTTAGATTATGTTCTCAAAACAAGGAATAACCTCTATTTTCCCATAAAATAAGTCGAGATCCCTCATCCTCCCTGCTGAAATGAATGCTTATTTAATGATGCTAATGTGCATGAAAAATAAAATCAACAAAATAAAGGGTAAAGTATTGAGAAAGGTTTTTTGTGTAGAGAGGCGATGAAAGAAACTTCGCCAAAGTACTAAACATGCATGTTGGAAGCAAAGAAATGCTTATGATTCCTTAAGTGACTCCATCATAATACTATTGGCATTATGATGTATGTGTTGTCCTAGATGGAAACCCACTTGTATCGGGATAACTATGTGGTAACCGGATGAGTCCAAATGTTAGTTCAAAGGTGATAAAGTGATGGAAAAGAGTGAAAAAATGATTGGACAAAGGTATGCAGGTCAGAGAAAAAATATTTATGAAGGTAAATATTTGAAGAAATATACGCGGGTTATATGAGGCGAAGTTGCATACACACGCGGATATGAAGAAGCAAAGGAGTGTACATTGTCGCACTATGATTCATTAAATACCAAGGGTATTAACCATGGTATTAGCCCACAATATTAAGCGGAGTAATGGCTATTTGATCCTGTCAAATATTACCACCGGTACTGGTGTGGTTTTGGCCTGGCTAAGGCTCAAGCTATATAAGGAGGTGAAGATAAAAGTGTCAAAGTGTGCATATGTGAGAGTGATTGATAATTTATTTGATCTAAAGTTTTTTATTTGCATGGTATGGGATATTAATGAGTGGTTAATCTGAAATAAGTATGCACCTGGTAATAAAATCATGGATTAGGATCATTAGACTTGAATTGACTATGGATTGTGTGATTTGTTCATGGGTCGATTAGATCTAGGTTTTTATGTGTGTTTATTATTGTGTATGTTGTGATCTAGTATGTCTGAATGTTTGATGAGTTGTGCAGTTATGAGTTGGAAATTGCAAATATGTATGTGGGCTTGACACAGGTAAGGTGCGTACACACATGGGTTCTATTATGAGAAGTAGTGTATATTATCTAAAGTATGTTGATATCTATACGTGGCTTTGATTCTTGAGAAGCGTGCATATACGCAGAAATGATTTATGAAAATCACGTATGAAAACTAGGGTTTCTGCTAAAGAATATGTCTAATATGTCTATTCAGTATTGTTGTGTTTCTATTGTCTATCAATGAAGTATTCATGTAGATATGGGTTTTTTTGATTATCTATGATGTTGCTAGATGTATGTGATTGAAGCTCAGTGATTGGTTGTTTGATTCAATGTTTCAATTATTGGTTAAATGATTTGGTAGAATGATAAGTTTCAATTTTGATACATGATATTGGGCTTAAATGATGGTAGTGGGTCGAGTCTAAAAATTTGATGAAAAGTGGCCTACATGTTGTCATGTGTTGAATCAAGTGGATCCAATGTGAAAATTTATGAAACGTGGTCCACGATGGTGCTGAGGGTTGGAACCTTTAGTGAGGAAGTCAAATATTCCTACCAGTAGTAGCTGGTGATCATATCAGGGGGTTGGAGCTCCCTTCCAGTAGAATCTAGAGAACGAATGAAGGTTCTAGCCTTCTGCAGGTGGGTGCCTACATGCTGGTATGAGTCTGCACCAATACAAGATTGTAATAAGTTTTCATGATAACAAAAATTGAAGATAGAGATGACAACAGTGGTGGTTTTCTCCAACATTGGGTTTCCACCTTAAATCTTGGTGTTCATGTGTGTTTCTTATGTTTTATGATTTATTATGTTCTTACTGAACATGTTTACTACTTATCAAAAGTATGATTAATCATTGATGCACCGGTTTAAGTTAAATTGATGAGGAATTAACGGAAATATAGGTTCACTGAATATATGCTAGTTATCTGCACAACAGTCATGTACATATGGAGGTTTAATTTAGTAAAGTCGCATACAGAAATCATAGTACAAAAATTAAAATTTAACTGAGATTTAAAATACTGATTCACCCCGCAACCCCCCCCCCCCCCCCCCTCTCATTAATTTTCCCAACAATTGGTATCAAAGCAAGTTCTTTACAAGAAGCTTGATCACTTGAAGGAGATCCATAAATATGATGGGAATGAAGAAGTTATCTCAAAGAAAGGATTTGGAAACCAACCATTCTAATAGTAATATATCAGATGCAGTAACAATTACTGATCGGAAATGGAGAAGATGGTAAAAAAGAGCTAGCAAGTATGGGTTCTTGTTCTAATTGTAGTCCATTTCCTTGTCTATGCCATATTGGTAGTGATGATGACAATGATACAACTAAACTTTCACTCATGGGTAAAAGTGAAAGTAAGTATTCTCAAGAGAAGTTAGATTAAAAAACCATGCCTCTAGAAGCAGAAGATCAAGGCAAGTCAGAAACAATGGTCAATGCAGATATACCAATGCTAAGAAAAGGTAATTATCAACATTGGAAATAAAATATGAAGTCTAATCTAATGAAAATTGATGTTTGGTATTTAGTGTGCAATGGCTACACCAAGATTTCCCCATCAGACGAGGAAGTGCAGAAGAAAAATAAGGAATTAAGTGACATATTTTGTAGCATATGTGACTCAACATTAAATAAGGTTATGCATCTTACAACTTCAAAGAAAGTCTGGGATAAGCTACAAGTAATCCATGAAGAAATCCCAGAGGAATATTGTTTAGCAGAGAATCTATTAGGTAATCATATCCCTAACAATGTGTCAATGAATGTATATGATGGTAAAACATCAGGTAAATTTATAGATGGAGTTTCTAATTTAGCAGATGACAGGTTAGAGGAAATTCATGATATTAGAATGAAACTTTATGTTGCTTTGAAAAATATCAATAATCTTAAACACAAGTTGTAGGAATATAATAACAAGTACCATATTAAATCATAAAATGTTGTTTTGGAATCTAACCAGTATTGAGAAGGTCTTGAATTCGAGATCTTGAAAAATGAGATAAGCGGAATGAAGAACTACTTCAAACATTTGAAGAACAAGAAAATGGGTTGAAAGAAGAGATTATAAAATAAAAAGAGAAAGTAGAAGAGCGAAGAAGGGTCAAATAATGTATGAAGAATCAATACCAAATAATGGAGGTTGAGGTAAACATTTTAAAAGGTAAATTAGAATAAAAAGATAAACATTTGAGATTTCAAGATAGTACTAAGACTTTGGATAATATTCTTAGTAGTCAAAGGTCTCCCTCTATTAAATTTTGTCTTGGTTTTCATGAAACTGTTAAAGGAGAATATATTTCACAAACTAGTGCTAAAGATCCAAAGGATAACAATGCAAAAATTGAAGTGTTTAAAGAGACAAAAGGGCAACTTGATCAACAACCAAGGATCATGAATCCTCAAAGGAAATCATTTTCTCCTAATTATAGAAGTGTCAATCAATTCTCTCCTATGAACACTAATATTGAATGCTTTATATGTCATATTTATGGACATGCTGCAACCAATTGTAGAAGCAGGTTGTTTCGGTCGCAAGCAAATAGACGCTACACAGAAATACCATCAGCTCCCGGGTACTCAGTTGTCTTTAACGAATATTGTTTTTCTTGCAACATATTTGGTCATATATTTGTTGATTTCAATAGAAGGAACATGAGACAGACTTACTATGATTCCTATGGTCACATAAAATGTTATGCCTGTAACAATTTTGGGCATGTAGAAAAATAATGCATGAACATATCAACGAATCACCAAAAAAAACATGGGAAACAAACATGCGATATCAAGAGACCAAAGAAAGATGGATCCACCAATACTTCTCATAATAAAGAAAAACAAGTAAGGTGTCGTTTTGGTCTTTGTGCATTTGAAAATGAAGATGAATGGTACGTAGACATTGGATATTCTCATCACATGACTAGTGATAAGAGTAAGATGGAATCTCTCAAGAAAAATAAAGATGGTAAGGTTATTCTTTCAAATAATTCTCCAGCAAACTTTTTGGGAAAAGGTAGAGCTAGAATTAACAAAAATAGAAAGGAAGCTGACAATTTATTAGTTCAAGGCCTAAAACAAAATATTTAAAGTGTAGGCCAAATGGAAGATAAAGAAAATGTAATTGTGTTCACATCAACCAAATGCAAGTTCATGGATAAAAAAACTAGAAAGTTCATAGCAAGAGGGTACAAAAATGCAGACAAATTAAATGTGTTTAAAAATTTTAATTTTCGCAAATATAAGGAGGATTCAGACTCAAACTGAAAGAAGACAATGCACATTGCATTCCATCGTTCTTGAAAGAATATTGTTAACAATTACTGCAGGAGTAATGTGAAGTACATGACCTCTTAAGAGAACAATATAATTATCAGGTCCTCAGGATCAATGATATATATATATATATATATATATATATATATATGTTATCTTGATAATGATTCCCATGGTTGTATTTTTGTTTTCTGATATTTCTGACAGTGCATCTGATGTGATCACACAAGACAAGTATAGACTGTATAAGCTTAGGGGAAGCTGAAGTTGTGAATTTTTCAGTATTTCACTTTCTGTACGCATATCCTTTGAAATAGAATCGCGTATGTATGTGAGTTCCTATACATACAATCATGTATTTTTTATCTGATAGAAAAACAGTGGGGCGAACTCAAGAAAGACTCTAAGATGCTTCAGACATTTATTATTTGGATTTCTAGTTCTGGTGTTGATGGTTACGGTCTGCTGATGTGATAATGAGTAATGATGATATATGAGTTGGTACAATATGAAATTTTTTTTTTCTAATTGATGAAGATGATTTGATTTATGAGTTGATGTGGTCATATTTGACAGTGAATAAGTAGCTCAGGATCAGGGGGAGCATTATCCTTGCTGCTAATGATGCATTGTTGGCATTATGTTTTCCTTAAGATGTTCTTGAAGATGCTTATGTGTTTGATTTACATTTGAAGACCCTTATAGGATGATGATGTTGATTCATGGATGATACTTCATTGCCTTATGTTTTTTCATGATGCTATTCTCATGGTTGTTGAATTATGTCCGATGATCTCTCACTATTGAAGTCTTTTGGTCTTTGTTATAAAATTAATATCTATCATTTGATGTAAAGGTCATGTAAAGACCCATAGTGTAATTCTTGTCATACTTATGCATGTTTGTACTACCGAAGGTCAAGTCATTTTTTTATGTAATCCCATGATGGTTTGATGATGTTATGTGACCCCACTTGGTTGGGTGATTGATGCAAGTTTGAGTCATTGGTGAAGGAAAGGTAATACTCAGTTGAGTTATAGAGTCATGTACTTCATTGAAAATCTTTCAGAAGATTTAGCATGTGTTCAAGGGGAGCATGGTCAGTATATAGTGAAGATTAGATCTACAATGTGCATGTCTCTACAAGAAAAGAGAAGCCTTCATTCGGAATTGGTCATCCATTTTCCCTTGATGTCAAAGGGGGAGAGCATGTGTTTGAATTGCAAATATTGATGTATTTTTTAGGTATCTACAGGCTGTGGTAATCAAACATCAAAATGGTTTCCATCAAGTCGAAAGGGGGATATTGTTGGCATTATGATGTATGTGTTGTCCTTGATAGCAAACCACTTGTATCAGGATAACTATGTGGTAATTGGATGAGTTCACAGGTCAGTTCAGAGGTGACAGAGTGATGGAACAGAGTGAAATAATGATTGGATAAAGGTATTTAGGTCAGAGACAAAATATTTATGAAGGTAAATATTTGAAGAAATATACATGGGTTATATGAGGCAAATTCACGTACACACGCAAATATGAAGAAGAAAATGCTCATACATTTCGAGCACTATGAGTCATTAAATAAAAAGGGTATTTACCATGGCATTATCCCAAAATATTGAGCAGAGTAACGGATATTTGATCCCATCAAAGATTACCACTAGCACTAGTGTGGTTTTGGCATGTGGTATTGGCTAAGGCTCAAGCTATATAAGGAGGTGAAGATCAAAGTGTTCAAGTGTTCATATGTGAGAGTGATTGATAATTTCTTTGATATGAAGTTTTATTTGCATGGTATGGGCTATTAATGAGTGGTTAATCTGAAATAAGTATTCACTCGGTAATACAATCATGGATTAGGATCATTAGACCTGAAATGAATATGGATTGTGTGATCTGCTCATGGTTCGATTAGATTTGCGTTTTGATGTGTGTTTATAATGTATATGTTGTGGTTTGGTATGTCTGAAGTTGTGATGATCTGTGCAGTTAAGAGTTGGAAATTCTAGATCTGTACATGGGTTTGACAGGGGTAAGACACATACACACATGGGTTCTATTCTGAGTAGTAGCATATATTATCTAAAGTATGTTGAGATCTATATGTGGGTTTATTTACTGAGAAGCACGTATATATGCGAAAATTCTTTATGAAAAGTGCATATGAAAACTAGGGTTTTTGCTAAAGAATATGTTTGATCCGTATATACAGTATTGTTATGTTTATGTTGTCTGTCAACGAAGTCTTCATGTAGATATGGGTTGTTTTGAGTAGTGATGATGCTGCTAGCTATATGTGATTGAATATCAATGATTGGTTGTTTGATTCAGTGTTTTAGTGATTGGTTTAATGATTTGGTACAATGAATGATAAGTTTCATTTTTTATACATGGTATTGGGCTTAAATGTTGGTAGTGGGTCCAACTTGAAAATTTGATGAAAAGTGGCCTATAGGTTGTAATGTGTTGAAGCAGGTAGATCTAGTGTGAAAATTATGAAACATGGTCCACAATGGTGTTGAGGGTTGGAGCCTTCAGTGAGGAGGTTGAAGCTTCCTTCCAGTAGTAGCTGGTGATCAAGTCAGGGGGTTGGAGCTCCCTTCCAGTAGGAGCTGGAGAATGCGTGAAGGTTCTAGCTGTATGCAGGTGGGTGCCTGCGTTCTGGTATGATTTTGTGCTAGTACAATATTGTAAGATTTTTTCATGATAATAAAAAATGAAGAGAGAGACAAGAGTAGTGGTGGTTTTCTCCCACATTGGGTTTCCACCTTAAATCCTGGTGTTCATGTGTGTTTCTTATGTGTGATGCTTTGTTATGTTTTACTACACATTTTTACTGCTTATTAAATGTATGATGAATCATTGATGCACGGTTTTAAGCTAAATTGATGAGGAGTTAACTGAAATATAGGTTCAATGAATATATGATAGTTATCTGCATAACAATTGTGTACATACGCAGGTTTGCTTCATTAATGTTACATACAAAAATCAAAGTAAGAAAATTATAAGTTAAGTGACCTTTAAAATATTGATTCACCCCCCCCCCCCCCCCAATAGTATTTTTCCCAATAGATACTGAATAAGAATACTAGTAGTAGAGAAACACCTAGGACTCACTTTAATTTTGAGCATTTTTAGCTCACGTATTCCATATCCTAACCCCCTATCGAAGGCATTAGTGTCATCATAGCTTGTGAAGAGTGCTTGAAGCGAGCCAATCAAAGTGATAGAGAGACTACATTTATTAAAAGGGTTGCATAGTGAAATTAGTGGGATCCATAGCTCTAAGAAAACACTTATGAGGATTAGACTTCATCTTGATAAAAGGTAAAATAGATATTCTAAGGTCCTACCAATAAATCGCCAATTGTTGAAGCCACTACAATAAACCCAAATTTTCGACCTATTCAAAATTTGGACACCCCCTTTTACTCAACTTCCTATCATGCTTTAGGTTAGGGCCTCTTATGGTTTGATTCCTCCTTTAACCTAGCTAGTGTTTCCTTTTATTCTAGAAATTATAGCTTTAAAGATTTAAGACTTGTGTTTTCCTACATTAGTCACAAGTCGCAATCACAACTTGCAGTGCTAATCCCCATAGCCACTATAAATGTGATTTTCGACCTACCTTAAGCTCCACACACCCCTTATTTATTGAATTCATAGTGACTTATCACTACACACTTTCAATGTGACTTGCGAGTAGAATAACTCTAGCACATGCGATAAAGGCAACGCATATTTCTAGAACGTCACATCTCATTCATGCGCCACCACTTTATATAATGAACCTACTTCCCATTTCATTTCACTCTACCTCTAGCATTTAATGGATGAACCCCTTCTTTGGCTATCACTTGTGATTGTGACCTCCTGGTAAGTAACACATCTCTTATTGCAATTATTGACTCTTATTCTCTTTCCAAGTCTTGAATCGACCCTCCTCATATCCCTACTTATACTGCCCATTTTTCTCTCTTCTTATCCTCTCTGCACGTAAATTTCACTTCCAATCATTAGCTAAATTAAATCCCTACCCAATTCCCTTAACATATGCTCACTCCACAACTAGAGATATAACAAGCCAAAGACTTAGCATTTGTGGCTTTGACCCATAACATATCACTCTTATGCTGAGGGTTTGTGTTCAATCTATTTAAAATCACTCATGTTCACTATATCAAATAACTTGGAATATACCCATCAACTGAAACCATTCAATTTAATTGTATACATGTATTTATGGCTCAAAATTATATGGTTTGTGTCTTGAAGCTATGATAATTAGTTTGTGGAAATCATATGTTATTTATCTAACTTTGATGCCTCGATAGAACCATCACAAGTTCCATCGTTCCCTTTCATTGATACATTTTAAAACCCTATTCCTTTCTTACATTTTGTTAATAAGGAATCCCATTCAAATGAGTGCAAATCTATGCTCCCCTTGGTACTCAAACCCGTTATGCTTGCTAAATGAGATTAGCATAGTATCTCTTTTATAGCAGGTCACAAGTCACAATTTTAAGTCATAATATCATTAGGATCTAATACCATGACTAAGCATGCTTTCTTCCTTTCCCATATTATTGGTTGCATACCTAATCCACACCAAAACTATGATCTCCAAATGGAACTCGCGCTAGTTGTGTAAATTCTGGTTAGGCTTAGGCCATAAATCACATATATAGTGCCTCACATTGTTGATTGTAGATGCAACCTGCTAGATAAATGTAACAAACATGGTCAAAAATCCATGTAATAAAAGTTAATAAAGGAAAAATAATAACCATGGTTAGGGGACATGTATTCCAAGCGAAATGTTGGGAAAAATTCCTAGTGTAGGTGTTCATTTGGTTTATTATGGCTATGGAAATTGGAAAATGTAGTGGTTAAGGCTTTGGAAAGGCATGAGGCATTTATTGGCATTTTATTTATGAAAATAATGGAAAATAGGAGAAAAGGAAGGTGAAAGGTCACAAGTTTCATATGAGAAGGAAAATGAAGGAAAAGCATGGAAAATTGAAGAAATTAGAGGCCTCATTAATAAAAAGCATTCTAAGGATCAGTACACAAACTTTTTTCAGTTCACTTTTGGAGCTCTCATTCTATTCTCTCTCTCTCTCTCATACTCTTGGACACTTAGATTTTTCTTGGAGCCCTCTTGGAGGAATATTTCATACTTGGGATTTGGAGCAAGAAGGCAAAGAAAGAGTAGGAAAGTGCAAGAGGACATAGGGATCGACAACTACAACGAGTTTTCCTTGCAGATTCCGAGTTGCATGTATGATTTCCTTACTAGTTTTGGCATGCATGGAAAATGCATGTGGTTCCTTAGTCATGATTTGTTATTGGCATGGAGGATTTCCTGGATTGACAATGGTTTTTCCTAGTTTTTCCATTTCTTGGATAGCCATGTTGTTGTGGGAGTATTTCCCTTTTTTTTCTGGTTGTTTCTCATGTACCATTGGTTGTGGGTTGAGTTATTAGTTCTTTGAGCCTTGGTTGGACAAATGATTTGGATCCCTATAAAAGCTCGAGTTGAGTTACTAGTCTTGGAGCCTTGGTTGGACAAATGCTTTAGATCTCGATAGAAGTTGTGGGTAGAGTTACTAGCCCTAGAGCCTTGGTTGGAAAAAACACTCTAGAGCTTGACAGAAGTTGTGGGTAGAGTTACTAGCCCTAGAGCCTTGGTTGGAACAAACGCTCTAGAGCCATGGACAACTTGGGTGGAGACAAATATGGTGATTTTTAGTGATGTATGATTGTGAGGTGGAATAATTGGTTGAGAGTTGAGGTGGTTTAGCCTCTAGAATCCCTCGTTCGGCTTTGTTGTATTTGTTTCATGAGATCCCACATTCATGCTTGGAATATGGCATGGGGTTGATTGGCTCAAGAGAGATTTTTTTTAGCCAATCTATGGTCGGGTGGAACATGGAAGTCCCAAACTTGGTTGGACTTTGCATTCATTATTGATATTTATTCTACTTGGTATTTCATGTGTAAATGTATTGGTTTGTATGTGGTATTTATGTTTTTCATATCCATATTTTTTTTTGTTTATATGTTGGTTAAAAGTATGTTTTATGACCGTGATGATGTATGGTTCTCATCATGTTTTGATTTTTAAATGAATGAGCAATGAATATATGACCTAATAGATGATACTGCAGGTAATGTGATAATGCATCAATGCTTCTTCACAATTTTCAAATAAGTATGAGACCCATATACTCAGATCTGTTTTTTTAACATGTAGAATGCATATTTGCGACATGTTTGAAGAAATGACTACCATGGATAGTAGGGGTCCAGTAAATTACTTATTCAAGTATTTTTATATGTATCATTTTTTCGATGTTATTTTTCATTTCTAGAAGTTTCATGGAGTTCTAGGAAGTGACTAGGTCCTAGCCCTATAAATTAGCCTTAAATCTCATAATCGCTGACATAGCACTGGAAAAAAAAGGATACAATCGCACTTAAGCAGGCTCATGTAAGCAACTGGGACTCTCAGTCGAATGGAGGCCTTGGCAAGGGAGCGACTGGGGCTCCGGGTCATTGAAATGATAGTTTGTCTTAGGGGTTGGTCACCTGGAAGGGTTGGATGGCTCATGAGGGTTTTATAGAATGTATATAAGGTCAAATTGGTTGTGTTTTGTCAGTTCCACTTCCTTAACTGTACATAGGGAGTTAAATCAAATCATATTAGCCTCTCGTCACATGTTTACCCCAGCAGATCGGTTAACTTGCGTAAATGTGGGAGGAGGGTGTTACAGAATGGTTTCAGAGCATTTTTCACCCCTTGGACTGGATGGGCGGTGTGTTGGTCATGCATATATGTTGTTTGAATATGTGTTCCTTATGTTCATGGTCTATGTGCTTGTTGCATATGCGTGGCATGGCCATAGTTGCAGTGGTGTCGCCATGTGAAATTTGATGGTTTTATTGTTGTATATGGTTGTCATGAGTTCATGTTGATGGTGCATTGATCATGTATGTCGATTTATATGTAATTATGCATGCATTGTGTATAGTTCATGTGTGGTTATGGCATCATGCGTTAAAATTGAATAAGGATTGGGATGATGTCTACGTATTTTTTTTAATATGATTATGTTTATATAAATGCATTACACTAATCTGATTGATATTGCAGCGGAGGTATCCTCCCCTGAACTAGCCTAAGGTACGTTGGTTTGATTCTGATTGGTTTAGATGACATGATATACCTTGTAGGAAGAAAAGAACAAATATGGCTAGTAGAGTGGTAGAATATAGTTCACAAGATTCTCCCTATGGATCAAATGAGCAACATAGTGAGGAATACTCCCCACACATAGCAGATACTCTGAGAAGTTTAAAGGAATAAATAAGGAGTTACAAAGAATATAGTGATCAAATAATTCAATCACAAGAGCAACTTGTTAGGGCACAGGAGAAACAAGTTGAAGTCAATGTAGTCATCCTTTAGAGCTTGTTAGATTTGTAGAGACAAGGGCCACTTCGGATCAGCCATGGGTAGGAGGAAAAGACTAATTGGGAATATGGCAGTCAGTCTCATGGTGGGCATAGGTAAGATAGACATGACAAAATCAGGGATGGCAGTTTCTTGGATACATCGGACAGAAGAGGTGGTGGACACATATTTTATTCTAGCTCTGGTTTTGATAGACATCATGATCATCGCCATTATCATCCTTACAGGAGGAATGATGGGGCATATTTTCGTATGAGTTTAAGAAAGAAAATCCACCAAAATTTTAGGGAGAAATGAATAAATCACATGATGCAGAAGCATGGTTTCTTGGAATGAATAATTTCTTTAGGCTACATGATTACTCATAAAATCTGAATGCTAGAATAGCTACGTTCAGCCTTAAAGGTAAAGTGGATATTTGGTGGGAAGACGTAAATAACATCATATATATTCATGAAGAGGAACTAACTTGGAGTGAGTTTGAGAGACTATTTAGGAAGAAGCATCTATCAGATAGATACTACAACAATAGGGAAAAATAATTTTATGATCTAAATATGGGTTCTATTACCGATGAGGAGTACACTAGAATATTTTTGGAGTTGTTGAGATATGTGCCTTACATCAAGGAGGATAAGGCTAAGGTTCAAAGATTCATCAGTGGTTTATCGATAGAATTTAAGGATAGGATTGGGTTTCATGAACCTACATCATTGGAGGAGTCCATATGAAAGCTAAAGTATTGTTATGAATAATCAAAACACAGATATGAAAATAAACCGGGTTGGAAAGGTAATAATGAGAATAAAGGGAAATAAGACAAGAAAAGAGAAAGGCCTCGAGACACAAGTAACAAAGAGAATGTAGCATCACATAATAATTTCAATGCATTTGACAGAGGATAGGAGTTTCTGTCTCAGCATAATAAGGGTCATGATAGGAAGCCATTACAATGCTTAACTTGTGGCAAAGATCATCATTAGAGGGCTCATCCAAAACATCAGGATGGTAGCCCACATATTTATAGTGTTTAGGAGGCACAGATAGTGGGGGATGTTGGACAAAGTATTCATAGGGTTTATGCAGCATTGGATAACCGACAGGAAAATAATTAGGAATCTATCATTAATGATTAAGTTCTTTTTATTTTGATTGATCCTGGATCTAATTATAATTATGTTAACCCTGAATTGGTGGATAAGTGTGGTTTGAATAAATAAGAGCATGCAGAATCTTGGTTAGTACAGTTGGATATAGGTACAAAGAAGAGGGTTCATTGTTACGTAAGATCTTGTGCATTTGAGTTGAATGGCATCCTTACATCATTACATTTGAATGTATTTTTGTTGGTATCATATAGTATGGTTTTGGGTATGGAATTGCTATATCTTCACAGGACTATGGTAGACTACTATGATAAGGATGTTGAGTGCTTGGATGACAATGGAGAATAGAGATTCTTGCAGGGTAAGAAGAAAAAAACGTTAGTTAGAATGATGATAGTTATGCAAGCAAAGAGTAGTCGCAAGAAAGGATGTGTGTTATTGCAGTGCACATTTCTAGTGATAAAGGTAAGGAGTATGAGGATGCAGATATATTAAGCAGGTACCCATTTTTACAACAGTTTCAAGATGTGTTTCCAGCAGAGATTTCAGAGTTTTTGCCTCATAGGGAAGTACAATTTTCTATTGAATTGGTACCAGGGGTAGTACCAACATCAAAGGAACCCTACAGGATGAGCACTCTAGAGTTGGTAGAGCTAAAGTTGCATTTGAAGGAAATGCTTGACAAGGGATACATTAGGCCAAGTGTATCACCTTGGGGTGCACCCATATTTTTTGTGAAGAAAAAGGATGGTACCCTCAGGTTATGCATTGATTATATACAATTGAACAAGTTGACCATCAAGAACATGTATCTATTGCAGAGGATTGATGATTTATTCGATCAGTTGAAGGGAGCAGCATTGTTCTCGAAGATTAATTTGAGATCAGGATATCATCAGGTACACATCAAGGAAGAGGACATTTACAAGACATATTTCCATACCATGTAAGAGAATTATGAGTTTTTTGTAGTTCCATTTGGTTTGAATAATGCTCCTTCTACTTTTATGTTCTTGATGAATAGCGTGGTGAGTCCTTATGTGGACAAGTTTGTTATTGTATTCATTGATGATATATTGGTATATTTTAAAAATGAAGAAGAGAATGTCGAACACTTAGCAACAGTATTGAGAAAGATGAGATAGCATTAGCTGTATGCTAAGCTCATTAAGTGCATTTTATTTCAGACATAGGTACATTAATTGGGACATGTGGTTTCCAAGGAAGGCATAGCAGTGGATCTAGAGAAGGTAAGGGCTATCATGGAGTGAGTGGCTCCTAGGAACATGGATGAGGTAACGTCATGTATGGGGTTGGCAGGTTATTTGAGGAGGTTCATTAGGAAATTATCACAAATTTCATATCATATGACATAATTGCAAAGGAAAGGTAAGAAGTTTGAATGTACAGAGGAACGTTCAACAAGTTTTGAGCAGTTGAAATAGTTATTGACACATATTCTAGTGCTAAAGATTGCAGATATGGGAAGATAATTTGTGGTATGAATAGATGTTTTCAAGAGAGGACTTGGTGGATTTATTTTGTAGGAAGGACATGTAGTGTGCTATGAATCACGGAAATTTAATGAGCACAAGTAGAATTATTTGACACATGATCTTGAGTTGGCAGTGATAATCCATGCATTGAATATGTAGAGGAACTATCTTCTTGGCAGGAGGTTTGTACTGATGAGTGGTCACAGTGGGTTGAGAAGCATGTTTGACTAGCCAAATTTGAATGTTAGGCAAGCTAGATGGTTTTCCATGGTTAGTGAGTTTGAATTTGAGATCAAGTACATCAAGGGAAAAGAGAGTAGGGTTGTATATTCTCTTAGCAGGTGGTTACAGGTAAATCACATTGCACCTATGAGTTCTTATGGGATAGATCTACATGATCGGATCTTGTACGTAGGTAAGCAGGATAACAGGTACATGGATTTCAGGCACAAGTTACAACAGATTACAGGTACAGGTAGTGGTACAAGTATAGGTAAAGGTAGTGGTACAAGTACAGTTGAAGGTAGATGTGCACAGGATGTGGACTATCGTCTTACAGCAAATGACTTGATTAGATTTAGGGACATGATATATATATCAAATAGAAATGAGATCAAGAAGCTTGTCTTGAGGGAATTTCATGTGAAACTATAATTAGGTCACCCAAGATATCAGAAGACAATGACAGCAGTAAATAAGTTCTACTAATAAGTGGTGGAATTGTGGCGAGATGCTTGGATTTTCAATAGGTAAATGAAAAGTGTAATAAACTAGACACGTTATTACATCCGATTTCAATTTGAGAGTGGAAATGGGAGGTCATTTCCATGAACTTCATCATAGGTTTTCCAAGGACATCTATACATCATGACTCGATTATGGTTGTGATTGATAGGTTGAAGAAGGTAGTGCACTTCATTCTAATGAAGTCAACATATTCAGTTAACAATGTAGCATAGATATTCATCAGAGATGTAATGAAGTTGCATGGTGTTCCGAAGAAGATTGTGTCAGATAGGGATGCTAAGTTCACTTTGAGATTCTGTAAAGAGTTATTTTCAAGTCTCGATACAAATATGGAGTTAACGTCATCTTATCATCCGTAGACAGATGGACAGATAGAAAGGGTCAACAAGATATTGGAGGACATGTTGAGGATGTATGTGATGCATTAGAAGCAAAAGTGGTAAGAGTACCTTCTATTGGTTGAGTTTTCTTATAATATTGGTTACGAGGAGTCACTAAGGATGAGTTTGTTTGAGGCATTTTATGGATGAAGTTGTAACACTCCCATCAGTTGGAGTGATCCAATAAAAGGGTATTTGTAGGAGAAGATATGTTGGCAGAGATGGAACAGGAAATGTAGGTAATCAAGAAGAATCTAAAGGAAACACATGATAGAAATTTTTTTTATGAAAATAGGAATAGGTTGTTTAAGGAGTTTCAGGTTGGGGAACATGTGTACTTGTGCATGAAGCCCAAGAAGAGCTCCTTGAGAATTAGATCATGTGACAAATTGGCACCTCAGTTTCTTGGACCTTTCAAGATTATTGAAAGGAATGTACTAGTATCTTATCGATTTGATGTTGTGCACAACCCAACTTGGCCTAGATATTGGCTAAGGCTATGAATTTTGTGGAGTGGAGTGCAAAGTGGACCGCACAGTGGAGCATGTTAAATATACCGCACGGTGTCATAGGTGCTTCAGGGCGGGTCAAAGCCCCTCCTTTTTGTAAAACGCACAATTTTGTAATGGGTTTTGGGCTATAGTTGCATGTTTTTGGGCTATAGTTGCATGTTTTAGGGAGCCCATGGTATTTGGACCATGGTATTGTAATTATGTAGCCCTGTGATGTAATAGTATATAAAGGATTAAAAGGTTATGTTTAGGAGGGATATAAATTACATGATAGATGGTTAATAGAAATTCTTTGTAATATGTATTTTGTAGCAAAGGGAAGGCTCTGAAGTTGAGTGCGCAGAGACCTGGGAAGAGTCTGCAGCTTAGTGCGAGGACCACTTGCAGCTTAGTGTGCAGGTCAAGATTGATTGTATTAAAACACTCATCATAATAAAGAAGCAGTTTTGCAGATGATATTTTGGTGCTCTTATGCGTTTTCTCTATGAATTTGCTTAATTTTTGTTGTTACGAAGTAGTTATTACAGTTGCATGATATGTCAGTGCAGTAAAGGTTTATGGATTTATATGACATGTCTCTATGATTCATTGAATGTGGCGAAGTAATTTATGAGTTTTAAGCATAAGATAATATAAAATTACCATATCCCCCAGTCCCTCAATGCTAGAGAAACCTGGTTCTGCACCACCCATATCCACTACGGGTGACACTGCACTATGCTTGCAGGTCATTTCTGAAAGAGCCAATGATCAAGGCTTTTTTTGGTGCACAACAAGATTGAACCTCGGTCAACCAAAATCAAGCCAAAAAATGGTTCAATTTCCAAGATTGAGATCTAATTGAGGGATATGTGGATGTGGCACCCATCGAAGAAGGAAATTCAAGACTGGATAGACCTGAAAGAGTGAGAATTTGAAAATAAAAAAAAAATGATTCCTCATATAACATCTAAAGCATGGTTGGAGAAGTATATTTTCATAGATCAATAAAAAAATTCTTCACTTATTTTCTTGTGGAACTGTAGGAGTGGATATCAAGGTTGACTAAAATAAAGGATTATTTTAAAGGTGATGAACCTATGGTGTCACCTCCTAAGTTGATACAAGGACTCAAGAACACGGACAATAGGATTTCAAGGGATTTTGATTTCTGGATTAATAGTATCTTGGGAGGATTCATTACTGAGTTCATAGTAGATTCAATTGTGTCTTACAGCGAAGCGGAATGACAATTATTCAAAGGAGTGTGAGTTAAGTACTTAAAGTCTTTGAAGTTATGAATTAAGATGCTTCTGTGTGAAAAGGGAGTATTACAGATGAAATCAGATTGCTAGTTTACTTATGTTTGGAAGAATATAAAGTAAATCTAAGCAAGAGAGCGACGCAAAGCGAAGTGGAAAGAGATATAGAGTAGATACCAGAAAGAGATTTTGTGGAAAAGACCTGAAGACCTTTGTAGAGGCTAATTATAGTACTCTTTTGAGTGAATGTTAAAGAGAAAGAGAAGAAAGCCACCCTCAGGTAACTTCACAGTATTCACCCTCCCAACCTTAGAGTTCATTGAAGCCAGAGTATTGTAATATCTAGGAAGTTTTTGGTTTCCCCACTTCCCCTAACCCCCCACCCCCCATCATCCTCCCCCTCCCCCTCCTACACCCCTTTCGCCTCCCCCTATCCCTCCCCCCCCAAAGAATAGGTATGGTTGATGATATTAAGCTACTTGTTTTCAGGGGAACTAGATTGGAGGATCCAAAACAGCTTTAGTGTTTATGCGAAGCTGTATGGACCGCAAAGCAGATCAATGATGAAAATATAAAGAAGGTACATCTCGTTACGACACTATGCGATAGAGAATTGACATGGTATATGAAGTTTTCAACTAATCATAACATAATGTTTGTAGATATTAAAACAACACTGGTAGGAGAGTTTAAGAAGTCAGATTCTCAGTCGCAGTGCAGATTCACTGAGTTGAAATAAATCAAACATAAACCTATTGAGTCTGTTTGGGAGTTAGATCAGAGATTTAAGCTTCTATTGGATCAGGTAATCTTTGACATAGCTCCACAACAACATCAAGAATGGTTTATAGCTGTGTCGCTACTGCATATCATATTTTTATTGATACGAAAAAAGATAGGAACTCAAGTCGAAGCTTTGTAGATTTCAATGAAATTGGCAGCTTTACCTATAGGAGATACCAATGTAGGTATGCAACAAATTTATAATCAGTTGGAAAACCTCACCCTGCAGATATAAGACATCAAGAAAAAAAAGGAAGTTAGAGAAGAAGTGTGGTGTACAAAGTGTAGATTGGAGGGACATTCTAAGGAGCAGTGCCCTATCTTCAGGGATTACATGGCTAGTGGAGAACCTAATCCCTTGAATGCAAGATCTATCTTGTGGTGCGAAATATGTAAGGCTAGAGGCAAGAATCGCTTAGAATACTGCTATTTTTTGCGGACATGTGTGAAAACTCCAAGGAATCTATATTGCAAGTTTTGTACATCAGTAGGACATGATGAGAACAAATGTCGAGCTTATGACTCAATGATGGAGTGTAATGCTGACACTTATAGAATGAAAGTAGAAGAGCATGGACATGAGGATAATGGATAGTGTGACGGTCAAGGAGGTTTCCAAGGAAGAGGTAGAGGTGGTGTAGTTGGTCGATAACGTGGACAGATCATTTTCTATAACCGCGGTTAGCCAAGTAATTTTGCAAGATATTCCCAGCACTCCACAATGACTTGTAAGTATTGTAAGTCCTTTAACCATGTAATTGAATAATGTCTTGTACTTATGGTGATGATGCAAGAAAAAATGAATCAGCAGGCAACACAAAATATTCACATGATGACTATTGAAAAGAGGACTGAAAAACCTCGAATTAGTATTGCCACTAGAAGTGCAGTTGCAACTGGTACTGATAAGGAGGATAGAAAGAAGGAATTTGAAGGTTCCTGGGTTAGAAATACTATGAATAAAGTTCATATTTTTTATATTCAAAAGGAAAAAGGAGTATTTATGGAAGAAAAGAGAAGTTTTATGGATGTTGGAGCTTCGACCTCTAGTGCACAGCCAAAGCCGAATCAGAAAAGTAACTGCGATGTATCATCAGCTTCGGTGCAGAGCATGGAAAATTTTATGGGCTAATATTTTCACGTGGGCTAATTTTCCATGATTTTTTCAAAAAAAATATTTTCCAATATCCATTTTTTATAAAAATGATTCGCCCAAATTTTACAATATAATTTTTTTTACCTTAAAAATCACCAACATTACATAGAGAGTATATATAGAATCATTATAAATTTGAATAATTTTTCAAATACATCAACAAAAAAATTATCGTTTGCATGTTAGGGACTAGTAAGATTCACTAATGTTTTTAAAATTCAAGATAATTTTCCTTCCTTAAAATTTTCATTGGAACAGAGCTCTTACATAGGATCGAGCTCCGACACAAGACTAGGATGCGGAAAGCCAAGTAAGTATTTTAAGGTCTTTTCTACAGACTTGCATGAAATTGTTAAGGGGTAAAAAGGATTTAGAATGGTTGCAGGAGTTAATAGATTCATGCTCATCAAAATTAACACCGTGAAGTGAGATGCGCACAGTCAATAATTTTCATCGACAAAAGAAAACTAGAAGAGAGATGAGGGTCAATGCACAGATAGGAGAATATGAGATGGACCAATTTATTCTGGATTTTGGATTTGATGCTAATGTATTGATGAAGCATACATTGGAATGGATTGGTAATATGAAGCTATAGTGGTCACTTATTCAATTAAAGATAGAAATTCAGCAAAATATCTTTTCTACAGAAGACTACCAGGTGTCACAATGGATATTGAAGGAGTGTGCACTAGTGTTGATTTTGAAGTAATAGAGATAGTTGATGACAGTAACCCTTACCCTACATTGCTTGGAATTGATTGGGCATTTGAAAATATGAACATAATTAATCTAAAGGAGAGACAGATGATATTTTAAGGAAACAATATGAGAGTGATTGTTCCTTTGGATCCATTGTAAGGACCAAGATAAACAGAACCAGTCAGAGATTAATACTACATAGCACACAAAGACAACATTTATCAAATGATAGCGAAGGAACAATATTGGGTTAACCCTACTACAGAAGACAAGTTGAGTTGGGAGCATGATAGTTCTTGTACCTCAGATTCAGAAGAAGTGTTGGAAAATTGACAGAATAGGCAGCATGAAGTATCCACAAGGCGTTGTTTAAGAATTATCAAATCAATTCACTGTATCATGTCTAAGGTATGTAACCTGCCTTCTTATGATGGAATAGGAGATGTGAATATTTTTCTTAATGATTATGAAGAACTGGTTCAAGAAAATCTAAGGTTGTTAGCCTTGAATATAGCTCTGAAATCTACCCCTGCTAGATGGTGGAATGCACACAAGAGGAATATAGGAGGTTGGCAGGAATGTTGAAGACTGATCATGTGGATAAGGTTTGGATAGATATAAATAGAAATGGAGATAAATTATGATTGTAAAACTAATCCTAGGGAGCATATCCATCTATGCACTTCATCATGGAAGGATATTACACAACAAGAGTGGGTACATGGATTCATTCATAGATTGGAGACAATCCCTAAGAACTTGTACCTAGAAACAGAGCTTTGACATGGTACCAAGAATTGGGCATACATGTTTGATGGATTCATATCAACATTCAGATTTCAGGGTGATTTCCCACTCATAGATTAGGCCCTTAAGGAAGTCAAGAATAATATCTTTGATAATGTCACCTCCCTAACATGGAAGCAACCTAATTGGGCTGCATACATAGAACATGCACTAGAATGCTATAACATTATTACAGATGGAAAATAAGAAGATCCTTGCAACATCGACATATCAGAGTCAGAAGGATACCGCGAAGTCACTGGACCTGAGATATAGATACCAGATATAATGAAGGAACTGAAGACCAAGAAGGTAAACATAGGATTAGAGGAGGATCCCAAGTTTTCAACTATAGGGGATTACAAGGATTAAGAAACAATCAGTAAAGTTATATATTTACTTCATGAATATAAAGAAGTGTTTCCCACCAATTTTTCAGAGATGAAGGGTATAATAGGAGATCTAAGAGTTATTAATATTCCTTTGAATCCTGATGCGAAGCCATTCAAACAATTCCCTTACATACTAAACCAAAAGTATAAGGAGAAAGTGAAAGTACATATTGATAAGATGATAGAAGCAAGGATTATTGAACCTGTAGAAGAATCATAATGCGTGAGTCCTATGGTGGTGCAAGAGAAGAATACTTAAGGAGAAATCAGGATTTGTGTTGATCTAAGAAAGTTTAATGATGCATTTCTACATGATCCATTCCCTACCCCTTTCACATATGAATCATTGGAAAATGTAGGAGGACAAGAAGTTTAATCATTTACATATGGATTCTCAGGATATCATCAAATTAGGATTGGACCTAAAGATCAACAAAAGACCACATTTTCTACAGAATGGGGCTTATATAAATACATATTAATTCCTTTTGGATTGAAGAATTCCCCTGTTATATTCTCTAGGGTGGTGATCAAAGCTTTTAAGGAGTACATGCACAAGTTTTTGGAGGTATATTTTGATGATTGGAAAGTATTTGGATTGTTAAGCAAACAGGTTGGAATTTTAAGACTTATGCTCAACAAATGCAGAAAGTATCATATCTCTTTGAATTTAAAGAAGTGCATATTTTGTGCACCCTTCTGCATATTGTTTGGACATATTGTCTGTAATCAAGGAATAATGGTGGACCCTACAAATATTTCTATCATTGTGAACTTGCCTCCACCTGAGAGAGTAAGACAGCTTCGCACTACGTTGGGACATATTGGGTATTACAGGAATTTCATCAAGGGGTATGCGCAGATCACTACGCCCATGGAGAAATTGTTGAATAAAGATGTAACATTTTATTGGAATGAATAATATCAAAAGAGCCTCGACATATTGAAAGAAAATATGGTAGTTGCACCTATACTAGTATTCCCTGATTGGAATAAAGAATTCCATGTCCATGTATATGCCTCTTGTATAGCTTTGGCAGTGTTATTGGTACAACCTGGTGAAGGAGAGATTGATCATCCTATAGATTTTGCACGTAGAAATTTTTCTAAAGCATAAAATAATTACACCACTACAGAAAGGGAAGGACTAGGCATGGTGTATACTTTGTAGAATTTTAGAGACTATTTGTTGGGGTCACACTTTAAGATGTTTACTGATCATTCTGCACTCAAGTATTTGGTTAATAAGCCTATCTTAGGAGTAAATATTTGTATATAGTTGTTGATATTCTAGGAATATGACTTTGAGATCATTGCTAAACCAGGGAGGCTGAATGCAGGACCTGAACATCTATCAATATTGGAGATAGGGGAAGAACCAAGTATCATAGAAGATAATATCCCTAGTGTGTAGTTATTTGCAATCAGAGTTTCGGATTACCATTTTTCATATATCATTCATTTTTTAACCACAGGAATGGCTCCTTCAGAGTATACTACACAATAGAAGAAAGAATTGGTGGCTAAGGCAGCTTAATTTTCAATAATAGCAGGACACTTGTATAAGATGGGGTCAGATGAGATATTGTGTAGATATGTTCCTGAACATGAAAGATAGACGATTCTAGAAGAAGCTCATGTAGGCACAACTGGTGGACACTATGCAGGAAAAGATACTACGCAGAAGATTTTGAGAGAAGGATTGTGGTGCCCTACACTACACAAATATACCAAGGAGGATTGCAGAGCATGTGATGTATGTCAAAGAATAGGTAAGCCTTCGAGAAGAGATGAGATTCAATTGGTACCAAAAGTTACATTGTAGGATTTTCATAAGTGGGAAATTGATTTTTTGAGACCAATCAACCCACCTGGAAAAAGTACTTGTGCGAGCTGCATAATTATAGCAACTGGTTACTTGACAAGATGGGCCAAAGCACAACCATTAAGAGACTGCAGTGCAAAAACTGCAGCGAAGTTTATTTTTGAGAACGTATTGTCTAGATTTGGATGTCCGAATATTTTGATGAGTGACCAAGGGTCACACTTCTTGAATAAGACTATTGAAGCATTGACTGAGGAAATCCAAGTTTATCATCAGAAGAGTACCCCTTATCACCCTCAAGGCAATGGAACAGTGGAAGAATTTAGTAATAATTTGGATAATGCACTTACTAAGGTATGCAATGTGAATAGAGATGACTGGGATATTAGAATTCCAATAGTTTTATGGGCTTATAGGACCACGTGTAAGAATTTGACAAGTTAGACACCCTTCAGGTTAGTTTATTGGAAAGAAGTTGTGATGCCTATGGAATGCATTGTGCCTAACATGAGGATTGTAGGTTTTACAGATATGGCAGACCCTGAGATAATGGAGGAAATGATGTCACAATTTCTTGCTTTGGAGGAAGATAGATTTATAGCAGGATTCCATCAGAAGGTACAGAAAGAAAGGGAAAAGCCCTGAAATGACTGACATATTAAGCAGAATAAGTTCTAGGTATGGGAACTTTTCCTCCTCTATGACAATAAGTCTGTAAATTTTCCAGGAAAATCCAAGATGAAATGGTTGGGCCTATACATTATCAAGCATATCATTGATGGAGGCGTAGTTAAATTAGCGAAGTTGAATGGAGAGTCTGTTCAAGGAAGAGTAAATGGAAGGAGCTTGAATTTGTACAGGGACAACCCTGCCCCTATAGCTTCTCTTTGAAGAAGAAAGGAGAAAAGTCTTAGTGCCACCTGTACTTGAAATTGGACACTAGACTATAAACTACAATGTAGAAATAGCTTCAACGAAGGAAGTTACTGCACTACAGCCTGGATTATGTCAAAGTTCATATGAGCCATGATGTAAGAAGGGTTTCTTCACTAAAAATTGGATATTTCGGAGTTCGCCAGAAAAATATGAGCATTAAAGGGAAAGTTGTTGTAAAAAGGTGTGGAAGGTTGCATTTATGAGGACATATTGGCATGATTTAGTTACAGATATGTAGTTAATAAACACAATTTGAATAGTATCTAAGCTAATGATGAGGTTAGAAGTTCAAGGTTGCTATAAAAAGTTGTTTCCCACCAAGATTTGGCACCTTTTTGTCTTGATAGCTCAAAAAATGTTGAGCACAGAGAAGTTGTAGAAGTTGCGCTACTATATGAATACTGACGATTTCATTTGCATATTCAGGGAGAAGGGTATAGAAGGAATCATGGGACAAGATGGAGCTGATACACTCGTAGCACTAGTTGAGAATCCCGCAGCATCATCACCACAAACTAAAAACTGGAGATCCCCGCGAAAGAAACCAACCAAAGAGAAGAGAACCAAGAAGAGACATGACAAGAGACCTATATAAGAACTAAACAAATCAGAGACAATGAGGAGGAAGTAGAGCATGTGCAAATGGAAATGGAGGGCACAACATTTCCATCACCTCTCCCATCATACATGGCACCTAGAAAACCAGACATGAAACCTGTGAAAGATTTGAAGGATGCAAAGTATGGCACCTTCACACCCCTGTTGCTAGAGTCAGTACCATTTTCTGGAGAACTCCTTGGGAAAATTCCATAGCTAAAGTTTTTAGACTTTGATTTCAATGACAGGAAGAAATACTATCATAGTTCGAACCACGTAGATATCTAAAGTAGGTGAATTACCCTGATAGTGGAGTGATGGGGTTAGATTCACACCAATGGGTGACTAGATTAGAGTGGTCGGGGATATTGAACATGTTGAACATGTCGCACTTCGACAGAAGTCTAGCAAACATAGCCTGTGTAAGAAAATGGCTCGTGATCATGCACGATGGATGCCTCTAGATGGGAAAGAGGATCCCTATAGATGAGATGTTGATATGAAGAATCATGAGATTGTCGTATCAAGGATGGAACCCTGTAGAAGAATTTTTGGGTAAGGACCAGGACAAAGAAATTGCTAAAAACATGAAGAATAAGTTTGGGCTCACAAAGGGGAAGCGAGGATATGAAATTAATTCAATTAATCACCAAGGAGTTCACTTCGCAACACACATACTAGCTGGGAAGGTCATGAGAAAGTGTCGAGTCAATGAATTCCCCACAATATTCGTTTCACTAGCTGTGTAGTGTGCTAATGAGGTTCAGTACAACTGGGCCGCATACCTTCGCAAAGAATTTCTGGAAGACTATTGCGAAGTCCAGGAGAAAGGTACTACATTTCATTATGCATGGTTGATTTTGATAAATAGCAATGTTGGCATGGAGAAAGCCGGAGGATTAATAATTTCCTCCAATAGATCCATATATTTGTGAAGCTGTGAAGTATGCCTTGCTATAGTATACCACTCAACCATCATGAGCACAGGAGAATAGGATATTTTGTGTTATATCATATGGAATTTCATATGTTGGTAAACTAGCATCCTTAACTTTCACCAAGACTATATGAGCAGGATAGCGTTGTTGCAAAATTTAAGGCTGATTTCCACAGAGTCTATATGCAGGCTCGAAAGGACGCAATGAAGACATGGTATCCCTTGTCATATTTGGTAATATAATATGATATATTTTCACAAGCACAATAGTGGCCTACAGAATTGATGACTGCGCTGGAAACAAAGGCAGAAGACACTTCAATAGAGAAAAAAACATTGCAACATGGGGAACCAAGTGAAAAGGATAAGGAAAAGGATGAGTAAGAGGAAGAACTAGAAGAGTAGCATGACAAGGATCCTCTTGGAGGGGATAAGCACAACAAAGAGTCTGAAAATACTAAGAAAAACCATTCTGTTTTAGAAAAGAGGAAGGTAGGTGCCAAAGATGCCAAGAAACCCAAAAGAAGAAAAAGGCAAATAAATTAAAGGGCATAATTTTTTTGGTCCCCACTGAGGGGGTCTTCGATGAAATTGGCAACAAATCATAGGAAGGTACGATAGAGTCATGGAACAGGATAGAGGATTTCTACAATGCACTTCTATCAGGTGTCGAGGAGAAGATTTCAGAATTAAATATACTAACATAGACAACCATACAACCAGCATAGACAAAGGAAAGGCTTTGGGATGAAAGATTAATAGAGCCCACTTGGGTTGCGGTTAATGCAAATACCTATCAAACCCCTACAGTTTGACTTCACAAATGTAAAGCAGTTGGTGAAGGGATGGAATTATGTTAACATGAACATCGTAGCGTTTCCATTGAAAATATTGTACAAGCTACATCAAGGAATCATAGATGAGATAAAGCAGCAAGAACAACTCACTTCAAAATTGAACATTCAGGTAGAACAAGGGCGATCTTTGTTGAGGTAGTAGCTCGACCAAGCTATTCAGGAGAAGGACGAGGCAGTGCAACGTCAACGGAAGTTAAAATAGGTGATTGAAGCCACATGCCAAGAAGTTTCAGACATGGATGTCCGCAAAGAAGAATCAGTGGAGGGTGTAGAAATTATATAGAAACTTTGATACCATGTAGAATTTATAGAAATTCTATATCAATGGATTCAATGTAATATTCCTAATTAGCGACAGCTAATTGGAATATTCAATTTTGTTCAGTTTTGTCTTCTATAGTTTATTGATAAATAAAAAGTGAGTGAAGAGGGTCTAACTCACTTAAGTGGAATAAAACACCCTCCCTAGTAGCACAACGTTGTGACTTAAAGGGAAGCCAAGGGGGGCCAAGCACCATGCAGAGAGGGGGCCCACGTATGCTCTAGAAGCTATTACACAGATGAGGATGAGCACGTGGCAAGAGAGAGAGGCTACGTTGAGGAGATGGGCCTTAGGGTTGGAGGAAGGCCAACGTTATAAAAGAGGGAGGAGCCTTCTCATTTTATTCATTCTGCTATTGATGATATTGAGCTGGTCATTTCGACTTCTTGAGCACGTTGGATGTTTAGCCTGTCTGTAGCACTGTTTAGTGCATTGAGTGTCTCTGGTTAGAGATCTCGCCCTTAGCCCCAGGGGACTTCGAGTGCCTACTCGGGAAAGGTTATTTCTTCAGCATTTTGTAGAGTGTCAGCGGTTGAAGTCACGAGCCAGAGTCATCATTCACAGAGACCTGCTGAAATACAAGAGGGAGGACGCAGAGGTGTTCCTGTCGAAGTCAGCAGAGATTTGAGCCGAGACTAGGAAGAGGATCACTCTTTCCTTGGGAGGATGTTAGAGTTGAGAAGCAGAGGCTTTAGTCATTCTATTTAGTCACGTTGCAGCCCCTGGGAGGCCGCCGACTTCCAAGGGGTGTTTTTCTTTAGGCTGCACTCATTTCCGATATGGTTTCTAGGTTTTGTCACAGAAAGGCAGAGGAGGATTCCATATTTTCACTAACCCGCAAGGGAGCAGCCCTGGGGCTGTCATTATTTTCAGATACAGCACGCAGCTTTTTCGGCTACCTGGGATGGCCGAGGATTTCCTGTGTATTTCGAGAGTATTTCTTCACTTGCCTTGAGCAAGTTTAGGTGCCATCACTCTGATCACCTATTGTACTTCATTATATTTCTCAGTTTAATAAAATGGCTTAGCATTTCCTCTCTATATTTCTGGATGATTTGTCGTACATTCTTTCTATGCTATTATATGTCTGTTGCACTGTTATTTTTATATATTCTTGAGCATTCTAGTTCTATACCACTTGGTGTGTTTATTTCATACTCTTAGACAGAGTCTGGAAAGGGCCAGGTAGCCTCCATATTTCGTCCTCTTTTCAGAGGCGGCATCTCTAGTAAACTCCCTTCCAATCCATCTCTGGTTGGAGTTTGCCGTGTATTAGAGATATCCCCGAAACGGGATATTACATTCAATCTGATATTTTGATGTGCTAAAACAAGATACTGAATCCTTCTACAATATTTGTGGAATAAAAAACACGATCGCTCAGTCACATGAAAGTAAGAGAAAGAAGTAAATCAATCGCACAACACAAGATGTTATTAGGGAAACAAAATTCTCAAAACCATGCCATAATATATTCTATAAAGTCAAGGAATCATGAAACAATACAATGCTTAAGCTCTCATGAGATTCTCCAACACTTTGCCAATTGTCTCCCGTTGATCTAGGCAAAATTGGACAAACACATAGCCAATTCTCAGTCTGCCTTGCCCACACAATTCCTAAGGAAATAGGCCCCTATTAAATAGGAAAATAAACCTTCCTTGATTGCGTATTCCATCATGGCTTCCTCATGTCTTTATAATTTCACTCGGGAAATTCTCTAAAAATACAACTGATAGTTATGTTCCCTTTAACTTTTTTCTTAACTAGGTATTCCTCATAATTGACATGCATGCATATATTAATAACGAATCATCAATTATCTGCTTGATCACTACTTGTAAATTAAATCTAATTTAATTCATTGGATCTATCACTAATTCATCACTTAGTTATAACTATTTAAATTGATTTTAACTCATTTAATTGAGTTAATTGATTACACGTGCACCCCACTAGTGTATTAACTGCAACTAGACCCCCAAAATATTATAATCACTCTACATGCCTCATATTAGACCCTTAACTCTAATTTCTTGAGATAACTCAGTCATCATGACATAGTTAACTAATACAAGTTGTTATTGGATGAAATTAAAATTTATTTTCCAATTTATTTAAGGGAAAAATAAATTAGATACCCACATTCCTCACTAGTGTGTAAATGAAATTCCTCACCGAATTTCCTCACCAATGTGTGTGTAATTTTTTCCTTTCTATTTGCCAATTTCACCGTTTCTTGTTGCAAATTTCAACATTCCCTCTCAACACGAAATGAATTCAATATATCTTAATCTAGTAGCTTTGGAATGTTCTGCATGCAACATTTCTCTATCGTTGTGTGCACCTGCAACTCCTGAAATTAAATAACCTCCAAACAACTGAATCAGTATAATGCATCTGTCATTAGAGTCTTCTGAGTTCTGCTAACAACTGCACCTGTCAATTGGAATCTCTGCATTGCGACTGACATTTGCATCTCTTCCTCTTGCACATCTGCCAACTCTGATCTACGCTCCAATATCCAACATATTTCACTCTAATTTTTGTCTTCCTGAAATATGACTGCATCAATCCAACCGATCCTTCTTGATAATGTTTTACTTTGGGATCCTCGTAGCCAGGTTCGATCCATGAGACACACCATCTCAATGTACCCTACCCAAATCTATTCTTGGGATTATATTTGCCAATCACCCCACCTCTCACCTGGAAGTATAGCTGCATGTAATCCCTCTGGCCATATGACTCGAAATTTCCCCCTTTTGGAGGTCTCTGATTGAGTGGACTCTTCCAATTGATATCCTATCTACTTCTCCAACTGTGGTTGGTCCACAACCCTTTGAGACTTCTTCTGAGGCTGCATGTTGAGAGATAATTTCTCCCTCTCAACCACCAAGTCATTAACCATTGCTTTTATCCTCAAAGCTTTACATACATCCTCGACCTCGAGAGTATACATATTCTTGACTATTACACCAATCTGTTTCACCTGTCCTGTGGCTATGTGTTTAAGGAAAACATTTCCTTTTCTAAACATCACATCATAACCACAGTCTTCCAATACCACTATGGAGACAAGATTCTTCCTTAGGCCTGGAACATACAAAACATCTACCAGTTTCAGAGGGGAGCCAGACGCCCTCCGAAAGGTAAATTTACCTATTCTGATCATTTTATACCTCCTGTCATATCCAAACTCTATGTTTTTTTGGAGGTCCTTCTCCTCCAAGTCACTGAAGAGATCTTTATTCCTCGTTATATGGAATGAGGCACCGCTATCTAGATACCACATGCATCCCATTACAATGTTGGTCATGCATGCAATGAGAGTAAAATCAAGCTCGAATTGTTAAACTAGTGTTTCACCTACTGCAACTGCAGGCTCCTTCTTTCTTGCCTTCTTTTGTGGACAATTCAAAGCATAGTGCCCATGCTCGTGACAGTGAAAACACTTGATCTTGGAAAATTCTCATTGGCCTCTTCACCTTGGGACTTCTATCCCTTGGATTTCTTTCTTTTTATGAATAATGCACAATATTCTTGTTTGTTGGTGCTGGAGGTCCTGTCTCTGGTGCTCTGCCTTATCTCTTCTATTACCAATTCAGACCATAAAATCTCCCAGTCTGGTAACTTCTCCTTCCCATTCACAGAGTCCTTGTAACTATGCTAGCACTTTGGAAGGCCTAGAAGTGCTAGGCTCACAAAATCATCCTAGGATATTATCACACCAACACTTCCAAGCTCATCTCAACTTTGAGTTAACTTCGCCAAGTATGTTGGTACGGTCTCGCCCTCCTCCATCTTGATCTTTCTGAACTTGTCCTTCAGCGCCAACTTCCTGTGGTTACTACTATTCTGAAACAGATCTATCAAGGCCTTCCACATATCATATGGAGTCACCTTCCCATGGAGACTCAAGACAATATGGTCTCGAACTCCCTCAAACAATATCCTTCTCGCCTTTGCTACCTTCTTCTGCCATGCATCAAGAAGTTGGGCATCGACTGTTGTGAGCTTGGGAATATCAACATCTATGAATTCCTTCAACCTGTTATCCTCCAAAACTGCTTCCATCATTTCCTTCCATGAAATATAATTTGAATTTCCCTCGAGTGCATATTCGAGTCTCAAGCCACTGAAAGACATCTTGATCTGCTACTGGATCCTAAAGAATAAATCTTCAAATTTGAACTTGTTCAAGACAAACTTAATTTCTTCTCTTCTATTGTGATTCCTGGTGCTTTGATACCATGTAGAAATTATATAGAAGCTCTGATAGCATGTAGAAATTTATAGAAATTCTATATCAATGGATTCAATCCGATCTTGTGATGTACTAAAAAAAGATATTGAATCCTTCTACAATATTTGTAGAACACAAAACACGATCGCTCAATCACATGCCAGTTAGAGAAAGAATTAAATCAATCACACAACACAAGATGTTCTTGGGGAAATCAACTGCTCAAAACCCTGCTATCATATATTGTATAAAGTCAAGGAATCATGAGATAATACAATGCTTAATCTCTCATGAGATTCTCCAGCACTCTTCCAATTGTCTCTCATTGACCTAGGAAAAATTGGACAACACATATCCAATTCTCATCCTTCCTTCAGCCTGCCTTGTTCATGAAATTCCTAAAGAATTGGGCCCCTATTAAATAAGAAAATAATCATTCCTTGATTGCGCAATCCATCATGGCTTCCTCATGGCCTTATAATTTCACTGGGGAAATTCTCTAAGAATACAACTGACAGTTATGTTCTCACTAACCCCTGTCTCAACTGGGTCTTCCTCAAAACTGACATGCATGCAACTATTAATAGTGAATAATCAGTTATATGATTGATCACTACTTGTGAATTTAAGCTAATTTAATTCACTTGACCTCTCACTAATTCATCACTCAGTTAGAACTAGTTAAATTGATTTTAACTCAATTAATTGAGTTAACTGATTACACCTGCACCCCACTAGTGCATTAACTGCAACTGGACCCCCAAAATATTATAATCACTCTACATGCCTCATCTTAGACCCTCAACTCAAATTTAATGAGCTAACTCAATCATCATGACTTATTTAATTGATACAAGTTGTTATGAGATGAAATTACAATTTATTGTCCAATTTGTTTAAGGGAAAAATAAATTAGACACCCACATTCCTCACTAGTGTGTAACTGAAATTCATCACTAGATTTCCTCACTAATGTGTGTGTAGTTTTTGACCTTTCTGGTTGCCAATTTCACTGTTTCTTGTTGCAAATTTCAACAGAGGGCAAAGTCGAGAAGCTCGACCTTGTAGTAAAGGGATACAATGAGAAACTTGTGGAAGTGTAATTTTCGTATGAAATGAAGATTATTGAGCTGCAGATGAAGCTACAACCAACCACACCACCAGAAGTACGAGATCATAGGGAGGCCGAACTAAAAACTATAGTTGTTGGCATCTCTGCGACAGTGGCAGATTGTGGTATATTGTTGGATGAGACTCTACAAATTTGGACTTCGCTACCGAAAGATCCAAACATGCATAAGCTAGAAGAAGAAATTCAGCAGAAATAGAAACATATGGAGGAGATTCAGAAAAATGTGAAGACCTTACCAATCTCACAGAAATCTGCCAATATTAATGAAGGAAATGAACTACAGAAGAAAATAGAAAATAAAAGAGTTGAGAAAAGAGGAACAGGCTCTGATAGAAAGGACTCAACCATCACACGATGAGGCAATGCAACTATCTTAGGAAGTGTATGGGAAGCTTCAAGAGTTTCAATAGCGAGAAGAGGTTGTGTTGCAGAAGACTGTAGGATCAATGACATAATCACTATTGGAAGAAGTGCATACAGAGAAAAAGCAAATCATGGGATTTTACAGCAGTTCAACAGTGCCTATGACAACATTGCAACAAAAACCAAAGGAAAATCAGTTGTGTGATTGGGGATGAGTCACATGAGTGTTGAGGGCCTATTAAGCGTAACCCAACTTGGCCTAGATTTTGGTTAAGACTCCACATTTTGTGGAGCAAAGTGCGAAGTGGACTGTGCAATGAAGTGCAAAGTGGACTATGCAGTGGATCATGTTAAATATATCATGCATTGTCATAGGGGCTTCGGGCGGGTCGAAGCCCCTTATTTTTATGAAACACACAATTTTGTAATGGGTTTTGGGCTACAGTTTCATGTTTTAGGGAGCCCATGGTATTTTGACCATGGTATTATAATGATGTAGCCCTGCGATGTAATAGTATATAAAGGATTGAAATGTTATGTTTAAGAGGGATAGAAATGACATGATAGATGGTTAAGGGAAAGTCTTTGTAATTTTTATTTTGTAGCGAAGGGAAGGCTCTATAGCTGAGTGTGCAGAGACCTAGGAAGAGTCTATAGCTTAGTGCACAAACCCCCTGCAGGTTAGTGCACATGTCGAGATTGATTGTATTCAAAGACTCATCATAATAAAGAAGAAATTTTGTGGACGATATTATGGTGTTCTTATGTGTTGTTTGTATGAATTTTCTTAATATTTGTTGTTGTGAAGCAGTTATTATAGTTTCATGATATACCAACGCAGTAATGGTTTATCGATTTATATGACATGTTTCTATGATTAATTGAATGTGGCGCAGTAATTTATGAGTTGTAAGCATAAGATAATATAAAAATACCACATCTCCTATCCCTCAAGGCTGCAGAAATGTGGTTCTGGATCCACCCATATTCACTTTGGGTGAGACTGTGATATGCTTGCAAGTCATTGCCGAAAGGGCCAGTGATCAATGGTTTTGTCGGTGCGCAACAATATCGAACCTGGGTCATCCCATATCAAGCCAACACTTGCACTACCTCCAACGGTGAAATTCCATGTGTCATTGCTTAAAATTTATGTTAAATATGTTGATCATGTGATTGAATGCTTTGTATTGCAGGTGGATCCAGAAGGAGAGTTCCAGTCGGAACCTCAATTCCTTCTGTAGAGAAATATTCTCATGCTCCATAACCAAACAATAGAACAGATTAAAGTGCAGTAGAAGCACTTTGGGCCCAATGAGGCTACATGGGATATGACGGGTCAGATGCAGGCCATGCATCCTTCTCTATTCGCTAGTATAGTGAATGTTTCGGTATATGTTTTTGATATATGCTTGTGTATGATTTTTTGGTATATGTACATATGTATATGAATGTAAATACCTCCATGAGTTGTGTTATAAATCTCTAATAAGTAGTATGGGATTCATGTCATTATGTTTTTTATGTTGTTATGTTGTCATGTTGGTTTCTTCTCAGAACTTGATCATTGTAAATATTGCAATGAGCTAAGTTATAAAGTTCCATGGGCAGTATGTTTTTCTTTCATCAATATTGTTGGTTGTAGGTGTCATTTAACCTCGAGGACGGTTTTCCCCTAAGCGGGAGGGTTCTATAACAACCCTAGTCAAAAATCCATGTAATAAAAGTTAAAAAAGGGAAAAATAATATCCATGGTCACGAGACATGTATTCCAAGCTAAATGTCGAGAAAAACATCCTAGTGTGGGTATTTTTTTGCTTTATTATGACTATGGAAATTGGCAAAGCTAATGGCTAAGGATTTGGAAAGGCATGAGGCATTTATCGGCATTTTATTTATGAAAATAATGGAAAATAGGAGGAGAGGAAGGTGAAAGGTCACATGTTTCATGTGAGGAAAATGAAGGAAAATAATGGAAAATTGAAGAAATTAGAAGCCTCATTAATAAAAATTCTTATGAGGATCAGTACACAGACTTTTTTCAGTTCAATTTTGGAGCTCTCATTATATTCTCTGTCTCTCTCATACTCTTGGACACTTAGGGTTTCTTTTTAGAACTCTTGGAGGAGTGTGGCATACTTGGGATTTGGAGAAAGAAGAAAAAGGAAGAGCAAGAAAGTGCAAGAAGACACTGGGATCAACAACTACAGTGGGGTTTTCTTGCAGGTACCAAGTCGCATGTATGATTTCCTTACTATTTCTGGCATGCATGGAACATCCATGTGGTTTCTTGGTCATGATCTGTCATTGGCATGGAGGATTGCCTAGATTAACATTGGTTTTTCCTAGCCTTTCCATTTCCTATATAGCCATGGTTTTGTGGGGGTATTTCCCTTTAGTTTTTTGGTTGGTTCACATGTACCTTTAGCTGTGGGTTGAGTTATTAATTCTTGGAGGTTGAGTTATTAGTTCCTGGAGCCTTGGTTGGAAAAAAACTATAGAGCCCTATAACAGCTTGGGTTGACTTACTATTCTTGGATCCTTGGTTGGACAAATTATATGGAACCCAATAGGAGTTGTGGGTTGAGCTACTAGTCCCGGAGCCTTGGTTGGAACAAACACTCTTGATCCTTGGACCTATTGGGTAGAGACAAATTTGGTTATGGTTAGTGATGTTCGATCGCAAGGTAGTATCACTAGCTAAGGGTTGAGGTGGGTTAGCCTCTGGAAGCCCTAGTTTAGTTTTGTTGGATTTGTTTCATGAGATCCCACATTCATGCTTGGAATATGGCACAGGGGTGATTAGATGAAGAGATATTTGGTTCAGCCAATCTATGTTGGGTTGAATGTGGAAGTCCCGAACCTCATTGGCCTTTTCATTCATTATTAAGAGCTCTTCTACTTGGTATTTCATGTGTAAATGTATTGGTGCGTATGTGGAATTTATGGCTATCATATCCATGTTATTCCTATTGTTTATATGCTAGGTAAAAGTATGTTCTACGGCAGTGATGATGTATGGCTCTCATCATGTTTTGATTTGTAAATGAATGAATAATGAATATATGACCTAACAAATGATATTGCAGCTAATGTGATAAGGCATCGATGCTTCTTAGCAATTTTCCCTATACTCATATATGTTGTTTTAACCTGTAGAATCCATATTTGTGATATGTTTGATTAAAATTTTTTCATGGTTAGTAGGGGTCCAGTCAAGTCCTTGTTCTAGTATGTGAATTTGTATCATCGTTTCTATGTTATTTTTCATTTCTATAAGTTTCATGGAGTTTTGGGAAGTGACTCGGTCCTAGACTTGAAAATTAGCCTTCAATCTCGCAGTCGTTGGCATAACACTGGTAGAAAAAGGATACAGTCACACTCAGGCATGCTCATAGGAGTAACTAGGGCTCTCAATTGCATGGAGGCAGTGGCAAGGGAGCGATTGGCGCTCCAAGTCATTGAAATTCTAGGTTTTCTCATGGGTTGATCACCTGGAAGGGTTGGATGGATCCTAAGGGTTTTGTAGCATGTGTAAAAGGTCAGTTTGGTTGTGTTGTGTTGGTTCCACTTCCTTCACTATACATAGGGAGTTGAAACATATCATAGTAGCCTCTCGTCACATGTTTACCCAGCGGACCAGTTAACTTGAATAAATGTGGGAGGACGGTATTACAATGAATGAAAATTGCAATAATGTTATAAACCAATATTGTGACTAGACCATGCCTATCCTTCCCTAGGTTGAAAATTGAAATGAAAATCTTTAGTGACACTGTAATTATTAAATGTGACCTACTCTGTCTTTTGAATGTGTGAACTACAAGAATAATTTCTCCTTACCAACACTGATCAACCTAACTCTAGCATCATTAAACTCGACCTAGACCTTAGTATTTTCTTGTGAAATTATTGGTTATTATTGTCATAAGATAAAATTGGTTTCATTAATTAATATCTTTGATATTTCATGTACCATCGACCTTGATTTCATAATAATTTCATCTTCTTCTGGAGAGATGGTTCCACCCATTATAAGAGGATATGGCAGAAGCTCTAATAGGGTATAAAGACTTATTAAAGGTCTTGTGAACAACCCCCACAAAATTTCCTATGTTTGGTGATATTGTTTTTCATATTGACAAGGCAATGAAGCTCACATAGGGAGACATCTACTCGAAGTTCTCAAGGAAATAAATTCCATGGGATGAGGAGGATTTCCAAGTATACATAAACATGAAGAAGTATTGGCTATAGAAGGTTGCAACACAGCCATTAGTCTTCCCATGTGCAAAGACAATAGAATGGATTTGTTAGAACAAATATGAAGAGCAGTGCGCAGTCAAGGGTCATGACGGAGAAATTGTGGCCTCCTTCACCATGAAATATATTTAAAACTAGTATCATCTACTCAAGAATCAAGAATGTTTCAATAGTGATGGTTAGCCATATTTTATATATCCAACAAAGATGTGTTGAAATCATGGTGGCAAGGTCCAAATAAGTTCAGGCACAAATTAGATATAATATACAAATGTTGAGGCGGTAAATCCCCTCTGCGGACAAAGGCGATCCCACTAGCCCTAGAGTGGGTCTAGCAACAATCGAAACATGCAATGACGTTGGTTCCTAGTTACAAGAAAGACAAAGATCGCGATAAGTAGCCTACCTCAAATCCCACGCTGATGTTGTCGAGGAAGAAGCGGTGCTCTTCGTCCCTAGCCTGACAGATCACAATCCTTCTGTTCGCCACATCTGGACACCTGTACACATGCAGAGAAATGAAGACATACAATGTAATACTTAAAGCATGTAACTATATATCAGTTAGAGAAGATATGATTCGTTGCATTACATAAAAGAGTAGACACACGAATGGAACCAAAATCAGAGTCGCTTATATTAAAGATGACAAAAAAGGAGATTACAACCAAATGCTCTGACGCTATGATCATCCTTCGGTGGGGCTTGCAGCGGAGCATGTCTCAACGAAGCCTGTCGGGAATCTGGACAAAGCTCTCTCTCTCTTACGGGGTTCTCCTTGGCTCTGCTCTCAATAGTCGCCCAGCTATAGTTTCCTTCCCACAAGTTCAGCTAGCTAGCAAATAGAGAAGGCAGGCTTTTATAGAGGAAGTAGGAGAGGTTAGGCTCCCTATAATCATGGGGAAGAGTCCTATCTCTTAGGAAGGTTCCATGAGAGGTGGAAAACCACTTCCTAATCAGGGAGATCCAGAGGCAAACAACCCAAACTCATTTTGGTGATCCGTTCTGAGTTTGTTAAAACCAAACTTCCGCCTTCTATATTAGAAAAACATTCCTTAAAAGGCTTGGCATGGGCATGACATAGGGACAGAGTGCCAACTGGGGTGCCCACTATGGTGCATTTTCTCCATTGGTGCGAGGGATGAAATGGCTACCCGCGCCAATGCCAAAACATGGATTTTTAGGGTTTTCCAGAGGAATTGTTCTTCAGGAGAATTCTTGTCCTTATGCAGAAGGATGCCATTAAGGTGTTTTCAGGACATTTTACTGTTCACAGGTCATGGGAATAGTCCTCCAATGTTTGGGACGAGGGATTTCAAGGACGGTGACAAAATGCTCTGTAATATATGCCCCCTAAAGCATGAGGTCCAAGAGAGAGGGCTGGGTGAAATGCTTTATGAGAACGTGCCCAACCGAAAACACTACCATCGGAAAAAATGTGAATATAAATACAACGGATATCTCTGATACATGATATGTTGTATGGGCACAGCCATCCATAATAGAGTGTACAAAAACCGGGATCCAAGGTATGGACGCAGCCATCCAATAAATAAGGATCGAAAAGTAGACTCAGGTATGGTCGCAGCTATCTAATCGAATAAGTCATGTAATAAATCATAATAATCCACAAATAATCTGCAGCCTGGATTTTTATCAGACAAAATCCAGGGTCTTGCGCTCCATCTCGACCCGAACAGAGTACAAGTTCAAACATGCGAATATGTGAGCTGAAGTCGAACATGCAAGAACATCGAATGATTACCAGCCAATAATGAAAGTCGTTAACAGACGTGAGAGAAACCACCAATAATGACGATGGCTCTCAAGGTACAAGAGGTACAATCCACGGAATGTGAACAGTGAGCTGGCATCAAACACCTGTAGAATCATCCGATCAAAGGCCAATAATGAAAACCTTGCGTCGAATGCGAAGAACCTATCATTGAGGCATGCAGGCTCCAAGGTACCTGAAGGGATTCTCTAGATCACCTTCCTGGATAATGAGCTGAAGTTGACAAGAAGTGACCTTCATCGAAGGTGGGCCATAATGTTTCCCACATCATCGACATGAGACAGAGGGACATAATTTTTGTGAATCAAGACCAATAGAGAATCAGAGGGAGGTTGAAAACTGCAGAGGCCAACTTCTCTTGAACATATCGGCATCACGACATTGGATTTGGCAGTATTTGACATCAAAGGATCTGAGGTCATGGTGACACGGCAAAGAGTAGATGAGCAGTCAAAAGATATTACCCAAACCCATGAAGGCAAGCAGATTACGAGATGATATGTCCCCAACCTGACACGAATGCAAACAAGTGCCATGTTCAAGAGTGACATACTGCCGACACGACTATAATACTGGTTCTATTTTCCCCCAACATTCCTGGCGAGTACCCCAATTATTTTTGAAAACAAGCTTGAAGGGGATAGCATGTTCTTGCGATATAAGTTCGGCCTTCGGACAAATCCATCCTAGTACATTTAACGAGCCCTACGAAGGAGGAACTCGAGTAACGTCATTATGACAGAGTCTGATGTCAGCAGTTTTTAACGAGTCTGACAAAGGAATAACTCGACATATTTTCATGTTTATAGAGTTTGAAAAGACAGCAGAAAAGAAAACTCCAGCAGTCCCTTTTTGTAGATAGTCCCATAGATCCGAAAAGGTAGAAAACTATGTCTGAGAGAACCTCCTAGTCGCGATAGGCTAGGGTATTCCTTTTTCGTAAATAATCTATCCCGGCCCGAAAAAGGGGTAAACGTATACTGGGTAGATGTCGTTTCGTAGCCAATTTAACGAGCTCAAAACGACAAGCAACTTGGTGATATTTTCTATTTAGAGAGTCAGAAAAGAGCTGAAAGGTGACTCCAGTAGTGACTTTTTCGTGTTTTTACCGAGTCCGAAAAAGTATAAAATACAACTCGTGTCATCGTCCTAGTCACGTGAAAACCTGTCGCTGCACAAAAAACAAGTGTAAAACCCATTTTTCGACCAAAATATAGTAAAATATCGAAAAAACAAGTCCCAAAACCTAATTTTTATTTCAAAAAGCTATAAATATTACCAATGGTAAAAACATATTTACTTTTTACCTCTTTACCTCTTTGCAGAGCGATAGTGAGCTATTTCCGTTGCGGTCTTGCGGTGACGACTGAGAGCAATCCATTGGATGAAATCGGATCTCGTCTTCTTCAGGTAAGAGCCACTTACATTAGCCATTTTTTAAGCCATATCTCATAGCCTTTAACTGTCATTTGGTGTCCCTGAGGGGAGGAATTGAAAATTTAGGGCCTCCGCTGTTGGCACGGGTATCCGGCATGGACCCGCGCCAACCGACCCTTTTTCTAATAGGGGTCAAGCCAGGTGGTGCGACTGTCAGCAAAACATTGGCGCCAACCGCGCAACCCAAAATTCCATTCAAATTTAACAAAAAATGATCCAATTAATTGTTGTTTTAAATTCCCAAGGGATCTTACAATGTGTTTGTGACCAAATTTACGCAGGTACACAGCAAAAATGGTGATTGAATGGAAGGAACGAGAGCATGGTGAAGAAGATGAGTTGGCAATGGGGAATGAGCAGTGCATGAATGCTCTCCGAAATTGCAGTTTAAAGAAATTCTTCTTAACACCATGTCTCCGGGCTCAACCGGAATTACTAAAATATCTGATAAGTATCTGGGATGAGGATGAGGATAAGTTTAAACTTCTAGATCAAGTACTTGAACTCGAAGTTTCTGATGTATACTTCATCACTGGATTGTCACGCAGAGGTCCAGTTCCTATCTTGACTGGCACCAGGCACTTGGGTGAAAACATGACAATGGTCATGGAAAGAGTGTGCGAAGGGTCACGTAAAGGGTCAAGTAGCGGAAAGGTGGATATTCAGACCATTCATGATCTAGCACTCAGAGTAGTGCTACATACTATTACGTGGGCTGCGGGGTCACAGGCACTGCACGAAGCTACCAAGACACAGCTCCTTCTCACGTCAGAATGCATGAACCCAACAGTATTTGACTGGGCTACAACTGTGACGATGAACATCAAACGGAAACTAACCAAATGAAAAAAGACCAAACTAAAATAGTTTGGGTATGGGTCCATCTTGATATCGTTCTTCCTGGAACGAATACCTATCTTCCAAGGCCAGGGGGCTATTATCCCGGACCCACCATTGAGAGAGCCACGGATGGCTCGATGGGCAGCATTGATGCCCAGAGCAGGGGGCGGCTAGTAGATGTCATGGTAGCCCAAGTTCTTTGGATGGATCCGACGACAGTTGATCGTTGTAGAGGACTGGCCCTATGCTCATTGCTAGCACTGATTTCACAGGAGACCCAGACCTTCCACTCCCAGAAGGAGAGGACTCGGATGAGGAGCTTGGTAAGACTCTTTTTAATTTTATGGGTTTTATGATTTTTGGTATACATGCATGTTCTAACAGTTGATCCTATATGTATACAGATGTTGGCCCAAATAGGCCCGTCGGAATGTCACCAATGGCGAGGAGGACCCCTCTCACTTATGACACTCAAGGTGAGGGGGGCGAGGGGGACAAGCTTGTGCAGAACTTGGAGGGATTTCTCGCGGAGTTCCAAACTATGCTCATCTTTCTGACGTTCCCTTAGCTTATCAGAGGCACACCGTAGGGGTGTCAAGTCGACTCCATCGCTTACTGAGGCGGTTGGTGCAGGCAGTGATGTGCTACCATGAGCACCATGCCGATTAGTCGCCTAGGCCTTTTTTATGCATATTTTTTGAGAGACGTGTTGTCTCCGGATGTAACTGAAACAAACACGTATATTTTTGGTTTTATATGATGCACACGTTGCAAACACTCGACATATATATATATATATATATATATATATATATATATATATATATATATATATATATACATCTATTTTCTACATGGATCTTGTTTACATATGATGATGTTTTTTATAAATTTCATAAATGTCTATCTAATACCATGTTGGCTACTACATCTGTTAGTGTATTCATTCATCTTGGTATATGTTGATATGTAATGTAATCAAAATTTCTCTCAAGTAAACGAATACGTAGATACAGTCTTAAAATGCATGGGTTTCTAACTGAATAATGACCATTGAGCTGTAAAACCACAAGCTATGAATTTAGATGTACAAGTAACGCGTGAATACTGAGGTTAACAACCTCTTTTAATAATTCCAAAACGGCACTATATTCTACAACATTATTTGTAGCAAGCCCTAGACAAACACCTTGCAAATTAACAAACTCACCAGCAGGATTGTAAATTACCCAGGCTGCCGAGGATAGGTTCCTGGTATTACGGGAGGCACCATCCGCGAAACTGACATAAGGAGTAATAGAAATTTGCACAACCAGGAAGACGTAATCAATAGAAAAACGCTTACAAAGCACACCACACCACACATGCACAAAAATGAAAAAATCACCTATGTACATATACTACACAAGAATGATTCAAGAATAATATTTCTTCAGGTACAACCCATTTCTGGGTTGTGCCAAAGGAAGGCCTTCATAATCGATCAGCTCATAAGCCCCATTTTTCAACACACGTTTAACGACATAGGGCCCATGCCACATAGGTTGGAATTTGCCTGCCCCAAGATTATCATGGGCTTGATCATACAAGAGGACGAGGTCTCCTTCGATAAAAGAGCACGGGGAAACCGTTTGATCGAAATAAGCTTTAACTTGCTTTTTCTGTGCCTCGATAACCAAAGAAGTCAAGTGGCAAGTTTTGTCTAATCTCTCGAGATACAGGAGACGTTCTTCCTCCGGGGAGGTATCCGGCAGTAATTCCACAGCCAATTTCAGTGAAGGGATCTCACATTCAACTGGAAGAGTAGCTTCCAGACCATTCACCAACTGAAAAGGTGTGAATCTAGTCGCACTCTTCACTGACGTTCGGTAGGCCCAGAGAGCTGAAAACAATTAGAGGTGCCAATTTGATTTGTGTATACCAATTTTTCATTGAAGCATCATGACAAGCACCTGGCCATTTGCCTGAGGGTACTATGGCATCGAGCTGTCATGACGCAAGCCCAAATTCGATGTCAGCTCTGCCATCATGTAGTCCTGAAAATGAGAGCCATGATCGGTGACGATGGCTTGAGGAACACCGAAATGCGTGATCACATGGTTGAAAATGAATTGTGAAGTTGTCTTACCATCTGCAGCCAGTGTAGGCATCGCTTCGGCCCACTTGGTGAAATAATCTACGGCAACAATGATATAAACATGCCCCCCGACCGAGTGATGGTTACACGTCATAAAATCAATGCCCCATTTGGAAAAAGGGCCTACAGTAATGATAGGATGTAATGGGAGATGTGGCGCATGCATCTTGCGTTGGAAAATCTGGCACTCATGAAACTTTCGTACTGCAGCAATACAGTCTTTAAATATAGATGGCCAGAAATAGCCCGCAGAAAGGATCTTTTGTGCGGTAGCATAACCAGACATGTGACTGCCACAGGCACCACTGTGACAGTCATTCAGAACTTTCTCAGCCTCCTCTAAGGTCAAACACCGGCGAAGTACAAAATCGACTCCGACGCGATATAAGGTATCTCCGACAATGCGATATAGTTGTGGCTGATGTCGAATGCGAAGGCGAGCATCCTTCATCAACTCAGACTGGAAGGTAGATTCCTGAAGGTACACGATGATATCACTGTACCATGGATCGAGAGTGCTGATTAAGAAGAGATTTTCATCTGGGATGTGATCCTTGGATTGAGACAGAACATAATCGGTAGGGAGAGAACAAATGAGATCAGCAAAAACCAGCAATTTCTTTGATTTAGCAGTAGTGAACTCCAAACCAAACTCTTGGAAGATGACGATCCACTTTGAGTACTTGCCCCCTAGCAATTTTCGAGACAAAATGTAATTCATGGGGTTGCAGTCCGAAATCACGGTTACCGTGTGCAACAGGATGTAATGGCGAAACCGCTGAACGGCCTGGACCGCGGCGAGCGCCAACTTCTTGACGTGTGCATAACACGTTTTAGTGTCAAGGAGGTTCCGAGACAGATAGTAAACCACGTGTTCGTTACCGTCATCGTCGTCCTGTAACAAAACCATGGCAATCGTACTGAATGCAGCAGCCAAATAGAGAGTAAAGTCGCGATGATAATTTGGAGGACGGATTAAAGGAGCATTGACAAGCAACATCTTAAGGTTATCGAAAGATTGCTGAGAAATCTCATCCCAATAGAAGGGAATGTCCTACTTTAGAAGTAGTGTAAACCCTTTGGCCACCTCCGCATAGTTCGAGATAAAGTGACGTAAGAAATTCTCTTTCCCCTGAAGACTCTGAAGTTGATGAAATGAGGATGGGGAGGGGAGATTAACAATAGCCTTGACCTTGAGAGGGTCAAGGCGAATTCCATCCTTAAAGACAATGAATCCTAAAAGCCTACCAGAATCAATGCAGAAGACACACTTTTGAGGATTAAGCCTAATGTTGTAACGTCTGCAGCAGAGACAAATCTGGCGTAGATGTTCCAGATGGTCTTCACGTAGAGTTGAATGAGCCGGGAGGTCATCCAGGTACGACTGAACAGCATTACATATGTCGTGAAAGGCGTAAGACATGGCATGCTGGAAGGTACCCCCAGCGTTTTTTAAGCCGAAAGGGAGCTTCTTATAGGCGAATGTTCACCATGGACAAATGAAAGCGGTCTTATGTTGATCGGATGGAAGGATATTAATTTGATTATAACCCTAAAAGCCATCAATACGGGAAAAGATCTCACTCCCCGCACAATCGTCGATGATCTGATCTATAAAGGGGGTGGGATAGTTGTCCTTAGGGCAAGCCCAATTGATATCTCGATAGTCAACACAGACTCAAATTGTGCCCTATTTCTTATCCACAAGGACAATATTGGAAACTCACTCTGTCAGAGGGATTGGATATATGAAGCTCGCTTTAAGAAGTTTCTCAACTTCAGCTTTTATAGTAGCGGCTTTCTGAGGATGCACTGGACGTAGACGCTGGCGCACAGCTTCACACCAGGATAGGTGTGAATTTCGTGCACAACAATACTCGGATCGATTCTAGGCATCTCTTCATAAGACCATGTGAAAACATCACAGAATTCGTGGAAGAGACTAGTGTACACTTGAATCTCATCGGGAGAACAATTGACTCCCACATGGATGTTCTCGATGACCCCCAGTTTAATGGAGATGTCGATAGGCATCGTTTGGGTAATATTACTCAGATTTCCTTTCGAAAATACTTCATGAGTCAATATTGGCTTTTCGAGAGGTGGAGAGGGAACCTGAGATGCAAAATGCTCGAGACAATTAGACACTGCCCCTAGGCCAGGCATGAACGAGGAACGATTATTTCCATCGCTCCATGGCAGATCTTCGAGAGACATAGTCTCCACGATAGCTTCGTCAGACGGAAAAAATTCTCTCAAAGGATCAGGCGAATCTGCATCGCCAAGCCAAGGGGATTGAGAATAAAAATCAAGAGCCATGCTCAAAGGAGCATTATCAGTAGGAGGAGGATCTGATGCGGCAACGATCTCGCAATAATTGATTTCAACTGGGGTCAGAGGCATCGATTCTCCAAAAGAGGCAACCTGTTCAGGAGAAGGGATGATCCATGGGTCATCTGACCTAGAGACCATATTGACTTGAACGGTGTTCGGTGGTGGAATGGGAAAAATACCCATGAGGATGGGGTCCTTGAAAAGACCAGGTCCTATACTATCGGGGGGATTAGGAATTTGATCCACGTACGGCACATTGTTCTCAGAGGATGAGGTGAAGAAAGACAACTGATCGACAGTAATAATCTTTCCATCATGTGGAAACTTCACAAGCTGAAAGAGGGTGGACGGAATGCACAACATGGCGTGGGTCCAACTGCAACCGAGCAGAATATTGTAGTTGAGTTTGGCATCAACAACTTCCACTTCGACGTTGACTGTCTTACCTTGCAATGTAATCGGTAGACTCGTGAGAACACCCAAGGGTTTTGATTCCCTTCCGTCGAATGCCTCAAGGGCATTGGGAGATGAAGTGAGGGCTGGAGAGCCAATGGCCTTCCATCAAGCAGATGACATAACGCAGGTAGAGGCCGTTAATACCAACTTGTATAACAAGCACGATCTAGTGCAGAAGTCGAGGCACAAAATTCTCTAGATCGAAGGTGAGAAGGCTAGAATCTACAGGATCAATTCTGTTGATCGCAGATAAAAAGGCTTTCCGTTGAGATGGACAACTCTGAAGCACTTCCAACACGGACATCGCGGAAAGTGCCTGTGCCAAATCCTCAACAATGCTGTAATGCTGAGCAGCACGGGCGTTCAGATTATAGGAATATTTTCGGAGAACACCTTTGGAGGGTGGTCATACAACGGGTTTAGCACTGGGCCTTTCAATCTCAAGAGGATCAGAGGCAGGTGGGGGAGGAGGGCCACCAACGACTTCCTTCCCAGCTACCTGGCATGATCCAGCATAATATTTCGATCGAGTGGCAATAGAAACAGGTGTAGCACCATTCATCATGAAAACCTGAGACCCAAACGGTGTAGATGGCGAAGGCAACTCGACCATCTGGGTCTACTGAGATGGAAAAGGTTCTTTAAGAACTGTCAAAGTTCCCTTAGAGCCCTTAAGAAGTTGAATCACCTCGGATCATCTAGGAAAATCTTTGGTGTAGTGGTATTCATCACAGATCAAGCAAGGGTACTTCGGTTTTCACTGTCAACCATCATCAGCACGTGGTTTGGACGATTCTGGTTTTGGGGCATCAAATTTGCCTTTGCCTTCGCCCTTCTTCTTCCCTTTGGAAGTCTTGTCTACAGGATTGGCCTGAACGACATTGACCTCTGTGGTATTACCAGAATCTGGGGTAATCTGAGGATCAGAATGGTTGGAAGAATTCGATTTCTGCTTCCCATTAGAAGACTTGCGAGAAGTCTAAGAGACGGAACCAATAACACCGTCTATTGATGGATTAGGTGGCGCTTTAGAGGTCAGTAGCTGCTAGGCATCATTCAAGATGTCGTATAATGTGCCAGACTAAGAGTACACTAAATTGAGGTACTGGGTGTGAGCAATGGCTTGTTCCTCGGTTACACATGCCCCCATAGCAATGTCTTGTGCAATCATGTTGACAAAGGAGGTAGTGAACCAGTGAGTTAAAAGCTAATCAAGAATGTCAAACTTGATCAGATGACGACGGTGTCTCCACTTGTGAATGTGATCTGAAATATGAGTGGCTTTTTCATGTTTCAGAGATGTCAGGAGATGCGTCCCGGCTTCGTAACGAACTGGTGACTGGAAATGCGTCAGGAATGCCATGGCTAGAGTATTAAAATCTTGAAAAATACCACAGGGCAGCTCTATATACCGTTTAGCAGCAGCACCGGTGAGAGTGCGCTAGAAAAGACGTAGACGAATCAAGTCATCTATCCAAGAATTCGAAGAACACCACAAGTGGTATGTCATGACATGTGCTTGGGGGTATTCTCCAGATTTACCCTCAAACTTAGGACAATCACCAAGCACCTTTTTCGGGACCAGAGGCCAATATGGATTATAAAGAATCGGATCATTGGTAAATTTAGATATGTCCAGTAACTCCAACATGGCAAGAAAAGGTAACTGAGGGTTAAAAGGCATGCCAGGCCCCCGATAAGGACCTGTACCTGTACTCCATCCTGGTTGAGCATAACTCTGCCCCCATTGGTTCTGTCCTGGAGGATTCTGACCATAGGGGGTATAAGCCGGATAATGAGGTTTATATGGCGGCTGATAACTAGGATACGGAGGTTGACTACCAGGGTACTGATTTTGATTATATGTGGGCCCCGTTTGAGCAGTATATGGAGTATAAGTATAGCCTGGATATTGAGAGTAATAACCAGAACCTTGGGGCGGGTTGTAAACCGGTCGAGACTAACCTTGAAGGTAATAGCCGCCTTGAGGTTGAACGGGTTGTTGGTAAGTGGGACCCTGCTGAGTTGGATAAGTCGGGCGCATAGGTGGATTTGGCTATGGCATAGAATAGATCGGCTATTGAGCATGGTTAACAGGTTGTGCAGGTTGTCCTGGTTGAACAGGTTGACCTGGGTATGTAGGTTGTCCTGGTTGAACAGGTTGACCTGGCTGATGAGGGACACTAGGTTGCCCTGGTTGAACAGGTTGGCCTGATGGCGGGAGTGGGCCAGGTTGTGCCTGATAACTAGGTTGACCTATGACAGGACCATATGATGGCCCTAGATGTGCAACATTTTGACCAATTGGAAAATGAGGTTGTTGAGGTTGCACCAAAGGTTGATAAGGATGGGTTTTCCCCCCAGGACCGTATGGTGGTCCAGGTTGATACCCCGGTTGTCCTGCTAGTCCTTGAGGTTGCCCTGGTTGGACCACAAGGTGAGGCTGCAGAGGTTGACCTTGAGGATTGTAAGACTGCCCTTGCGGGCCATAAAATAATCCCTGCAGGCCCAAAGGTTGTCCCTGTAAGGGTTGTCCTTGCGGGTCGTATGCATAACCTGGTTGGGCCGAAGGTTGTCCCTGGAAGGGTTGTCCTTGTGGGCGAGAAGCATATCCTTGCTGAAACAAAGGTTTTCCCTGTAAGGGTTTCCCTTGTTGATTAGAAGGTTGCCCAGCCTGGGTAGATAGAAACCCATTAATATACTGATAAGCCTCATGAGCAGGAAAACGAAGGGGGTTGCCCTGCTCATCATATTGATATGGAAATACGTAAATCGGGGCACCATCTGCTCCATAATGGGAAAATTAAGGACGATTAAGGTCTTGAGAGGACTGACCAACCTCGGATATCAACGACTGTAAAGACAGTCGATACTCCTCAGGAGAAATGTTCTCGGGAATGGAAGAAGCTATATAAATGTCTTCAAGAACTGACGAGGTCCTAATTGACTGAGTAGTGACAATAGGCGTAGATGCAGCCATGCAGAAAGTAGTTCTAACAAGTGTCGATGTGACGAAAGGAGATGTTGTGAGAGGTGTTGATGGCGACATCCCTAACAAGGGAATGGTCGGATTCATGGATGGATTCGATACTCCCATAGAGGCAATAGCATCCATGACCTGACTTAAAGACCTATATCTAGCTGGGAGCGTTGGACCAGGTGAAGACATAACAGAAGGTTCGGGGATGTCTTCGGAAAAAAGCTAGTAATCTTCACTAGAAGTAGGAATTCCTTCACTAGGAGAAGGAATGGATGAGTCCATATCTGACCCTACCATAAGATCTTCTAAAAGACGACGAGGACTAGGAGGTATGACAGCAGCCAAAAATGGTGATCCAGATGTAAGACGAGGGAAGTGTTCCCCTACTCCAAATCCAAACCAAGCGTTGGACAAGGGCCAATTGAAGTCAATTGGTCCACCAAAGGGAAGTTCAGATATAACCGCTCCCCCGTCGGGAAACTCGGATACAACGAGCTGTTGATACTCAACAGAGGACTAAGAGACCTCTGATGAATCTTCTGTACAAGGACTACCATTAGACAAAACTGATGGTTTCGCCACTGTGACTATAGCAAAAAAGAGGAAGAGATAAAAAACAAAGACGCACGGGCAAAAACCAAGGCAAACAAAAACAGGCCGAAAAATCAATCTCTAAATGGGCGTGTGATCGTAGGTGATTAATTTTACCACATTGAAACTAGAAATTTTACTATTTCATGTTTTAAGAGTCTAGAAACGAGCAAAAAATGACTCTATCACTGTTAGTTTGGAAACAAGCGTGAAAGGTCAAGCACTTGATGATATTTTCAAGTTTAAGGAGTCAGTAAAGATCAAAATGATTGCTCTGGTAATCTAGGTAAATGGGTGAAATAGATATCCGTGAACTGCCATATACACCTTGGTAAAAAATGAAAAATAAATCAACCAAGGACTTGACGTATGTGTAGGTAATCTCCCCGAATGCTGTGTCCGGTGTATCACGGGTAAAAGGCGACAGACTCGGCTTCCTACAGATAAAGGATTGCAACCTAATGGGGTCTCCCTTTATATACTCAATGGTACGGGGAGTACAAGTCCATACTAGCGTTGTCTGTAGCCAGATGGCAAGCGATAGCTGCTAGGCTTGAAGACGTCGGAACACGTCTCTACCTTAGACTACTAGATATTTCGTTAATGTTTCAATGTTGCCTTAGGTTAATTCAGTAAATTTTAAATTTGATCGTCAATTTACATTTCAATTTCAAGGCCCTATCGAATGTTGGATCTCTTAAAACCTCTGGATGCAAACTACATTCCACAAAATATCATTTTGTTCAATGAAGAGCTATCTACGGGAGAGTTGAGAGCTTTCAAATGACAACAAAATGAACACACAAAAACATCCACTACTGTTTCCAATGCAAGCTAATGAAACTATAAAACTTCTCTCTAGAGTTATATAACACTAGTAATGCGAAAGAGCTTTCAATTTTCACTACGCCAATCCAAATGCAAAAGATCTTGTTTTTGTATTTTTCAATATATTAGAGCAAATGCACTAAATGAATGAAAAACTAATGAAAACATCAATTCGAGAAATGACAAAAAGAGCGCTGAAACAAACAATTTCACTCAATCCAAACGCACACAATCAAGACTCAAACTGATGACGAAATCCCTCAAAGCGAAGAAGAATCTCGAAAGAGACTCAAACAAACCATGTAATCTAGGCTTGGAGTAACATGAAGCGAAACTGAATGAAAGAGAGGAAAATCACTCAACTAATGCAATGATTCAATGGAATCCAACAAGATGAATGCAAAGAAGCAAAAACGAAGTTGGCTGGGAAAGCAAAGACCCAAAACTCCCACGAGAGGCTCAGCACACTGAAGCACCAAGAAGCCCTAGGGATAGAATGCAAAACGTATATAAAAAGGCGAAAAACCAGAGGACAAGGGCTAAACACAACCAAAAATGACTTCAAAGCACTCAAGCAATCATAAAAAATGAACCAAGACCAAAATTCAAGCTCAGAAAGCCAAAAAAAAGGCAAACCCTAATACCAAGTAGGGTTGGCGTGCCTGTTTGGCTGTAATCTGCGCCAAACAGGGGTTGGCGCGAGAGCCTAACCGGCAACAAGCGCCAGTCGGTGCGACTGTCAGGAGAAAAACCGCGCCAAGCCGGTTTACCCTAGTAAAATGATTAAAAAAGGACAAACTAAGACTAGATTTGGTCTTCTGGGGGTTGAACAAGGTTTTACCACCAAGGAAGGTGCACCATTAAATAAAATAAATCAATCAAAAGCCAAAAAACAACCCAAAGGAGGAAGGACTAACTCCCACTGGTCCCCAGTGGAGTCGCAAAATTGTTGAGGCAGTAAATCCCCTCTACAGACAGAGGCAATCCTACTAGCCCTAGAGTGGGTCTAGCAACAATTGAAAAACGCAATGACGTTGGTTCCTAGTTACAAGAAACACAAAGATCACGATAAGTAGCCTACCTCAAATCCCACGCTGTTGTTTTCGAGGAAGAAGCAATGCTCTTCGTCTCTAGCCTGACATATCACAGTCCTTCCATTCGCCGCATCCGGACACCTATACACATGCAGAGAAACGATGACATACAACGTAATACTTAAAGCATGTAACTATATATCAGTCAGAGAGGATATGATTCGTTGCATTACATAAAAGAGTAGACACACGAATGGAACCAAAATCAGAGTCGCTTATATTAAAGATGACAAAAAAGGAGATTACAACCAAATGCTCTGACATTATGATCTTCCTTCGGTGGGGCTTGCAGCGGAGCGCGTCTCAACAAAGCCTGTCGGGAATCTAGATAAAGCTCTCTCTCTTACGGGTTTCTCCTCGGCTGTGCTCTCAATAGTCGCCTGACTATAGTTTCCTTCCCACGAGTTCAACTAGCTAGCAAATAGAGAAGGCAGGCTTTTATAGAGGGAGGAGGAGAGGTTAGGCTCCCTATAATCATGGGGAAGAGTCCTATCTCTTAGGAAGGTTCCATGAGAGGTGGAAAACCACTTCCTAATCAGGGAGATCTAGAGGCAAACAACCCAAACTCATTTTGGTGATCCATTCTGAGTTTGTTAAAACCAAACTTCTGCCTTCTATATTAAAAAAACATTCCTTAAAAGGCTTGGCGCAGGCATGACACAGGGACAGAGCGCCAACTGGGGCGCCCACTATGGTGCATTTTCCCCATTAGCACGAGGGATGAACTGGCTACCCGCGCCAATGCCAAAACATGGATTTTTAGGGTTTTCCAGAGGAATTTCTCTTTAGGATAATTCTTTTCCTTATGCAGAAGGATTCCATTAAGGTGTTTTCAAGACATTTTACTATTCACAGGTCATAGGAATAGTCCTCCAATGTCCGGGACAAGGGATTTTAGGGACTGTGACAAAATTTTGTGTAACAGCAAGATGGAATATCTTAGGAAAGTGTATCAAATGATAGATTCCATAATGAACAATATCTATTGTAAACTGAGCACTGAAACCTTTCAAGAAACTTAGGTCCTTGTGATGCATATGTGTTCCATGAAAGAGATAATATTCAATTGGAAAAGTATACTTGCATATTGTCTCAAATCAAACATGTGCACAAAAAAGATCCAAGTGGAGGGAGAACAGTCAAATTTTTATATGGCCTCTTTCCTTTTAGATGAAGTATGTGAAAAGTGTGATTTTGAAGGCATGGGATTAAAGTGGAATCTTGAAGAAGATTCCAATGTACATATCTATTACAAGATCTTATGGAGCACGGGGTGCAGAGGCATGTATGAGAAGATCACAGAGTATTTTATTTCCCCTCTATAAAGTTTACTCTTCAACAAAGAACCTTCATGCATGTCAAAAAGAGCTAGGAATTAACTTCATGATATCGTAGATCAGTTTCCCCTTGGACATACCACTTATATCAGGTTTTTTGGTTCTTAAAATCCTCCTTATGCTCTCCTCGTGTTTGTTAGAGATAAAATGGTATTGTAGGAGGTGGCTTACCAGCTCACTACAAGGTTGTCCAAGATTGGTGAAAGGAAAGAAGGGATTGTGGCCCACCTTCCTATCACACATTGGGGCCTATACTATTAAATGTTTTAAGGAGGTAGAAGTAGAAGTTGAAGACCTATAGTGATTCCACTTTATTTAATTAATTTTCCATATATATGACCCAAGGGGTATTTCCATGGCACACTGCAAAGAAATTAGGTTTGGTTGGGAGTATGCTTCATTCATCGATAAAGAGGAAGAAAAGGTGAAAAAAATTATAATGCTTCCAAGGCTCTAGAATCAGTTGTGCAAGAGGAAGAGGAAGAGCACTGAAAACATGACACCTAAGAAATCATGAGCCTGGAAGCAAGGGTATCCATTCTTAAAATAAAATAAGGGCAGGAAACCAACAAAGAAAAGTAGAATAAGAAAAAGGTCGATAAGGAATAAGACCAAAAATAGTAGCAAGAAGAAGATGAGGCATAGTAGCCAGAACATAATGCCAAAGAAATCATGAGCCTGGAATCAAGGGCATCGATTCTTAAAAGGAAACAAGGGTAGGAAAACAACAAAGAAAATTAAAAGAAGAAAAAGGTCGAAAAGGAAGAATCCCAAAAAAAAAAACAAGAAGAAGAGGCTTTGCAAAAAAAAAGAAGAGAAGCTCAAAAAAAATAGGCAGAGGAATATTTGAGGAAAAAATAAGAAGAATAAAACCTGAAAAAGTAGGAATAAGAGAAGAAAAGGAAAGAATCCCAAAAATGAATAATGTAGAGGTAACTAAGAATAAAAGGGAGGAATCAATCAAGAAAAGGAAATAGGAGGGAGAAATCAAAAGTAAAACAAAAGAAGGGCTAAGAAAGAAAGCTGAAGAAGAACAAAAAATAAAGGAAGAAGAATAAAGGAACAAAAATGAAGAGGAGGAAACCACCAGCAATAAGAGGTCTTAGCCAAGCTGCTCGAACAATAACTACTTTCTATAGAACAAGAAGATAATTTAGCAGTAGATAATCAATCAAAGAGCTCAGAAATGTAGTTGGAGTTACCAACTTTGAATGTCCCACCACCTACTCCTATCACCCATTGTAAGAATTAAGCGTCACAACAGAGGAAGAAAAAGAGGTGTTGGATATCTCTAGAATTACCTTAGATCAATTCCAATGCAAGATCATGCAAGAAAGGCCTAGGTGCTTTGCCAAGAACCAGGTAAAGCCCCTTTCAATTGTTATAGAAAGGGAGATAGTTATGAACACCACGATGAACCCTAGGATGATAGCTTTCAGTACTAGAACCACTTTAGTAGTTGGTATGGAAATGAATATAGATTTATTAAGCAAGGAAAATTAATATTTGCAGGAAAATTTGGTTGCCTCTAAGGAAAGGGTTCTTCAGCTATAGAATCAAAACCAAGCTTAGCTAAATTCACACTCCTACGATTTTATAAATTCTACAACATGCATGTATATCTTGGGTTCACCCGATCTAACAGGGTACTAAACTTAAATACTGAATCGCTTCTACAAATATTTTGCAGAATTAAAACCACAATTGCTAATCACATGAACATGAAGAAATATCAATCACACAAAACACAAATAATTTCCCAGGGAAATATTACAGCTAAAAACCTCACTATCTTCTATTTTATATTAAGCATGGATCATGAAATAATTACATACAAAACTCTTCTCACAAGAGCCCTCCAATACTCAACTAATTGTCTCACACTATCATATGAAAAACTGACCAACACATATCAATTCTCAGCCTCCAGACTTCCTTCCTTGTTTGCGCAATCCCTGATGGTAAATATCCCTAAAAGATAGGAATTATTTCATGTATTGAATTTGCAAGTATCATGGGCACTCCAATGGGGGTTTTCCTGCATGTGTGCAAGCCAATAATCCTACAACTGATAGTAAATTTCCCTTTCACCTAGAACTCAACTGGGTCTCCACTGGATCTGACATGCATGCAGCTAATAATAGTAAATCCTCAGTTGCATGTGAGATCACTAATTGTGAATTAATTAATATTTAATTCACTAGATCTCTCACTAGTGTATCTTCGATTACAACTAGCACAATTTGAGTTTAACTCACGGCGGTTAAGGCGGTTGCTTTAACTCAGCCTGCTTGCACTTAGAACTCTATTACAACTAGAATTACTCTGCATGCCTCACCAACAACCTCTAACTCGAAATCCAAAATCTAACTGAATTTATCACTTTCAGTTAACTCATTCAAGTCCACATTGAGAATAGATTACAGTTTAATGCCCATCTTAATTAAGGGATAATAAAAATAGACTTGCACCCAAAAATAGCACTGTGGGCCCCATCCTAGTCTAGGTGCCTAATGAAACCAGGTTCTTAATGAACTAGGCGTGGGTGTTGAATCTTCTTGTTGAATCTCAACACTCCCTCTCAACAAGAAAGGGATTATCTTTCACCCCGATCCTGTCTCTATGGTATTCGAATTTTCTCCTAGTGAGAGCCTTCGTCAGAATATATGCAACTTGATCTTCTGTGGGAATGTACTGAAGCAACATGATCCTTCTTTGCACACAATCTCTGAGATGCTGGTATTGGATATATCTATTCTTGGACCTCTCATGAAACACAGGATTAATCGATATTTTAATGTAACTCTGATTATCACAATGAATCACTATTGGATCCATCTGAGAACCAAACAAACCAACCAAGATCTTTCTCATCTAGATATTATGGGTTCTTAATGCAACCAGGTGATTAATGCACTAGGCATGGGTGCTGAATCTTTTTTTTGAATCTCAACAAAGGTGGGGACCAACAAAAATCCGTTCTTAAATAATTCAAATTAATAGAAGAAGGCATACACTTTTTTTACAATGAGATGTTGATCATGCATCAAGTTATGGCTCGGTTCCCTAGCATGCAAAGCGAAGTAAAAGACAAATGAATGATGATCAAACTATCCTCCTTGGCATTTGAAATTATATATGAGTAATCCATAAAGTATCCTAATGCACCTAAAGCGCTTCCAAGGAAAAATTGGACACAAGTAGAGAAGGATAAGGTCGATGTTGGAATCAAGATGAAATCATGTGACAAGTTGAGTAGGAGCTTGGACAAGGTGAGGGCCTCTTACAAAAACTTGTATAATGGTTTTGAATATCTTGTCAAAGTGTACAAAATACCTTCCATAGGAGAACTAGGTGAAATCGGATCAAGGTAAGAGGTTAAGAAATAGATTCAAGTGGTTTTTGACCCAATTAAGCAAGCTACCACAATTGATAATTTGGAAGCTACAAAAATAGTTATTACGCAATGTGTAGTAGAGCCTGTGAAGCTGCAGACAAAGCTTTCCATTTTATTGATTCATATACAAGAAAATAAACCAATCTTTATATTTAATGAATTAGAATGCCTCACTAGACATGGGGATTAGTTATAGCAGAAGGTCCTAACTATTGTACATGAATACAATATTTGGAAAACATATTGGTTTGATATTTCTAGGCCGATGTTCTGGAAATTTCCATCACTGGGTTCGTTGATTGATAAATGTGTTGTTCTTTAATATTGATGTAATTTGTATCTCGTTAATAGTGAAATAGAATCTGGAGTAGAGAGAGTCACATGGAATGTGAAAGGTCATAGGGAAGTTGAAGAGTCAAGAGGGTAAGTGAAAGGTCATTGTAGGTGAAAGGTTTCCCTACCTTATATAAATAAACCCTCATGTCTAGATGTAAGGGACCTTTATTTTTGGACTTGAATTTTGCATATTTTTTGAAAGCTAATAGACCTTTTGAGAACTTAAGTGGTGGCCTTGCATCTCTACCAATGGGTTTCATGGACATTTCATATGATGGTGTTTTGATTATTTCAGTTTAATGTTTAAATCTCTTTGAACCCAAGTATGTAATTACATTCATGTGTTATTGATCATTGTGAGACTCTTCTTATGTTGATTTTATGGTACATGTTATGCTTCCATTTTATTTACATTAGAAATTTTTTTTGTTTATTTGAGAAAATATCATATATGGAGTTGTATACTTTTGATGTTATAATGCTAGTTGTCGATTGAGAATTAATTCGGAGTTTATAACGAATATTTATCTTTATGCATGCATTTTAGTTGAATTCTTGCTAACATTGGTTCTTTTAAGATTCATGTCATATTATTTAGTTGTTATATTCAAAACATCTCATATGTTTGGTTTCCATTAAGTTTCTTAACATGTTTTTATCAAAAAAATTATTTATCTTATAAAATATGTTGTTTATCTTGTCCAGAGTGAATCTTTAAACAACATGGTGGCAGTCGAGCCCACATATTGGATGGGACTCCCGTACCAAAAAGTGGAGTTTCTAGTTGGGATTCTGCACCAAGGGGATACCCTAACTATTGGCAGTCATATTTGGTCTGTCAATAGTCTCACAGTTGAAGTAGCATTTGTTGTTAGAGTGACATAAAAGCTATTACGGTCTTTTATAGTGGTGTTGGAATTAGTACCAATAGTTACAACAATGGGGGTATTACTAATTGTTACAGAAAGGTGTTATGTGCTTTAATTATTGCTTAATGAACTATTATCATTGTTTCTTACTAGTGGCGCATACAGAAATCGTTACATTTTGTTATTTTTCTAAAGAACCTTGAATCAAGGTTTCTTATCTTGATGAATTTTCTTCCTCATTTTCTATGATAACCTTATAAATAATGGGGTTTGTTAATTTTTTCAACTAGGACCAAATTCCACATTTAACAGCTTAGATGATTAAAATAATAATGTAATTAGATTTCTCTTTTCGAGAGCATCAAAATTGGTCTATAGATTGTCCAAATTGGTTAAGCAGAATTTAAGTTATGATTTATTTTATTATTTCATGAGTTGGCCTAACCGCATGTTGATTCGGTCAAAGCCCAAAGTGGTCCCTCACAAAGTTATAAATAGAAGTGACCCCAATTTCATTTTCACAAATTCGCTCATGAGATCTTCTTCATGTTTTTTTGGTTAGTGGTCGTATTTTGGTTTTCTGGCTTGCACAGGTACATCGTAAGAGGCTCACACAGTGGATCAGGATCACAGGTAGAGGCACATTTCATATCTTGATATTTTGGATCTAGGTCACGTGCAGGAGAACTTGAGGTAGCGGCTCTGCTAGGCTTGGGTCACGGGAAAAGATTGTTGTGGTCACGACTTAGCTTGTAAAGTTGCCTGAAGGAAGGCTTCAGGGCATGACCAAGTTTTTAGGGTATTTAGACCCTAAGCTGCGGGCATAGAACTTCGTGGTAGCGGCTCAGAGCTAGTAAAGCCGCGGGTAGGGTGTGTCAAGGCCATGACGCTAGGAGTTATTGGGTAGATCAAATTTGATTTTCATTCAGTTGTTTGCAAAGCGTCATCAATCATTTGTCACGTAGTCACAGTCGCATCATATCAATTATCAACAGTATTATGGATCTTGATCTAAATCTTGGCAGCTGAGATAACTTGGTATTTGTGATCCATTATTTTCATGTTTTACTATTGTAGATCTGTCATTCTGCATATCAGATTTTTTTGCTTCCGTTGTATACATGTACTAGGCTCATTATACTCTGTACTTAAATATTTTGAAGACAATCTATAGAAGAAGAATATTTGAAAAGGTTTCCCCCACAATGATGTTTTTCCCTAGTCTTGGACCAATTCCTATGTCTTATGGATTTTTTGTTGTCGTCTATGTATTTGCATACATTTTCATATCTTTAGTTACAGTTTATGGTTATTTATATTGCATAGATCTAAATACATTGTTAATGGAAATCTGATTTGGGTTTGAGTAACTAATACATCATAAATCAATATTGAAAAATTAACATGGTATCAGAGTTGAGGTGAAGGACAAGCCCAAGAGAAGACAAGTTGTGAAGGTTGAATTATCAGAGAGTAGATCTACAAGTTTATCCAAAAGCAGATCTATCAGAGAATAGATATACAAGCCATGGTCGAGATGTCTTCCTCTACCTTCAAGGAACATGAGAAACAGGGTGACGCTTCTAAATTTTCTACATGGAAAGTCAAATTAGAGATTATTGTTGATAACAACGATGTGCTAGAATACATTCAAGGAAATATGCCCGAACCTTCAAAAGATGCATCTTTTTTAATTAAGAAAAACTACAAGAAAGGTGAGTCTAAAGCAAAACAAATTTTATTTGATGGGTTACAAGATCACTTACTTGCTTATGTTGGGAATTTGAAGAAGTCTGAAGATATGTATGATAAAGTAGTCAGCATGTATGAATTTAAAAATCTGAATTAAATTATTACGCTAAAATATCAACTCAAGGAAGTAAATATGAACAAAGGTGTGACTATTCAATCTTACATCATGATGATCTCTCATCTTAAAGATCAACTGTTGAGGGTTGGTGAAGATGTTCCAGATAGAGAGTTGGTTGTCGTGACTCTCAGAGGTATCCCTCTTGTTTGGGAAACCTTCATTACTACTATCAGCAATATCAATATCCTTTTGTCATCTAATGAAATTATTGGGAAGATGACTCAAGATGAAAATAGAATGATAGCAAGAGGAATGATTCAGAAACATGAAGGAGAGCTTGTTTCTTACGTTTCCCATAACAAAAGAAATAAATTTAAAGGAATCCCATCTAAAATCTCTCCTCATCAAAACTCAAAAGGAAGAAATGGGAGGTCTTTATCTCACATTTATTGCTACAACTTCCACAAGAAAGGTCACTTTTCCAGTGATTGTCCATAAAATAGAAATAATCCACATTACAACAACTATGATAAAAGAAGAAAAGACAACACAAGTATCGACTGTGTAAAAAATTATGATAGGAGAAGAATAGATTCATCAAGCGACCATGAAGAAGATCGTCCATCTCAAAATAGATCAAAATCTTCCAGTTATGAAAGTAATAGTTATGTGTAATTGTGATCTAAAGATAAACCAAATTCCCTAAGTGTGGTGTTTGTCACTTAGAACAATAGAGGAAATAATAACTATCACTTTATCTAAAACAAGCAGATATACAAAAGTGTAAAGGAGCCTACTTGTGATTCTTTCACTTCTCATTCTCCTTTTGTCACTGTTGTCGTCGCTCTCAATCCAACTCAAGTCGCTAGATCGATTCCTGCACACACAAACAGAGAACAGAAAACGTCATGCAATATACAATATATCTACTTATTTTACTCAAATAAAATCGATTAGATATGAAATACATACATCATTTAGGAATACATTGCACAAGAAATATTGACATCTGTATGGGAAAATGAAAAAAAATCTTTATTAAAGAGTAGAAGGGGAAGATTACAACCAATAGATCGATTTGTTTTCAACCTGCTCCAGCTTCATTCCAGCCTCATCACATCCAACATTATCCAAACAACATATTATTACTTTCACTCTCTTATCAAATGAGAATCCAACAACATAACTTTACCAAAATTATTCCTTCCTTAGCACTATGATGAGTGCTCAATTTATAGGGAAAATGATGGTAGTTTCTAAATGAATGACTTTCTAATAATAGGAAAGACATGTTTCCAAGTTCAAAGGTGTTAGATGGACACTTGGATTCGAAGTTTGACACATATGGACTCTTCTAGAAGGTAGTGGCCATGTGGAGATTCCTGGAACAATGATAATTCCGCTCCTAGATGACCAACGCACCCTTGAGTGTCGGGAAGCGCATTGCAGTGCACCCTTGCATGGAGGATTTGGCACCACAACACAATTAGTCCCTTGTAGGTGAGCGTTGGTGAGTCAGTAGGTGATATAACATACACTTCAAACCTTGGAAATCTCACAATAGAAGCCATGAATGAAATGTTTTCACTTAGGGCATGTAGCAACTGAAATACAATGGGATGATAGACCCTATTTCATTGGTCTCAGGGATGATGTCCAGTTTGACCAGGTCTTGGGGGATGACACCCAAATTGACCTATAATAGCTGCCCCCTAAAGCATGAAATCAAAATAATAATAGTATTTGGATGAGATGCTTTGCGATGTGATGAGATGGAACTGAAGTGGACAGTGACTTGCATCAATCTTACAATACATTACATCAGGATATAGTTCATCTTGATCACAAATTTCAAAGGGAGGCATTCCAATGCTCAACACATAAACTATCTAATAACATGTACATAGTTTAGAAAGTCATCTACATTGGAATGTTTCCCAATACATACATGCCTACAGATATAGGCCCATGTTCGGATGACGATCTGTATGTAAATTCATCGTACAGATGATGTGTACAAAAATTATGAAATCGCAGCCTGAATAGATGAAACTAGATCCGTGGTCTTCTTATCTTGTTCACTCGATCGTTCAGGTACAAGTCTAGCCATGCGAATATATGATTTGTAATCAAACATGGGAAGACATCGTTTGATTACCATCCAATGATGTGAGCTGTTAAAAAACACGAGATAACCACCATTGTTGAATAGCTCTCAAGGTACTGCAATAAAGTTTGTAGGGCATGAATAGATTATTTGATGTCGAACGCCAAACAAAATCTTTCGGTCAAAGGTCCAGAAGAGAGAAACTTGTCGATGATGTAACAATCCTAAGGGTAATGGAAGATGTTTCTACGTAAACTTCTTGGATGATGAGTTGATGTCGAAAGGAAGCCACTTTATCGTGAAATGGGAGTTATTGATTTCAGAGACAAAATGTGACTTCATATAGCAACGTTCAGAGATGATTGTCATGAAAATGAAGGTTTATGAGTATTGCAGAAGGATGAGGATTCACTGGATGTCTTCGCTTGAACATATCGGTGACACTGAGATGAGTTAGAAGCATTGACCCAAAACCGAAGTGAAGGTATGATGAACCATAGGTATGAATGAGCTGTCAAGAATATTACCCAACCCAAAATTCACAATGATGGAGTGAAAGTGTCATGTTGAAGAAAGACCTGCTACCATAAATTGTTTTGTTTGTTTTTTCCCAAATTTTCCCCTGTCATTTTTTGACCGGTACCTCTTTATTTTTTTAACAAACTTGAGGAGGATAACATATGCTTGATATATAATTCAACCCTTCAGGCTAATCCATCGCTATTTAATAATTTAATGAGTCTAGCAATAAATGAAACTCGATTCTTGCCATGATCAACAAGCTTGTCGCTATTTTATGTTTTAACGAACTTAACGACAGTGACAGCTTGGTCCTTTTTAATATTTAGAGAGTTTGAAAAAGAAGAAAAAAGAAAAATCCATGATTCCTTTTTCGTAAATTTGTCGCTCAAGTCCGAAAAAGTGTAAAATCATACCTGAGAAAACCTCCTAGCCATGTTCTACTAAGGTTTTCCTTTTTCGTAAATAATATATCTCGGTCCAGAAAAGGATTAAACTTATATTGAGTAGATGTCATTTCATTTAATTTTACGAGCTCAAAAAGACAAGTGCTCGACAATATTTTCACATTATCAGAGTCTGAAAAGTGCTAAAAGAAGACTCCAGGGGTTTCTTTTTCGCCGTTATCGAAGCTTGAAAAAGAGATAAAAGTGCGCTTCAAATCCTTTTTCATTTTTATCAAAGCTCTAAAAATAAGGATAAAAGTATTCTTTGCGGTCAAATCATTCTTGAATAAGTGTGCACAACTAATCTATTATATCAGTTGTAAAACCTATTCAGAACAACATCAAACGGATTAAAAATATCTGTTTCATAGCAAAAAATGAATAAAAACCATAGTCGCAATATTAAATATAATTTGAAATAATCAAATGACCAATTAAAAGAGTTTTTACCATTAATTTTTACCATTTGAAAATTGGAGCTTTGAACCAGTTTTTGCCCCTGAACTTCAGCAGTTGATTGCGACAGATTCTGTGGACAATTTTCCTCATCATTCGATCCAGGTTGGAGCTATGAACCTTCTCTTTCACTTAGTAACATTTATTTTTCATTTCATTGCAAATTTTATGGTTTTGATTCCCTTAGGGTAAATATATTATAAACTGAGGGCAACACACCCTTGAATGTCGAAAGGTGCGTTGTAGTGCACTGAAATTGAAGGCCAGATGCACTGCAACGCCCTATCCCTTGACCTGGGCTGCATTGAGCACAATTTTTATTTTTGTTTCTTACTGTGTGCCCAAATTTTCCCTATTTTTTTGCATGAAATGGATCCTAATGAGTCTTATGATTTTGTTTCAGGTATTCATCATATCAAAATAACAATTACATGGAGGGAAAGATAACATGAAGAATAGAACATGATTTCCATAAACGAGCTGGGCATGGAAATATCCCTCAGAGACTGCGGGTTACTAAAGTACTTTAGACTATCAGGTATGAGGAAAAAAATGAAACTATTGGAGTTCCTTGTTCATTCATGGGATCCAGAGATACAGTATTTTCACATTGGGGACAAAGTGGTCCCAATATTAGTGGAGGATATTTATTTTCTCACAGGATTATTGAGGTGAGGTTTGCTCATTTCTCTTTCAGGTTCTGCTCTTGGAGGAGAGTCAATGAGAGATTACATACTATAGCACTGCCATCCAAGGACTGAACCTAGCAAGGATGGGAAATTAAAAATTCGCGATGTACGTGACTTTCCTTTGAGGACCATCCTATTCACTATCTCAAAGATTTTTGGTTCCCCTACACTCCATGTGGCAAACAGATCATATATGCAATATGCACTAAAGTGTTTGGAACCAACAATTTTTAACTGGCTTGAAGCTTTCCTCTTTCAGATCAAATAACAGCTGACCAAGGCAAAGGGAAGAAGGAAGAATAATTTCAGCCATGGTTCGATCCTGATTTATTTTGCCTTAGAGTGGATTCCATTGATGCAATCCCAGCATGTTACACTAGGTATATCTGGCCCTAGACATCCATGGATGCAGAGATGGGTAGAGTTGATGGCTAGACATGTTGTTCAATCTACCATCGTATTCTCTATTGCATTCTTCTCCTGGTGTACACGACATATGATTTCCATTGATGATTATGCATATGAAAACATAGATTTTCTAGGATATCCATACTTGATTCTACCAGACGGTGCTATTTTGGGTGAAATTGGTAACAATGTTTTGACCATGTTTTTTTATTTTTCTAAGGTTTATACATGATTTTGTGTTGTGATGTTTCCCAAGGATAAACTAAAGTTTTGATGTATGTACATGTAGGTCGAGTTCGACCAGTGGGTCATCCAGAGCAAAGAGAAAAGGAGTCAGTAGAGAGGGTTGTCGGGAGAGAAGTCCATCGGCATTTGGATATGACTGAGACTCTTGCTAAGCTACGGTAGCATATAGATGGATTGAATCTTGGGATTCCGGATTTTCGGATCGAAGAGTTACCCATGAGATTGTAGTGCCATACTATTGGCATTCCTAAGGATGCGGTTATTGCGTAGGATAGCTAGATCAGTAGCTTCTTATCACGAGCATCACTAGTTTACTTTGACATTTTGCATACATTTTGTGTTGTGAAACCAGCTCCAAAAATTGAAGAAAAGAGATATCAACGCCTTAGAAATAAGCCACTTCAAGGGGGAAAACTCCAATACATTACATGAATGAACAATTCTTCGATAATACAAATGATAAAACCTCCTTTATATATATAAGGGTCCATGGGGCCATAATGTAATCCTAGTGGGGCCACAATGTAATCCTAGCCAACTTAACAGTAATAATGTAAGGGCACAATAATAACAATATGGGGATTACAGGGGTACAAAAATAACAATAAGCGGGGCTACACTAACATAATAAGGGACTACACTATTAATATAGGGATTTAACATGCCCCTCTCCTTCAAACAAGTGTTTTCCTCAACGCTTAATTATTTCTTGATGCTTCTGTATAAAATTCTCATCCCCCCATGTGGAATCTTCTATAGGAAAGTTCTTCCACTTGCTGAGATACTCTGAAATTGATCGTAATTGTCGAGTTCTTGTTTTTGTGACTGCTTTAGAACTTCTTTCGATGTGATGTTGATCTTCCTATTGTTTCATTAGATCCTGCACCAAAGTTAGGTTATCCTTTGAGAGTTGGAGAACTTGTTGTTGATGCTCGATGTGATCTTCCACTAATTTAGCATCCATATTAGCTATTATTTGATCCTTCAAACCATCCAACATATCCTCCATTTCTTATTTTAAACCATCTATGTCATCTTCAGTTGCTCTTCGTAAGATCGAAATTTGTTGCACTTGGTACCGTAATTTTGATATCTCATACTGCAATTCTTCCTCTTCATGCGTCATAGTATAGCTTTTTGAGGGCTTAATGGGTATGGAAATATTTTTTGGAGGCATTATAGAACCCAATACTAATAAAAATTCTAAAATATGCCCTTGGAATCACTTCAAACTAATTTTTCAAACAAACGTTATGCAATTTTAAAAACCAAACACACACCTTTTTCTTGCTTCTGAGAAGCTCAATATTGAAACTGAATTAACTCTGTGATTTTGGATCTTCAATATCTAAAATTTGGAACTGAGTTAAACCTATGAATTCCCTTTAGAATGCCAAGGGTCTAACCTAATTTGGATTCTTGAAGACAAAGTTGTGCCCAATCTCCTACGTGGACCTAATTATGGACTGGTTCAGTAGAGCGAAATTGTACGACTTGCCACATGTCACTGTTTCCTCCTTTTGCTCTGAAATTGATATACATGAAAAAAAAATTGTGTACTTGTGGTCACTTTTTACAGAATCTCAATCCGACGCTCAGAGAGAGAGTTATGATGTTTTTTCCACGGTCACCTCTTTGAGATGAAATTCAGGAGCCTAACAAAATCCCAACTTCCACAGATCATATCTCCAAAAATATTGCGAACCAAGATCTGAAATTTTTACAAAATGTTCTTCCAGATTTTAGATTCGATTTGTGAAAATTTTAGCATTTGAAACCTCGTAGAAAAATATTTATAGTGAAAATTCCGCGATGACCTATTTAGGTTAAATTCAGGAGCCTGAAAAAAATCCCTAAATTCCACAAATCGTATCTCCTACAATATTGGGAACCAAGCTCTGATATTTTGCGATGATGTTCCTCAAGATTTTGTCTTCACCCTCTAAACATTTCAGCTTATGAATATTCATAGAAAATTATTTATAGTGAAAATTCCACGATGACTTGTTAGGAGCAGCGAAACCCTAGAATCCAAAGCTCTGATACCAAATGTTGTGAAACCAGCTCCAAAAATTGAAGAAAAGAGATATCAATGCCTTAGAAATAAGCCACTTCGAGGGGGAAACCTCCAATACATTACATGAATGAACAATTCTTTGATAATACAAATGATAAAACCTCCTTTGTATATACTTAAGTCTGAGACCTGATAGCAACCTAGTGACAACAATAAATAGCAAGGGCAATAACAACATGGGGGTTACAGGGGTACAACAATAACAATAATCGGGGCTACACTAACACAATAAGGGACTACACTATTAATATAGGAACTTAACATTTTGAGGTCAGATGACCAATGTGTCTGGGGCACAAATTTTGTAAAAACCTATAACTATCTATCTATTTTTTGTCAGTGTTTTCCTATGTTTATTGCGCAATACCATTAAATTATGTGATGTGAATTGAAAATATGTCTTTACATGTGTTGCAAATGTATTTTTATAGCATAATTCGCTAAGGAATCAGTTAATGTGTTCAAGTTTTCGGAAATGTGTTTACACTGAATGAAATCAAAATGTTTTTCCAAAAGTCGAACTCTTGGGAACATATGATGCGGTGTGGGATTTATGACTGTATAAACACTAGTAAGTTGCAGTACCACAAGTTGTGAGTCTAACATAATGATGATGTAGTTAATACAAAATGAAATGGCATCAGAGAGAAGTTCGATCAATGGGCTATACTCAGCCATATTGTTTGTAGATCGACCAATACAAATCCCTTGAAAACTCTCTTAACTTTCCGTTCGAAGCGAAAATGGCCCACGTTGTAGAGGATAGATTATGTGTACTATGTATAGCACCATTATCATACCCAATGAATGGTTCCAAAGATTCAGACATTTGCGATGAAATGTAAATCGGATTACTAACTTCAAGAAAACTCTAGAAAAACAAACTAAGATAGTAAATGCAAATCAAAATCATATATAAAATATAATACAATAGCTTACCACACTCATCTTTAAGCATAGTAACATTTGAGATAGAACCCATTTCAGGGCTGCGCAAATGGAATTCCATCATAATATACCAACTTGTAGGCGCCCTTAGCAAGAACTCTTTTGACAATATAGGGGTCATGCCATAAAGGCTCAAATTTCCCTGTACCTATTACATCAGCTTCCTGATCATAAAGTAAGACCAGGTCACCCTCTAAGAAGATGCGATTTTGGACATGTTTTTCGCATTGTTCCTTTGTACATCTCTTATGCACTTCGTTGGTCAAGGCGGCTTCATGACACGTTGCATCAAGATGGATGAGGTTTAAAAGATTCACTTCTTCAGAAAAGGTGTTAGGTAACAAGTCAACGGTGTGTTTTAATGATGGTATTTCACATTGGATAGACAAGATAGCTTCCACACATACACCAATTGAAAGGGGATAAATCCAGTTGTGTTTCTCACCGAGGTTCGGTATGCCCACAAATCCGAGTACGGGATCAAATGCAAATTTTGTTTATGAACTCCTATCATTCGTTGAAGCATTCGTTTAAGAATATTGTTAATATCCTCAACTTCTCCATTGGATTGTGGATAATAAGGAGTAGAACTATCATGCAACAATCCTAATTTGGCAGTCAAATTTTTCATCATGTGATTGTGAAAATTATTACCATGATCTGTGACGATAGCCTGTGGAACACCAAACTGTGAGATGACATGATTTAAAAAGAATAATGCAGTTGATTCCCCTATGTTGATGAATGTCGACATTGCTTCGGCCCACTTGGTAAATTAGTCTACTGCGACAATAATATAACCATGCCCCCCGGACGAATGAGGGTTGCAGGTCATGAAGTCAATGCCCCATTTTGAAAATGGTCCCATAGTGATAACAATATGCATCAGCGCTAGTAGTTTGTGGATTTTATGATCAAATATCTAGCACGCATGACAACTTCTGACCGCGAGGATGTAATCATGAAATATGGTAGGCCAAAACTAACTGGCATGGAGTATATTCTACGCGGTATCGTATCTATACAAGTGTCCACCACAAGACCCAGCATGACAATCATTTAAAACCTTCTCGGCCTCCTCATCAATGAGGCACCTCCTTAGAATCGTATCAACACCACGACAATAAAGTATATCATCGACGATCATATAATATTTGGCTTGGTATCGAATACGTCATTGTTGAGAGCGAGAGGTATTTGGCCGAAAAGTCTCGGTTTGGATATAAATGATATAATCCCCATACCAAGGATCAAATGATATGATCATAAACAGAGACTCGTCAGGAATTGATGGTTCTAATGCAATAGCAGTACTATCAGAGGGAAGGTCGCGGAGAATCTGAGCCAAAAATAAAGACTTCTTTGACTTGGATTTGATGAATTCCAATTCAAATTCCTATAAAATGATGATCCATTTTGAATACTTTCCCCCCAAAAATTGACGTGACAAAATGTAAGTCATGGGGTTGCAATCCAAAATGACAATGGTCTTCTGGAACAGGATATAATGGCGAAATATTTGGATAGCTTGAACAGCCACCAAGGCGAGCTTTTCTACGTATGAATACTTCACTTCCGTATCATTGAGATTATGACTAAAATAATATATTGTATGTTCTATCACATCTTCTTCTTGGATAAAAACCATGGCAATGGTTGTATCAGCCGCAACGATATATAAGAAATAATCACTATGATAATTGGGGGGATACATTAATGACGCCCGCACAAGTGTATCCTTAACAACATCAAAAGAAGCTTGCACAACCTTATCCCAATGGAAGGGAATCCCATTTTTCAAGAGCCAAGTAAATCCTTTAGCCATTTCGACATAGTTAGGTATGAACCTCCCTATGAAGTTAGCCTTTCCTTGAATTTTCTGTAACTGAAGAAAATTTGATGGCGTAGAGAAATCAAGAATGGCGTGGACCTTTAGTGGGTCGATTCTAATTCCTTCTTTTGAGACGATGAATCCTAGCAAATGACCAGAACCAACACAAAACATATAATTATGTGGATTGAGGCGTATTTTGTAGTGTCGGCAGCGTAGAAATATAGTTCTCAAATTCATCAGGTGATCAATTCGGTTTCGTGAATGCGCAGGTAAATCATCTAGATAAGTTTTAACAATGTGCTTGATGTAATTGAAAGCATAATCCATTTCTCTCTGAAATGTTACCCCAACATTTTTTAATCCAAATGGGAGTTTCTAATAAGAGAATGTGCCCTAGGGGAGATGAATGTCATCTTATATTGGTCCTCTAGGTGGATATTGATTTGATTGTAGCCAGAAAATCCATCCATCAATGAAAAAATTCACATCCAGCACAATCGTCAATAATTTGGTCGATAAAGGGAGTAAGATAGTTGTCTTTTGGACAAGAAAGATTGACATCCTGATAATCGATGCATACTTTGATTGTCCCTTGTTTCTTCATAACAGGAACAATGTTGGAAACCTAATCAGTAAGTGGAACAGGGTAAATGAAACCATCACGCAAAATTTTTTCAACTTCTGCTTTAATGGCAGCAGCCTTCTTTGGATGAACATGACGAAGGCGTTGATGTACCAATTTGACATCAGGGCACATTTTAATGGTGTGTTCAATGATAGTAGTATCTATACCCGGCATTTCCTTATAATAACAAGAAAATACATCATGGAATTCATGAAAGAGAGAACGATAAGTTTCGAGTTCTAATGGAGAACAAGACACACCGACATGAATGTTTTATACAATGTCAAGTTTGGTCGAAATATCGATAGAAATGGTTTCTTCAATATTTGAGAAATTTCAATCGGATTCGATTGCATTAATGGGAAAACAATTCGTAAAGAAAGTTTTGATTGATGGGTGATATAGTTCAATGAGATTATCTTCTTCGTAATCCTAAATATGGGAATGATGATGATGATCTTCCCATTTTTCTCCTTGTTGCATCATGGATTCCACAATGCTCTCATCAGTCAAGAAAGTGGATGAAAAAGGATCAGATGGAGTACCAAAATCTAATGAATGATCAACCCAAATAACTAGAGACGATGATTTCTTATCCGTCGCCCAAGACATGCATATTGATTGCTATGAGAGATCAATTGGGTTGCGTGGTAGAAATTCATCCAACGTAACAGCTTCAGAATCGCCCGTAATCTTCCTTAATCTAGATGGGGTGGAAGATATCATGTAGCAGGTCTCTATTTTTGTAATTTCTGCTGATGTCGCAGGCGGTGGTAATGCAAAGGTTCCATTTAGGGAAGAATCCTTTAAGAGTCCTACACCAAATTTTTGAAGTGCTAGTTGGGGTGCGTGAACTAACGGAACACTTCCAGTTACCTAGGAACTGGAGGCAAAGAAGGAGAGTTGATTGATGATTGTGATAACACCTTTATGTGGAAAGGCAATCATTCTAAAATATGTAGAGATGATCACAGTCATAGCATATACCCATGCCATTCCGAGTAAAATGTTGTAATCAAGGGGTCCATTAATGACCTCAACTTCAACATTTACTGTTTTTCCCCCTCATTCAACATGAAGGTTATTGATGATACCGCAAGGCTTATATGTACGACTGTTAAAAGCTTTCAAGGTCATAGGTGATTGAGATAGGCGTGGCAATCCAAGTGACTTCTAGCAGTTTAGAGACATAATGCAAGTAGATTCTCCCTCATCAATAATAGTACGATGAACAAGATGATTGAGAACATTTACTTGGATGGAGAATGCCAATTCTGCTAGTAATTTCGGCACATAGACCGTATGATTAAAGACTACAAGATTGGAATTTATCGAATCGATTCCACCAATTGCCGACAACAAAGCCTACTTCTAGGAGGGACAATTTTGAAGTACCTTAAGTGTCGACATAGCTGAAGGGTATTGAGCCAAATCTTTAACTATATTATAATTTTGAGTAGCTCGGGCTCGAGGATTGAATGTCTATTTATGGATGAATCCCTTCGGTGGCCTTATTGTTAACTTGGGAATAACAGTTTGCGGAATAGATTCCTTAGATGTATTCGTGTTCAAGGTAGTAGGTTTATCAGTAGCCTAACTACCGTAATATTTATTACGCATTGACACCTAAACATCAGTTTTTGGCTTCGTGACAGATAGCATAAGCACTTGGGAACTAGAATTTGGAACCATAGTAACCAAATTTGTGTCTTGATTCGGAAATGGATATGTCAACATAGTGGATGCATGCAAGGTCTTAATCAATTTTTAGACTTCAGCGTGGTGATGACAGTATCGAAAAAAGTGCTCCTCATTACATATTGTGCAAGGATAACGACGTTTCCGATTTCCAGTTTGTTGATCAGAATATCGTTCCTGCAAGGTTGAATTTTTCTTTTTCTTCGATTTCCCCTTTTATTACTTCCAGGTTTCTTGTCACTTTTTCCTTTGTCAGATGACATGGAATGAATTTTGGAAGAAGGTGTGGGATCAAATGCAGTAGAGTGATGTGTGCTTGCAGTACCTATGATACCATCGTCGTCATGAGAATCCTTAGATGGAGGAGTAACAATAAAATTAGATCGCGGTGTGTTGGGAATTTTCTCATAGAGCGTGCCAGACTGAGTGTAAATTAAATATAAGTACTAGGCACGAGAAATGACCTGCTCTTCAGTTACAATGCCACCCTTAGCCACATCCTGGGTTATAGATGGCAACAAATAATTAATGAACCACTCAACAAGGAGATGATCATGAAAAAATGTCCTGACCAGTCTACGACGACGACGCCACTCATGAATATGATTAGAAATGTGAGTAGCATTAGTCTGTTTGAAATTGGTCAAGGTTTCTATTCCAGTTTCATATCGTATGGGTAACGTACACTGGAAAAGATGTAGTCGAACAGAGTCATCATTTGAGTTAGATGAACACCACAAATGATAATTCATAACATCTGTCAATGGGTATTCTCGAGGGTTTCCATTGAACTTAGGAATATCCGAGGGTAATTTATGTGGTATCACCAGCCACCAAGGAGCATAGCTGATTGGATCGTTGGTAATTCGGTTGAAATCAGGTAATTCTAAAGTTGCAACAAAGGGCAACTGTCGATTTAAGTTAGGTTAAGCATAACCAGGGTATGATGGAATTTCTTGGGAAATAGGCCTTTGAGCACCAGCATAAGGAATTTGTTGCTGGTAACCCAGATAGGGGTTGTTTTGATAAGAAAATGCTTGAGGATTCTGTTGACCAAAACCTAGGTAAGATACTTGTCGAAATGAGGGTTGTTGCATTTGCGCTTGTGGCTGCCAACGTGTCTGTCCACCAAGATTATAACCCAAACTTGAATAGCTTGGATTCGGTTGTGAATAGGTAAAACCTGGTTGTGCTTGTGACATCCCATAATAGGGTAATCCAACTTGTGAATAATTTTTTCTGGATACAGGTGGTTGTTGTAAACCAGCTGAAGGAGTTGGAGCCTAAGGGCCCAATACTTAAGGGTATTGGATTGAAGGACCTGCCTAATATGGTTGAGGTACAAAAATTTGAGCCTATAACAGGGGTAAGGATGTATTAACAAGCGGAATAGATGTGGGTGCAACAAGTTTAACCGGTTGATATGATTGCACAACCGTTTGTGGTTGAATAAGCAAAATAGGTTGCCACTGACAAACAATCATTTCGACATTAGGATGACCATATAACAACGGATTACTGTCAAAATGGGTCACCATAGGTTTCCCCCCAGCATGAGGAGTATAATAAGATGGAATATATTGTTCTCCAAATGTTGGTAGTCCAGTTGAGATTGTACTGGATGGAATATAACCAAATGGACTAGCTTGATATTGCACTGAAGATGTATATAAAGGATCAATTCATTCAATACCCATCAGAGATGTACTAGATAGAATACCAGATGATGTCATTGGTGAAGTCCATGGGTTTGAGGATGCACCAGAGAAGGTTCCAGATAAATATCGGTAACCAGGCGGGACAGAAGGTCCACCATATAGATGTGACTATGGTGATGTGGTGAACATCGAAGGGGTAACAAGAGCAAGTGTTGTTGTAACTGTAACAGATGGTAGAGCTGAATATTTAGACTCAGCCATGGTCATACGGCCTAATGTATACCCTATAAGATATACGGGAACTCCAATTGACACAGGATCAAAGAAAGCAGTGTGAGGTGATTGAGGAAAAGGCTCGTAAAGATAAATCTTCGATCCAAAATGAGTTGGAGTCGAAGGTGTTTCATATTGTGGTATTTCTTCAATCGAAATCAAACCAAGTGGAAGGATTTCTCCGTCAAGCCCGAAGTATATTTCAGGTGGTTGACTGCTTGATATGGGAGACTCAATGGAAACAATCGATTGTGGAGCAACCGATACAGGAACAACTTCCGGTAGTTTTACTTAAGGATCTAGATGTTTTGGTAAAAGAATGACATGATCCGGATCAACTTCCAGTTGAACAACGTCGAGTTCGGGAGGTATGTTCTCACTGATTGGATGGATCGTGACCACAGGTAGTTATGAGGAATCCATCTCGACAATAGTAGATGAACCAATATTTGTAGAAACAACTCGAGATGACTCTGGTATATGTGATTATGATGTCACACCAGAGGTACTGATAGTACTAGTTTTGGTAGAACGATGTCGCCTTCACTGACCAAAAATGGCTTCCAGTGGGAAAGGTGGTTTAAGTGTTATTTTACGCGAATGACGGGGAAAGGGATGTCATTTTTCCATGATGACTAATTTTTTTTATGACAAAAACAAATAAACAAAATAAAAGGGTAATTCTATGAAGAGGTTTACCAAGTAATTGTGAACTGCGGAATACCTCGTGACGAACCAAGAAGTACGAGCAAGAAATTTCCCTGAATGTTATGTTCAATGTATCACAAGGTACAAGGCAGACAATTCGGTTACCTATGGATGGATAGCAACCTAAATTTTTCCTCCCAAATATACCCGAAGTTATGTGGAGTCCCAAGTTTGTATTAGCATTGTCTAATGCGAAACCGCACAGTGAGATCACCCCCTTATACTTTTCGTATTAGAACACGGCCAGATATATCCGAAGGTATGTGGACGAGCTCTGATATACTTACACACATTGATTGAGGTATCACACTCGCAATGTATCACAAACAAGTTAATGACAGCTGCTATGTTTAACGACATCGGGACACATCTCTAGGATAGACCTTTTAAATGTTATCGTTAATGTTCCAATGCTTTCTTCGGTAAATTAATGTAAATTTTATGTTGATCTTGTTTAAAAAAATTTCTTTGAGGTTCACCGCGTGATGTAATGGAAATTCCTAAAAATGCAAACAAAATGATAAGAAAAATTTTCAATTTAGCTTTTTCAATGAAAATCCTAGCTACTAAGGGAAAGATCAACTAGTTTTTGAGCAAACAACAAAGAGCACAAACTAAATGCAACTTTCCTAAATTTTTCCTACACAACTCACACAATTCACTATATTCACATGATTTTTTTTTTTCATTTCCCTTAATGTAAATGAAATAAAGGAAACTATATGCATAAATCAATTCAAACAAGTATTTTCTTATGAGAAACGAGGAATGAAACAACAATTTCTCTTAGGAAAAATGAAGAATGGAACTATAATTTTTCATACAGGAAACGAGGAATGAACAAATTGATCTAATCAAAAAATGAAATAATTTGAATTTGATTTTCCAATGATAAAGAAAAACACTAAAGAGACATTGAACAAATTTACTTTTCAAAGGAGGAAGAATAGGAAAGTTTATTGGTCTCCAAGAGGTATTAGACATCTCAAAATATAGCAAACAAGTATCTAAGAATGAAATCGATGAAAAATTTATATGGAATTTGGTTAGTTGATGGCGCAATGCAGTCTCTAAGGGGAGGAAATGCGCTTTTGCAATGTTAAGTGAGAGACAGTGCACTGCAATGCACTGTGTCTTGATGAACAGTGTGTTGGGCACAATAAGGATTGAAAAATCAAGCAGTAGAACACACTTATAATGAAATTTGTTCATTCAAATGTCTAAAAACCGAAAGTAGATGCTATTCATGAGGATAAATAGAGGAAAAAACACCAGGAATGATAGGATAATCCCCAGCGGAGTCACCAATTTGTTATGCGGAATTGTGATCTACGGATAAACCAAATTCCCTAAGTGTGGTGTTTGTCACTTATAACAATAGAGGAATGAATAACTATCACTTTCTCTAAAACAAAAATATATACAAATTGGTAAAGGAGCCTACTTTTGATTCTTTCGCTTCTCCTTCTCCTTCTATCGATGTTGTCATCGCTCTCAATCCAACTCAAGTCGCTAGAACGATTCTTGCAAACACAAACAGAGAACAACAAATAATATGCAATATACAATATATCTACTTATCTTACTCAAATCAAATAGGTTAGATATGAAATATGTACATCATTCAAGAATACATTGCATAAGAAATAGAGACATATGTATGGGAAAATGAACAACAATCTTTATTAAAGAGTAGAAGGGGAAGATTACAACCAATGGATCGATTTTTTTTCAACCTACTCCAGCTTCATTCCAGCCTCATCACATCCATCACTATCCCAGCAGCATATCAGTACTTTCACTCTCTTATCAAATGAGAATCCAATAGCATAACTTTACCAAAATTCTTCCTTCCCTAGCACTAGGATGAGTGCTCAATTTATAGGGAAACTGATGGTAGTTTCTCAATGAATGACTTTCTAATAATAGGCAAGAGATGTTTCCAATTTCAGAGGTGTTATATGGACACTAGGATTCGAATTTTGACACATATGGACTCTTCTAGAAGGCACTGTCCATGTGGAGATTCCTAGGACAATGAGAATTCCACTCCCATAAGACCAATGCACCATTGAGTGTCGGGAAGTGCACTACAATGCACCCTTGCATGGAAGATTTGGCATTGCAACGCAGTAAGTCCCTTGCAGGTGAGCGTTGGTGAGTCAGTAGGTGATATAACATATGCTTCAAACCTTGGAAATCTCACAATAGAAGCCATGAATGAAATTTTTTCACTTAGGGCATGTAGCAACTGAAATACAAGGGGACGATAGAACCTATTTCATTGTGTTGTGAAACCAGCTCCAAAATAGAAGAAAAGAGAGATCAACGCCTTAGAAATCAGCCACTTCAAGGGGGCAACCTCCAATACATTACATAAATGAAAAATTCTTGGATGATACAAATGACCAAAACCTCCTTCTATATATAGGAGTCCACAGGGCCACAATGTAATCCTATCCGACCTAACAATAATAATGTAAGGGCACAATAATAAAAATATTGGGGTTACAGGGTACAACAATAACAATAAGGGGGCTACACTAATAACAATAAGGGACTAAACTAGTAATATAGGGACCTAACATGCCCCTCTCCTTCAAAAAATTTCTTTACTCAATGCTTGGTAGCTTTGGGTGCTTCTGTATAAAATGCTCATCCTCCCATGTAGAATCTTCAATGGGTAAGTTCTTCCACTTGATGAGATACTCTGAAATTGATCGATTTCGTAGCTATCGATTTCTTGTTTCCGTGACCACTTTAGGTTCCAATATGATTTTTCCTTCCTCATCAAGTTCTAGCAATATTGTTTGAACTAGAAGATTTTCACCTATAAACTTCTTTAAGCATGAAACATGGAAAACTGGATGCACTCACAAAGAAGCAGGAAGCTCCAATTTGTATGCCATAGTACCAATATTTTGCAACACCTTGTAAGGACCATAGTACTTTAGAGATAATTTATTATCCTTCTTAGCTTGCTTGAGGGACATTTGTTTGTATGGTTATAGTCGTAAAAATACCCAGTCTCCTAAATCAAAACTTCTCTCGCTACGATGTTGATCTGCCTATTGTTTCATTCGATTTTGTGCCAAATTTAGGTTATCCTTTAAGAGTTGGAGAACTTCTTGTTAATGCTCTATGTTATCTTCCACTACTTGAACCATAGAATTTTCACTTAAATATAATGTGATGGATGATGGATGATGTCCATAAAGTGCCATAAATGGGGTCACTTTTGCTACAGTATGGAAGGAAGTGTTATACCACCATTCAGCAAGAGGTAACCACTTGACCCATTATGTTTGTTTATCAGATACAAAACAACGAAGATATCATTCCAAACATTTATTCACTATCTCAGTTTGACCATTGAATTGAGGACGATAAGATGAGCTATGAGCTAATTGAGTACCCAAACAAGAAAACAACTTCGTCCAAAAATTTCCAGTAAAAATGGGATCTCTGTCACTCACAATAATCTTTGTGTTTCCATGTAGCTTTTGAATTGTGTCCATAAATTTACTAGCCAATGTACTTGGTTTAAATGGATGAGATAATGCACAAAAGTGTGCATACTTGGTAAGTCTGTCAACTACCACCATAATGACATTCTTTCTTTCGGACTTAGGTAAACCTGTGATAAAATCCATTGAAATATCCTCCCAGCGTTGACTTGGAATGGATAAAGGTTGTAGAAGACCTGGGGTCTTAATTGTCTCAACTTTATTTTGATGGAAAAACAAACATTCTGCCACAAACTTTTGAATATCAGATTTAAGCCCATCCCAAAACAATTCTTTCTTCACCCTGTGGTAAGTTTTTAAAAATCCGAGTGTCCTCCTAAAGGAAAAGTGTGCAATTCCTAAAGAATCTTTTGTTTTAGTTGGGAATTCTTACAAATATATAAGATATCTTTGTACCATAAGGAACCATTTTTCCAACTAAATGTATAAGATGTACTATGGTCTTGCTACAACGTTTGAATGAGTGTCCACACTTCTTCATCCTTCTTCCATTCATCTCTTGCTACGGTTATCCAATCTGGTTGGATAATAGAAATGGCACAAAGAAATGCTTCCACCTCTTCATTCTTTCTTGAGAGTGCATTTGCAACAACATTTAGCTTCACTTTTTTGTAGATTATTTCAAAGTCATAGCCCAACATCTTTGTGACCCATTTTTGCTGCTCTTCTCAAGATAGTCTTTGTTCCAAAAAGTGTTTAAGACTATCATGATCAGTTTTTACCTTGAAGTGTCTTCCCATTAGGTAAGGTCACCATTTCTTTAGTGCATGTATTATTGCTAACATTTCCTTTTCATAAATAGCTTTATATAAAAACTTTCCTTTGATTGGATGACTTTAAAAAGTAATGGGTCTTCCTTCTTGCATTAAAACAACACCAATTCCATTTCTTGAGGCTTCACATTCCACAATAAAGGTTTTTGTGAAGTCTGGCGTAGCTAAGACCGGTGCTAGGCACATTGCCTCTTTAAGATGTTCAAAGGCCTTAGTTTCTTTAGGAGTCCATGAAAATGCATCTTTCTTCAATAATGTTGTTAGATGTGCTGTTATTCTCCCATAATTTTTAACAAACTTGCGATAATACCCTGTCAACCCGAGAAATCCTCGCAACTGCTTAATGGTTGTGGGGACTTTCCATTCCTTAATGGCTTTAATTTTGTTAGAGTCTACCTTAACACCCTTGTGAAATAGATAAAATATGACCCGTATATTCCACCTCTTGTACTCCAAAACATTTGAATGTTTTTGCACATAATTGTTTCTCTTGCAATAGTTTGAGAACCCTTTCAACATGTTGAACATGATCCTTCCAAGACTCACAGTATATTAGTATATCATCAAAAAATACTAGCACAAATTTTCTAAGGAAGGGTTTGAAAGTGTAATTCATCAACCCTTGAAATGTAGAAGGTGCATTGGTAAGGCCAAAAGGCATGACAAAAAATTCATAATGACCCTCATGAGTTCAAAATGTTGTTTTCAAAATATCTTTAGTATTCATTCTAATTTGATGATATCCTGAATAAAGATCCAACTTGGTAAAATAAATTTCTCCATATAATTCATCCAAGAATTCATCAATCATAGGAATTGGAAATTTATCTTTAATGGTGAGCTTAATGAGCTCCCTATAATCCGGACACATGCGCTATGATTCATCCTTCTTGTGCACCAATACTACTGGAGCAGAGAAAGAACTTTGACTAGGTTGAATTATACCAACCTCCAACGTTTCTGCAATCATACGTTCAATTTCTCTCTTTTGGACATAAATACATCTATAAGCCATCATGTTTTGAGGAACACTTACTGGAATCAAATGAATAGCATCATCATGATCAAAAATAGGTGGGAGTCCTTTGGGAGTCTCAAACACCTTGGAATGATTGTCCAAGGATTTTTGGAGATCTACATAAATAGATGATTTTGATGTTGGAACTTCTAGTGATCATAATTTTGCAATTACGCCTCTTTTTTCTTTCTTCAGAAGATTTGTCATGACATTAGAGCTTATTATCTTACCCGGCTTCCCTGCGATACCCTGTAATTTGAATTCCTTTCCTTCTGAAAAAAAATTCAATAAAAGTTCTTGAAAATTAAAAGCTACCGTCCCCAAATATTGTAACCATTGTACTCCTAGTACAACATCAACACCTCCCATTGGAATGGAAAGCATTGGACTATTCAATACATATTCTCATGGTTAGCTTGATATTAAGGCATTTTCAAAAGCAATTATGCTCCATTTGTTACCTATCACTTCGACATTCTCAAAAGAGAAACAATCCAATTCCTTGGCTACCTTACAATGAATAAAATTATGGGTACTACCCCAATCAATCAACACTATTACCTTTTTCTTCTTGATATGTCCTTCTATCTTGAGAGTTTGAGGAGTGGTAATTCCTGCCAATGCATTACACGATATGGTCGGAGTCATTTATTCTTCTTCTAGGGTTGGTTCCTGGTGTATATCCTCTTCTTTTGAAGTTTCTTGTTCATTTTCTTCCTCCTCTTCACAATCTATGTAAAAAAATTTCTTCTCAACACACTTATGACCTTTTGTGTATTTTCTATCACAACTGTGGCAAAGCCCTTTTGCTCTTTTTTTCTTCCAATTGTTGTGGTGTCAACCTTGTAGGTTGTGTAATTCTAGGAGTAGCAACACTTCCATCTTTATAGATGTGAGTGGTAGGCTTCCTTATCTCCATAATTTTACATTCAATTTTTCTTTCCAACCTGAATGCCTTCTCCAATGAATCAGGTTCCCAAATGTGAACTTCATGTTGGATGTTATCCTTTAAAGTCCCTATGAAGACATCAATCATGTGTTCCTATGGAATATATGTTACCCTTATATTCAATTTTTGGAAGCCCTCAATGTGCTTCACCACTGAACCCTTTTGTTTGAGATTTATCAATTGGCTAAAGAAGGTGTTGCTTTTTGTATCCTCATAATGCGCTATCATTTCCTCCGTAAAAATTGACCAAGTGACAATTTTTTTACAGGATCAAAGCCATCGATACCATGAAAATGTATTTTGTTCTAAATGTAAAGTTTCAATGCATACCTTTTGTGTGTTTTGCACATTATTGAGATCAAAATATTGCTCCATCTGTAGTATCCATGGTATGGGATCTTTGCCATCAAAATTCCTCATATCCATCTTTGGAATATGGTGGTTCTTCCATCCAACATTAGATTTTATGACATCACAATTCATATTTATTTTTTTCTCATCATGAGTTTCCTCTACTATCTTTTCTCCATTGGGAAACATTTCTTGTATCAACTTTGCCAAACCTTCAATGTCTACTTTTAGATCATTCTTCATGTTTTCCATTTTTTCATCGATCTTAGCTTCCATGTCATCCATCTTAGCTTCCATGCAAACTTCCATGCCATCCATCTTAACTTCCAAACCATTCATCTTAGCTTCCACGCCTTTCTTCAAACCATCCATCTTAATTTCCACACTTTTCTTCAAAACTTCCATTTCATTTTTTGTTGCTCTTTGCGATAGGTGCACTTGCTCTTGTAATTTTGATATCTCATGTTGCATTTCTTTGTCCTCATGAGTCATAGTAGAGCCTTTTGAAGGCTTAATGGGTGTTGAATTGTTTTTAGAGGGCATTTTAGAACCCAATACTGAAATATATGCTCAATAGGCCCTTGGAATCACTTCAAACTGATTTTTTACACAAGACTTATGCAATTTGGAAACAAATACACACATTTTTCTTGTTTTTTAGGAGCTCTATATTGAAACTAAATTATCTCTGTGATTTCAGATCTTCAATATCTGAAATTTGGCCCTGATGTAGCCCTCTAAATCCTCTTTCGAATCACGCAGTTCTGACCTGATTTGGATTTTTCAAGGCAAAGTTATGTCCAATCTCGTACAATGACCTAATTATGGACTGGTTCAGTAGAGAAAACTTGTACGACTATCCACGTGTCACTATTTCCTCCTTTGGCTCTGAAATTGATAGAAAGGAAACTAAAGTCTGTGTGCTTGCAGCCACTTTTTACAGAATTCTAATCCGATGCTCGAGAGAGAGTTATGAAGATTTTCCCATTATCACCTCTTTGAGATGAAATTCGGAAACCTGAAAAAGCCCTAACTTCCACAAATCCTACCTCCCAAAATAATTCGAATCAATCTCTGAAATTTTACCGTAACGTTCCTCAGGATTTCGTCTTGTCTTTATGAAAATTGTAGCTTCTGAAACCTCATAGAAACAAAGTTATAGAAAAAATTTTGTGATGACCTGTTTAGGTTAAATTCAGGAGCCTGCAAAAAGCCCTAACTTCCACAGATCATATCTCCTATAAAATTTCAAACCAAGATCTGAAATTTTGCGACGTTGTTCCTCAGGATTTCGACTTTGTGCTCTAAAAATTTCAGCTTCTAATCCTTCATATAAACAAAGTTGTAGCGAAAATTCCATGATGACTTGTTCGGAGCAGCAAAACCCTAGAATCCAAAGCCCTGATACCAAATTTTGTAAAACCAGCTCCAAAATAGAAGAAAAGAGAGATCAACGCCTTAGAAATCAGACACTTTGAGGGGGAAACCTCCAATACATTACATAAATGAACAATTCTTGGATGATACAAATGACCAAAACCTCCTTCTACATATAGAAGTCCATGGGGCCACAATATAATCCTAGCCGACCTAACAATAATAATGTAAGGGCACAATAATAACAATATTGGGGTTACAGGGGTACAACAATAACAATAAGGGGGCTACACTAATAACAGTAAGAGACTAAACTAGTATTATAGGGACTTAACACATTGGTCCTGGGGATGATGTCCAGTTTGACCAAGTCTTGGGGGATGATTCCCAAATTGACCTATAACAGTAGTATTGTGGATAAAAATGAATGTATTCTTATTTTTCACTTACTAGTTCTTCTCCACCAAATTCATGGGATAGTTGGCTAGTTGATAGTGGGGCCACTCATCACTTTTCTGGTTATAAATAATTCCTCTCTAACCTGGTAGAGAGGGAGATTAAGTTAAGTATAATTCTTGGAGATAACTGCACTCATCATGTAAAAGGATTTGGGTCGGTTAAGTTTCAGTTAAACACTGGGGAAACAAATTTGCTAAATGATGTCATGTATGTTTCAGGTCTTATGAAAAAATTTATTTTTATATATGCATTAGAAGATAAAGGGATGACGGTTTCCTTAATCAATGGTAAGGTCCTAACTTGGCCTGTTGATTCACATATAAAAGATGCATTCACATTAGACCTGATATCTTAAGGACTCTACAAGGTCACAGGAAGGCCACTCTTTGCATTAGCCCACAACACCAATCATCTCAATGAATTATGCCACAGTAGTCTGGCTCATCTACACTATGATTCTCTTCCAAAATTGAATAGACTAGTATCAGGTATACTTGATGTACAAGCTCAACATGAAGTAGTTTGTCTTGGGTGTGCTAGTGGAAATAAAATAAGGGGATTATTCCCCTCAACTAAGAACAAGACATATGACATCCTCCATATCATCCATTCAGACATATGTGGTATGATTCCTGTGCACTCCATTAGCAGCCATATATATTACATTATCTTCATTAATGATTACTCCAGAAAGACATGGTTATATTGCATCAAGCACAAGGATGAAGACTTTGACAAATTTCAGGAATTCAAAGCATTGGTCTAGATCAATCCAGGAAAAGGATCAAAGTGTTCAGATCCGACAATGGAGGAGAGTACATGTTAAAATAATTTATAACGTTCGACAATAAGGAAGGGATCAAGAAGGAAACTATTGTACCTTATATACCAGAACATAAAGGCCTTTCTGAAAGAAAGAACTGATCTATATTGGAAGCTACTCGTGCTACGTTTCATGATCAAAAGGTACCTACATTTTTATGGGTTGAAGCAACAAATGTTGTTGTATATATCCATAACCAACTACCTCAAGAAGCACCTAGGAATAAGACTCCAGTGGAAATATTCATAGGTAACAAGCCAGACATCAGTTATCTTTGCATATTTGGATGCCCTTTATTATTTCATATGCTGAAAGAAAAAAGGAATAAGCTAGAAGCTACAGGTAGAAAAGGAATATTTGTGGGTTACTGTGAAAACTCTAGGACTTACATAATATACATTCCTGGTCAAAGGAAGGTTTAAATTAGCAGAGATGTAACCTTCGATAAAGATGCAGCACTTTGTAAATCAAGGGAACTTCTTCTGCCTCCCAAGGAAGATGATGTTGATAAGGATATTCTATATATCCCATCTATGCTCGAGTTAGGAAATGATGATACACCCATGGAACCTATGGATCCATTAGATCCACCTCCCAATGATCCGCCTTCAAGGAAGAGATCGGTTTGGCTACGTGACACATTGCAATATAGTGAAAGTAATATTCCTATTCGTCGATCATTCAAAGAAATAAAGGAACCTTGCATGTATCATGGTTATGTTGCACCTATGAGTACTAAGATTCAAGCCGAACCATCCTCATTTGAAGAAGAAGTCAAAGAAAATGCTTGGAAGGATGCCATGGCTGAATAATATGAATCAATCATGAGAAACAATGTATGGGATATTGTGCTGAGACCACATGGGAAGTCTATTGTGACTTCAAAATGGTTGTTCAAAATCAAGCATGGAATTGATTGCAGCATCAAAACGTATAAATCGAGGTATAAATCAGTATAAATCGACTATTCATTCACCTCCAATGCATAAGTAGAGTCCAACACAACTGATATTTCAATAGGCCCTAGTGGCTCCACAACCAAAATCGCTGGTAAAATCACTGATAGAGCACCTTGATGGCTCTGCAACATATCCCAACAGCTCCAGAATGCTTCAATACCCCAAAATCAAAAAAAAATTCGTCCCAAATAGACTTCCCTAACCAAAGTTATGGCTAATTGAAGTTTGCCCAGCGTCACCTAGAAAAACTCCAGCTAAGTCTGGCTAACTGCCAAATAGCGCTGACAAATCTGGGCGGTTGCTAAATTTGCGCATTCCGCCATATAGTCTACCAGTCGTGGGGGGGATAATGAATAGGCCCACATGACCATAACTGTCGGAAGGCATTGATTAAACTTTGAGTTATCAATGGAGAACTTTAATGTTTAACAAAATATTTAAATGTGCAAACGTCAGTCCATGAGACCACGTCCCCGCCACCTGCGCGCCAGAAAATTTGTGCCACAGTTCCCCGCCATATGGTCGTATGTGGAGGGGGCTAGCCCCCTTTCGGGCCCCGCCCAATTAAAAAAAAACTTCAAATATAAATTTCCACCCACGAATATTAAAAAAAAACGCTTGGCTCAATGGTTAGGTCGCACGGCTTTGACTGCGCCCACTCAGGTTCAAATCCTGTCGCTTATAAAAATCTTTTAAAACACAATTTTCCATTCCACCTTGGGGCCACGTGGCGGCCTCCGGGCTGGCCACGTGGCGCCCTTTCATTGGCTACCACTGGAATATTCTACATAATATTTTTTGGAATATTCTACGAAATATTCCTAGAATATTCTGTGGAATATTCTTTTTTTAATAAAAATATTTTTTCCTAAAGTCAAATTTGGACCATTTTTTAACTGAAATTGGCAAACTTCAAAGCTGAATATCTTCCTCATACGATGTCGGTTTTCAGTGCCGTTTCGCGTCTACAGGATCGTTTTTCTGAGCTCTTTCCAGTCGATCTAGTTCAGACCAATTTTGAGCATTTTTCTACAAGAGACTTGATCTCCTGATCACACCTCCCAAATGGGAAGCTTTTGGACCCCAAAAGCTCTCTAATTACTAAAACTGATGATGTGGAGACTGATTCTCCACTCTTCCACCCTTGAATAACTGAAATCTACCCGATTTCATCAAATGAAGCTTTTGAGAAAATGATAATCTGTCTCTGGAATCAACTGATCGACCATTGCTAAGATTGACTGAGTCATGATGCAAATGATTAAAATTTGCAGAACAGCAATTGTAATCTACAGAAAACAAACTTTTTCTACACTGATCAAAATTCCAGAAAGACTTAAAATGACTTTCACCTTGCAAACTATTCCCATGGCGAATTGTACCATTCTAAAACCAAATTTTTCCCATGCTGAATTGTAAGTCCTCCTTGCTTGCACTGCTTTGCTTTGACACTTCATTTTCTGCATTGGCTGACCCAAAAGGTAATTTGTGCAACATAAAATCATATTTTTTCAAAGACAAACTGTTATCAAACTGAGACAAATCATTAGCAACATCATAAAAAGGCGAATGCTCAAAATCTGGTCGTTTCAACATTAACAAAGTTAGACTTTGACTTGCATTAACCAGTCTTTTCAATTGACTTGCATGGAGTAAAGAAGATTCCAGCGTCTTCTTGTGTGCTCTCACAATGTACTCTTTACCATCTTTAAACAAGTGATACTTGTTTTCATGGCGATGAAAGATAGCCTTCCTGTCAAATAACTAAGGACTTCCCAAAACAATACCTGAGATATCAAGCGGCACCACATCAAGTTCAACTGTGTCAATAAAGTGTGCAGTTATTGCAAAGCGCAATATGCACTTCCTTGAGACTTGCAAATTGGCATCCTTGCATATCCATCCAAGTGGATAAGTCTTCGGATGTGGAATGGTCTCAAGTTTAAGCTGCTTGACCAAGTCTTCAGATATAAGATTCGCTTGTGACCCACTATCAAACAATGTGTCAATTTTGGTATGTTTTGAAATTACCCTCACATGGAAGAGCTCTATCCTCCTCTTTTCCTCATGAGTATATTTGTGACAATTCAAAGAGCTAGAACTGGGAATTGTGTCTTGCACCACTTCTTTCCCCTTAATGTTATTTAAAACCATGGCTATGCTTTTTGTCTCATCTCCTGAGTCTGACCCTAAGTCTTGCTCAATTGTTGCTACAGTTTTCTCCTTTTCTTTGGTCTTGTTTTTGTTCTTGTATTTTTATGGTTTCAGTTTAGGATGAAGCTTCCAACAATGATCTTCATCATTACTTGTCTTTGAACAGTTCTTGCAAAATAACTTTCCTTTTTCTTTTCTTGAATTTGAAACTCTCTTCTTTCCTTTGTTTTTGAAATTACTATCCTCATCAAAAGTATTCTTTCCTCTAGCTTCTAAATGTGTAGCCTGCACACAGACTTCATCTAAGCTGGTAGGATTGAACATTAGAATAATATGTTGTAGGTAATTGTGCAAACCTCCTATGTATTTCAACAAGGTGTCTTGACTTTGTAAGTCTACCCAAGTAGAAGTGCTCTCCTCCTAAACTCTTGGGTATAATCTTGCACATTTTGACCCTTAAGTTGCCTAAAATGTTGCCAATTCATGATTTCTTTCTGAATATGAGCAAGAGGATAAAACTGTTTCTTAATAGCTGTAATAAACTCAGTCCATGTTAGAGTTATCTTACCATGCTTTTTAATCTCCTCTCTTGTATTGGCTTCCCACCAGACCAAAGTTGCTCCATCCATTCTCAAAGAGGCTAATTGGATTTTTGTGTCATCATCATGCAAATTCTGAATTCTTAGATAGACTTTCAGCTGTCTAATTCATTTATCCAATTTTTCTGCATTCACATCACCATTAAAAATCGGCAACTCAAACTTCACATCAAGCTTTAACAAAGGATTTTTAAGAGATTTTTTTGTTTTGTGTGATTGATTAACAGAAGTTGAAGAGGATGATGTGGAGGAAGAGGATGATGATGGAGATGAAGGATCACCATTTCCTCCATTCCCTTTCTTACACTCATATTTTTCTTTCTTTCCTCTTGAAGAATCTCCTTCTTCTTTTTGGTTTCTAGACCCTTCTCCAGCAATCCTATCATTTCTCTCCTGGTATAGGATCCTAACCATCTCATTCATGTCCAAGAAATATTTTCTAAAGACTCTTTCTTCTTCCTTGGGATCCATTTCCTCATGTACTTCTCCTTCTCTGGAAGACATGTTTGTGGCTGATTCTAAGGCTAATGAGGATGAAATGGAAGGTGGAGATAATGGCACCCTAGCCCTCCTTGGTTGAGGATTAACTTGTGCTCTAACCAATTGACTTTCCCCTCTTTTCAATTTCAGCCTAGTAAGCATCAAATTTTGCAGAATAACACAATCTTCTTGCACAAATTTCACAAACTCTTAAGCAAAACCTATAGCTCTGATACCAATCTGATCTGAAATTGTGAGAACAAAGTATTTCTTATACAGAGATTGACAGTAGGGGGCTTTTACTGGTTATTTCACCTTTACTAGAAAGGATGAAACCAGAAGCTTCTGGCCCACAAACTGGCTCTGCCTACAGAAATAAAATGTAAACACTGAAATAGATCCGATCAATGAAAGTATTTGTTTATGTGCAAAGTATTCATTAATCAAAATTTTATATGTGAATAAGCAAGTTCAAGTATTCTGCAAATGAAGTAATGTGATTTGAAGTGAAACTGAGGAGTTGTGTTCACTGTATAAGTCTGATTAGGATAAGTGTACTTATGAAAATTTAATGTTTAATGTAGTAGAAACTGAAATATGATAGCAAAAATGCACAGCATAACAGTAAGCATTTGTTTAAGAAGTTCACCCCTCTCTTGGGCTACCTCTGCTGGGGCCAAAAGCCTCTAATTAGGCTTTTCCCTTTTTCATTAATGCTCAAATTAAGAAATACACTATGTAGAAAGCCTCAAAAGGCAAAATAAGCAGTAAATTCAGAAACAGAAGGCTGAAATCGATATAAATCAACTATTCATTCACCTCCAATGGATAAGTATAGTCCAACACAACTGATCTTTCAATAGGCCCTGGTGGCTCCACAACCAAAATCGCTGGTAAAATCACTGATAGAGCACCCTGATGGCTCTGCAACCTATCCCAATAGCTCCATAATGCTTCAATACCCCAAAATCAAAAAAAATTCATCCCAAATGGACTTCCCTAGCCAAAGTTATGGCTAACTGAAGTTTGCCTAGTGTCACCTAGAAAAACTCCAGCGAAGTCTGGCTAACTGCCAGATAGCGCTGACAAATCTGGGCGGTTGCTAAATTTGGGCATTCCGCCATATAGTCCGCCAGTCATGGGGGGGGGGGGCTAATGAATAGGCCCACGTGACCATAACTGTCGGAAGGCATTGATTAAACTTTGAGTTATCAACGGAGAACTTTAATGTTTAACAAAACATTTAAATGTGCAAACGCCGGTCCATGAGACCACGTCCCCGCCAACTACGCGCCAGAAAATTTGTGCCACGGTTCCCCGCCATATGGTCGTATGCGGAGGGGGCTGGCCCCCTTTCGGGCCACGCCCAATTAAAAAAACAACTTCAAATATAAATTTCCGCCCACAAATATTAAAAACAAATGCTTGGCTCAATGGTTAGGTCGCACGGCTTTGACCGCGCCCACCCAGGTTCAAATCTTGCCACGTATAAAAAACTTTTAAAACGCAATTTTCCATTCCACCTTGGGGCCACGTGGCGGCCTTCGGGCTGGCCACGTGGTGCCCTTTCATTAGCTGCCACTGGAATATTCTGCAGAATATTTTGTGGAATATTCTTTTTTTAATAAAAATATTTTTTTCTAAAGTCAAATTTGGACCATTTTTTAACTGAAATTGGCAATCTTCAAAGCTGAATATATTCCTCATACGACGTCAGTTTTCAATTCCGTTCACGTCTACAGGATCGTTTTTCTGAGCTCTTTCCAGTCGATCTGGTTCGGACCAATTCTGAGCAACTTCATTTTTGAGCATTTTTCTACAAGAGACTTGATCTCCTGATTAGTCACTTCAAGAGATGGATGTAAAGACTACCTTCCTCCATGGTATGTTATAGGAAGAATTCTATGTGGAAAAACCACAGGGATTTGAAGTGGAATATCAGACAACACATGTTTTAGGTGTAATAAAGGACTATACAGATTGAAGCAATATCCCTGAGCTTGGTATGCTCACATTGACAGCTATATAATGAAGCTAGGTTTCACTAGAATCAATGTTGATCCGAACCTCTATTTTAAGGTTTTTCATGGTATGCTTTTAATTCTGGTTCTATATGTTGACGATTTTTTCATAACATGAAGTAAACCATTAATAATAGAATGCAAGAGGAAGCTAGCCTTTGAATTTGAGATGAAATATCTCAGTCTCATGCATTACTTTTTGGGCTTTGAGGTATGGAAAAGGACCGGAAAAATATTTCTCTCACCGGTAAAGTATGTGGCTGTAAAGTTGTTTGAAAGCTTTGGTATGACCAAATGCAAATCCATGGTCACTCTGATGGAAATGAACTTGAATAATTTGTGTGGTAAAAACACTGGACCTGATCTAGCTAATCCATCTAAGTATAGATAGTTTATTAGGGCTTTGATGTTCCTTGTGAACACCCGTCTAGATATATGTTATGTTGTAAACACATTGAGTCAGTTCATGACTGAGCCCCTTCATTCGCATTGGATAGCAGCCAAGCATGTATTGAGGTACTTACATGGATCAATCACACTTGTTTTGAGATACTCTGCTCGATATATCCAACTTCATGGATTCACTGATGTTGACTGGGCAGGTAATGTCATCGATAGAAAGAGTACATCGAGATGTTTTTTTAGCCTTGGTTTTTCCATGATATCCTGGATGAACACCATGGAAGCAGAGTACATTGCTGCTATCACAACAAGTTGTGAAGTTGTGTGGTTAAGGAATCTCTTTGGTGAGATCCTTGGTCAGGTGTTGGACACTATAGTGATATACTGTGATAATAAAAGCGAGATTAATTTGGCAAAGAATTATGTATTTCATGACAATTCCAAGTATATCGAGATTTGATGTCACTTCATCTGTGACATGGTGTAGAGAGGAGTTTTTAAATTCCAACACATTGCAACAGATGATTAGACTGTAGATATTATCACCAAGGCATTACCGAAAGGGAAGTTATTGGTTTTCAAAGATCAGCTTGTACTGATGGATGTAGCCCCTCAGGATAAGGGGGAGTTCTGATCGAGGACACTGAGCTAGCTCTTCCTACCCTATTTGAGCTCTTAGGGTGAGGAATTGAGATGAAGGGAAACTAGGGTTGTGGGATCTCTGGACAATATGGCACTTGCCTATATATTACCCACGGTTGAGAATGTTGCTCCCCTATCTTCATAGGGTCAAATAATGTTTCTCCCCGTTCTGATCTTTACAAAATATACCCCAATTTGCATCATATTCACAAGCAGGGCTTGTTGAGAATATCGCTCCTCATTTGGCCAACAAGTTGAGAGTGTACTTGTGGTGTACAACCCAAGTGGATTATGATGAAGGTGTTCTACCACTTAACTGATGAGGGTGATTGATAAGAATATTGTTAGGCGACTAGATTAGGTTGATATTGTGCTCCCCAATGATACTCCAGGGTCGAAGATGTCCTCCCAAGAGAGATGAGTTATCCTATTTCTAGATGTGGATAGAAGATATTGCTCCTTGATTATTCTTCTTCTTCTAGATTCAATAAATTTTCAGCAGATTGAGTTAAGCCTTGATGACATCTTGATGCAAAGATCTACAAGCAGAGATTACAAATTGGAATTCTTCCTAGTTGAGAGGGAGCGTTAATTTTTGCAACTAGTATCAAATTTCACACTAAAGAGCTCAAATGATTAAAATAATAAGTTAATTAGATTCTTCTTTTTGAGAGGATCAAAATCAGTCTATAGATTTTCCTGATCAGTTAAGCAGAAGTTAAGTTATGATTTTTTTTTTTTTTTTATGAGTTGGCCTAACCGCATGTTGATTTGGTCAAAGCCCCGAGCAGTCCCTCACAAAGTTATAAATAGAAGTGACCCCAAGTTCATTTGCACATATTCGCTCATGAGATATTCTTCATGTTGTTTTGGTTATTGGTCATATTTTTGTTTTCTGGCTCGCACAGGTACGTAAAAAGAGGCTCGCATAGTGGATCGGGATCACAGATAGAGTCACATTTCAATCTGGATATTTTGGATCTGGGCCACGGGCAGGAGAAGTTGAGGTAGCAGTTCTTCTGGGCTTGGGATGCGGGCTAAGCTTTTTTTGGTTTTGGCTCAGCTTGTAAAGTCGCCTACAGGCAGGCTTCAGGGTGTGGCCAAGTTTTTAGGGTATTCAGGCCCTGAGCCGCGGGCATAGAACTTCCTGGTAGCGGCTCAGAGCTAGTGAATCGTGGGAAAGGCGTGTCAATTGTTGTGGATGTGAGAGTTATTGGGAATATAAAATTTTATTCTAAGTCATTTTTTTGCGCAACATCATCACTCATATTTTACGTAATCACAGTCACATCAGATCAGTTATCGACAATATTCTCGATCCATATCTAAATCTACGCATCTAAGATCACTTGGTATTTTTGATCCATTGGTTTCGTGTTTTACTATTATGGATCTGTCATTCCGCAGATCAGATTTTTTCACTTCCATTGTATACATGTACTAGTCTCATTGTACTCTACTGAAATATTTTGAAGACAATCTATAGAAGCAGAATATTTGAAATGGTTTCCCCCACAGTCGAGGTTTTCCCTGGTCTTGGACCAATTCCTATGTCTTATGGTTTTTATATTGTCTTCTTTGTCTTTGTGTACATTTTTCTATATTTGGTTATAGTTGATGGTTATTTATATTGCATTGATCTGAATACACTGTTAATGAAAATTAGATTTGGGCTTGAGTAACTGATACAACATAGAGAAATATTGAAAAATTAACAGGGTTTACTATCCTTCTTGATTGTAGTTGTATTTCATTGTATTCCACCAGTGAGATACAATAATTAGGGAGAATCGGTGTTTCAACTTATTGCCTTGTATTATTATTTGGATTAGGGTAATTTTGTACATGTAGCTGAGAGCGTAATCGAGGTCCACTCATAGGGACATTAGAGGGAAGCAATAACAATTTTTGTTTCATTGGGATCTGAACATCAATTTGGGCATGAAAAGTAGTCCCTCTCCATGGTTGAGGCCATGAAGGAGAAGGACATTGAGGCTAAGGTGCGGGATATTGTACCAAAGGGTATTATGAGGTTTCCATGGAGCTACTCAATATGTAATTTTATAGAGAATCTGTTGAGGACCACACATACCAGACCAAGATTTAAAATAAGAGAAAGGTTCGTCTATCTTATATGATGGTCTATACTATCAAGGATTCTTAGTTCCAATAAAATATTTTGCTTCAACATCTTCCCCTATTTCCTTTTAGATAAATTTTAATCCAGGTAATGAGGGGCATTTCTCTGGGGAATGGTACTTCTCGCATATGTTGTAGATATTAAGTGGGAATTCAATAATAGGATGTGTCTTGTTGCACCTAAAGCATAATATATCTAGATCTTGCTCTATTTCCATATGTTTTGCTTCGCATGAAATACATCAAACTAAGAAGACATCAAGATCATAATATCAGTTTTAAAATTCTCCAGCATGTTTCCAATTTATGCTCATGTTGCGACATTATTGGTTGGCTTAAGAATCATGTTAGAACTATCATATGTCATGGCCATGTTTATTGTCGACCCTTTTGAACTCCTTCAACAACGTTGAACAGTTTCATCATAAGGTTCCTTGGATATATCTCCTTTCCCCAAGAGATTTAGCATATCAAGGCAGTCATCCGACATTCCTTTGATCAAAATTGTTTAACTATTTCCTTGTTTAGATTATTATGTTGAGATATATACAAATTATATTGAAGTTGTTCAACATATTCTTCCAATTTTTCATCTGGTTTCTGAGTGATCTTGAATATCTCTTCCCTTTGATCTCTGGAATGACAATAGTCCTGATAATTTTATAAAAATTTTGTCTTCATCCCATCCCAAGCGGTGATGGATGGTCCATTTATTCCCATAAACCACATAATTTCAACTCCCTTTAATGTATTTGGGAATAATTTGAGTTTTTTTCATCAATGGTATGATCATAACTACTGAAAATGACATCAAATTCAAATAGAAATGTATCTGTATCTTTTGTAATTATACCCTGAAAAGTAGGAAGTATTGATAGAGGGATGTTTTTCATTAGGGCTTTTTCCTGGAGATTTCCAATGGGGAACTCAAATGTGGTAACTGAGCTACATGTTATTTGGTTTTGTGTTAAAGATTGAAGGTTCTATATAGTTTTTACAGGTTTTTCTCCTAATGGAGGATACTGGTCTCTTTTTAGTGATGGGGGTTGCTCAGGTTGTTCAAGTTGTTCAGGTCGCTCAAATTGTTCAAGTTGTCCAGGTGGTCCTAATTAACTACAACACCTTCTGAAACAGTGTGCATAGAAGGTCATTTCACAACACTTCCTAAATCTACGATACATTGATCAACTAGTCGTTCTTATATACTTGTTTCTAAATCACATTCGTCTATATCCCCTTGTCCTTCTAACAAGCCTTTATATCCTTCCCTTGCTAATACAGATGGGCCGGAATTTTAGGGCTTGCTCCTGAGATTGATGGTTCATAAAATTCCTCTTCCATTTTAGGGCTTGCTTCTGGGAAATTTCCCTCTGTTGGGCATATTTTCCTGATACTCTCTCTTTAGGTGTTACTCCCCGAGTAGATGATTCTGCTTCATATTTTGAAATAATCCCTTGTACATATGTTACCCTTCCCAAATATTTATTATTCTTTCTCCTCGTCCTCTTCAACTTGCATGTTAGTTTCTTTTGGGGCACTATATTTTTCGTATTCACTATTTATGTAATGCAATCCTATATTCTCTGACTCATCACGAGGTCGATCCCACTTCGATATGTCAAAGTGATGCATAATTTCGTATCTCTCGTCTTACTGCCCAGAAACCTCAAATCTAGGAACACATCTACAACACTTTCAATCAATGATGCAATCAAACTAGTCACACATATGAACCTCTAATAGCCTCCCCGACAACGGTGTCAAAATGTTGGGTGGACTAACTGTCCTTTTTAATAATAACAACTAGTTCAACTCACATAAATTTTCAATATAAATAGTATTTTATTTAAAGGATATCTTGCAAAATAAATGTAGGAACATATGGAAACTAGTACTATTGAAATCAAAACCAATCGACTGCAATGCCACTCTCAACACTCAAAACACACTTGTTGTGACACCCCAAAATGTTTTCACACTTGTAAAAAGGAAATTCACACAACTGTAAAATAAAACACACTCTATCACATGATCACTCTTATTCAAAAGAAACATCACTCCTGGAAACCACTTAACACTTTGGAAATTGTTGAAACACTAATTTAATGAAATAATCAAACCAAGAAAGTATAAAAATAATCAAATAACCATCAAACTAATAAAGGAATTGGTCCCAGATCTATGTTGTTACACAATGAAAGAGGTTATGATTTTGTAATTACTGAATGCATGAACACGATTTGTAATAGTAACAATAAATTACACATAAATCATACTGAGAGAAAATAAATACATAATTACAATACCTCTTTAACCAGTTATCCGTGTTAAGTAGGGCCCTTCCTCCTTAGCATGGGTTGGTGATTTACACATCATGAAATTTAGTTAAGACAAATATATGGAGCCACAAATGGTAGATATTTGCATTAATTAAAAGTTACAGTTATAGGATTACAATGTTGGTACTCCCCTTATAATCCTATCTATCCATGCCTTGCGGGAAGGGACTACATTATTTTATAATTTCAAAGTACAAGTATATTTTTGAAAAGAAATATCATCAAGAGAATATCTTGATTCTCATGTGATCTAAATAAAGAATATACAAAAAGTATCTTACAACAAATTATCCTAGTTTAAACAAAGTTGTAACATTTTTTCTAAATTACAATGATTTATTAATTGGGAATCCTAATTGTTTCAATTGAGTCATTTGTGTTATCCATGATTTTCTCCTTCCAATGGTTAAGTTTTCTCTAACTATGTGTTTATCCAAATTAGTCTGCATTACTAAACATAGGGGAATAGAGTATTCAGAATAAGCTCAACATGTATGAGTAGTGACAATAGAATATTTAAACCATTCTTAGTAAGGAAAAGCTGAGCAAAATGTTTTATTATAACAACACCTCAACAAGCCACAAAACTTGAAACAACCCTTCATATATTTGTTAATCAAATAGCCTAAAGTTGTTATATTTTATGTCAAATTACAATAAAAAATAGATAATAAGGATGGCATACAAAAGGAAACATACTTTAGTCAATATGGTTGTCAGAGTGGCATATCAAATGGTAAGAAAAACTAGGGAAAATAGGTACAAAAATTATGCCAATTTTGCATCCCAACACCATTTTCATCCCATGTAGAATGAAAGTGCCTCACCTCCTTCAGTGCAATGTGATGCATTAATGATTAAATAATTTAATTGCATTCATGTGTCTTGAATTATTCTATGTGACTCGTATTTTTGACATTATTCATTTTGTTGTGTATGCATAATGGTTATATATCATGAGTTATTTTATCTAAAGTTTTATATTTTAATATTATCTTATCCTCTATTATGAGGGTGATTATCATCACCATGCTTAGTTCCTATCAACAAGTTGTTTTGAGTGTACAAGCAGTAGTTCTATGAAGCCCTGAGGATTGTTGGAGTTATTATGGAATTCTTTTTTGAGAACATGGATCATGTGCTCTATGTTGAGCACATGTCCCCAAGTGAGAGCTATATGTTACCCACCAAAAAGTGTGTAACCCATAGGAGAAAATATTTATCCTCCTTGGATAGCCATTCAACCAGTAGTCCTATATCATTAGCATATGACATGATGTTATGATCCTCCACTTCTCACTACAGTTAGATTTCTCTTTCCCGTTTGGAAATCCTCTTGAAATAGGGTGTTTCATTCATCGATAAGTACTTTAACCATTTTGTAATCATGTTGTTTCACTTAATTTTTTGGGAATATTGATATGGATCAAGGGGTGAACTAAATAATTTATCCATCTTGATTATATTCTTGTTCGTTCACTTCACTTGGGAGGTCAGTGTTTGAATCTAGCCTAGTGGAACCTACTTTGATGCATTAGGGTTTCGGAAGGGAGGCTTTGATTGAATTATCATGTATATGATATTCCATACTTACTGTTGAAGACCAAAATTGTTCCTTTTTAACACTCTCCTTAAACTCCATTCTCCTCCTTTTTTACCATAATAATCATAATAAAATTTCACGTTACAAGGTTATTGGTAAAAACAGGTATTTAATCATCTAATATTCATAGTTTCATTGTTATTTATTATTTGATTTAATATTTTCACAAGCTACCGAACTACATCAATTCTGCAACAAATAAACGATTATGCAACTTACTTGAAGGATATACAAGTTCTGAGACATCAGGGGAGGAAAGAAGCATATGAACGGGTAGCATGAAGCTACCACAACAATATCCACATGTTCATTAAGTCTAGAAAATGATAAGGACACCTGTATATTCGAGTAAACATCAAAGTCAACCCAACGGAAAAGGAGCCCGAAGACAGATCAAGCGAGTGAGAAAAGGACTGAAGCTGATATTTTTCCTCATTATTTTATTCTTCGATATAAAATTATGGAGAATCGTTATTTCATTTAAATCATGTTATTTTAAGACATTCTTCTGATGTAGATAGGCTTCAAAATCGCCCAACGATTTAATGAAGGAAGTTATAAAACCAGCCTCTCGGCACGATGAAACATATATGGTGACTGGTTATTGTTTTAATACTTTGTGAAATTTATTAATTAAGCTCTTTATTCCATTGTGTTGTGCAATGTGTGGTTAATCTCTTTTGGTATCTATGTACCTGCACTCATGGGAGGTCCCCTTAGGAGCTGTAAGGTTTTGATTTTATTTCTAGTTAATATTTTTGTTTTATAGTTTAGTCATTACAGTAATTATAACTTTGATTTTCAGAGAAAATACGTAGAATTTGTTATATATTTTTAATATAATTTCTTCATAGATTTAATTTAGTTGTGTGAATACTTTCATAGATTTAATCTCATTGTGTGAATGATGAAGAAAACAATCAAAGGGATTTCTTATGCACATGTATATTTTGATTAATGGATAGGAAGTAGAATCATTTAATTTTAATTTTTTTAATTATAGTTTCAAGGTTTTATTTTCGTTAAGAGAGAAGTAAAAGTAGACTTTTTTTATTTCTACACTTTAAGATTAGTTTGCTTTTCTATCAAGTGTGAAGATTTAATTTTTCCAAGAGTGACATTTATTTCTGCACTTGTAAATAGTTTTATCTTTCTCTCAGTGAGAAGTTGATTTAGATTTTATTTCATTCTTGTGATATTTATTTTCACATTTCAAGTTAACCGTATTTCTACCATTCTGATATTTTTCCTTTCTACAAGAGCGGCAATCTTTTTACTTTGAATGATTTTGAGATAAAGCGTGTGCATTAAAACATCCTAATTCAATTTTAAAATTACTCACATGATAAACAATCCTAGCACAAATGGTGCACATAAACTTCATCAGTTTACAAATCTTGGTCGATAATTTATGAAGTAATTTAAGATCAATTAAATAACCAAACATTTTCACGTCATTGTTAGGGAAGTGTATATAGGATTCTTTTCATTTGAATAAAATAAAATAAAAATGATAAAACAATATTTATGCATAGGGAAAGAGATTCTAGGAGTAGGTTTATAAGTAGAGGTAGGAGTTCAATTCCAACATCACCACTCACCCCACCAAGACCTCATATCATCACACCATCCACTGAAACATGTATTCCATCATTCCCATTATCACTCATAATTTTGTGAGTCATTACTTGAGATGGTCATATGGTTCACTCCTCAAAAGGGTAAGGACTCCTTAAACATTTTTTTCAAATTGGAATATGAAATCTCATTTTTTCATATTCAACTTATCCTAAGTTTCAAGACCACCCTCATTTCATCTCAAAATCTCCTCCATATAGGTCACATCATGTCTCATCAACCATAATTTGTTGTTAGTTTTCCTTTCCCATGAATTTAAATCCGAAAAGGTCACTTTAGCCAAGAATCCCTACTTTCGTAGCGAATTCAGTGTAAAAAAGGCAGAAAATGCTATGAAACTGTTGAAAGTTTCGTAGCAAATATGAAACATTTCTTTGTTTTCTGACTTTGAGAAGTCAACTTCAAGGGTGGTTTCTGGACAAACTGAGAATTATTTTAAGAAACTCAGAGAGGTTATTTTCAATATCATATCAAATAAGAATGACCTATTTCACTTTTCTCAAAGGTGCTACACATTGGGAGATACAGGGATATCTTTCAGCCCTATTTTCAGAATGCAGAATTTTCATGTTTTATACATGTTTTTAGAATGCAGATTCTGGACAGCTGGAGATGTGTTTCAAAAAACCAAAAGAGGTTTTTCTTCAAGACATATTGACCTACAAAAACCTCCTTCATTGTTTCAATATATATCAAGGATAGGGAGAAAATATCTCATCTCTGAACCCTATGTTTTCAGAAAAAACAGAGTCATTTTAGTGATGAAAAGACTTGTTAAAGGTGAAAAGGATGTTTTTTGAAGAAGAAACACCTCAAGACCCTTAGGCTGAGTTGTTTTATGTTTTGAAAGGTCAATGGCATGTTGAAAATCAAATTTGTATAGCTAGAAGGTTCCTTTTGAAACAAGGAAAAAATCTGGAAAAACGACAGTTTTCAGCAGTTTCGTAGCGTGCATGGGGTTGAAGAACAGCAAAACGCTATGAAACTATTGTAGGTTTATTTTTTTCTTTTTGAACTAGTTTTGGGAGCTTTCAAGAGGTGAAATTTGTATGGGATATGTATCAAGGCAGAATAAAAAGGATGATGGCAAAAGGCATTTTTGCAGCACTACGAAAGTACTCTACGAAATTGTCTTACTTTCGTAGTGTACTATGTTGGAGTTTTTTAAGTAGGTTTTTGGGCATATTTGGACAGCTAGATATTATCCAAGTGTTAAAGGACCATGACAGAAGCTATCCAACACTTAAATACCATGAAATGAAGACAAACTACCAGCCAAACCATTTGTTGAAGAGGAAGACCATTTTTCCTAAAAAACAGGGCTTATTTCCAATTTTAGAGGAGGTCAATTAAAATGTCATGTAGTGATGAGTCCCATCACACCCTATTTGAATATTTGAAAGCATAGTTGTCAAGATGTAATTTTTTTAAGGATATAAGTTTGTTATTGTAATAATGAACAGTTTGAGTCCTATTAGGAAAAGGACTGTCAAGTAGGATAGTTGTCATTTTCTCATTAAATAGATGTTTTATGGTTATGCAAGGTGTCATTAGGAAAAATTTTGATGAATCTAGCCAGGAGGCAGATCATCTCATGAGGTAACAAGTCTATTAAAGGTTAGAGAGTCAAATTTTTCAGGGGTTGGAGAATTTTTGGCAAAACTGCAACTTTATGTAATTGACTGTTATCAGTAATACAGAGTGGTTTTCTTCTTGACAGACTTGAGATTCTCATGGGGTTTTTAATGCTTTATTGATCTACATCTTATTTTTTTAATAATTACAGTAGATTTCATTTCTATTACTCAGAATTCATAACTCTATGCTCGGACTTCCTTTAGTAATGAGATGACTGTGTTTTTCTATGTTTTATGAGTGAATTTCCTTTGAATCACTAGCAGTAGATTTCATTGGTATTACTGAGAATTCATAACTCTATGCTCTGACTTACTTTAGTAATGAAATGACTGTGTTGACCTATGTTCTATGAGTGAATTGCCTTTGTTAAATACCCCTATCTACCTCAGCTTCCATATTCAAGAAACCTTGCCACTGAACCTACTGATTTGTTGACTCCATAAGCCCAATGGTAACAAGCCTTCATCTTTTCAACCTACAAACATACGAAACCAATACATAATTCATAGAGTTAGCCATCTATCTTTATCATTAACTGATATCATAAATTACCTGTGAGAGATCCCTCTCAGAATGAAGAGGTTAAGCTTCAGTTAGAAGTGGTTTGAAACAGTTACACTGAAGTTGTCTGATCAACAGCCAATCAAGTACAATTTTGGTGATAACATTTTGGCATCGTTTCCGGGGACTGAAGGTGTAAATTTTCTCAGGGAAGAACGACAAAGTTTCAGTTCTAAGGTCTGAGAGCATCAGACACTTAGACACATATTGGTTGTATTTCTACTCTGGCGACTCCACACATCAAATAATAATTTGAAAGGTGACTTCACTGCTTGAATATCAGTAGCTTGATGAAGTTTCAAGATGACTTCCATTGCAAGAATAAATGCCAGGTATGCTCCTATGAATTGGTCTCACATCCCTGGTTTTCCAAATCCTATGCCAAAGGTCGAATGGTTAACTGATCTTCCTATATTTAAAGATGAAAAGAAAGACAATGTTGCTCTTCATTTGGTTATATTCCATATGCATGTATGCAAAATTAAGGTTCAGTTCCCTGAGGATTGTCTCATGAAGATGTTTATGGCCACTTTAGAAGGAAAATCATAGTCATGGTACGAAAGCTTTCCAAATGGTTCATTATATTCTCTTGATGATTTCCATGTTGCATTTTATGAGATGTATGAAGAGTGTCATCCCTCGTTATTGCTGGACAAATACTGTTGTAAACATTGTGTGAGTTTTATTGAATATTTGGAGAATTTTTATGAATATGATGAGTTTATGGATGATGAAATTTTAGAGGCCCTTCATGACAATCCATTTCATCACCAAGAATAAAGGATAGCCTCTCTCTTGGATGAAAATGAAACCTAGCAAGAGTTTATTTATGAAAATCATGTTACATCCTCTGAGTTTGATGAAAAGTTGCAGCAGACTGGTTAGCCTTTTGATCATCAGGAGTATGAGAATCATTTCAAACAACAAGAGGAAATATTGGAAGATAATTGCTACAATCCTCACGTAAAGGAAGAAGTTTATTTTTCATATCATTCCTTGCATCAGCCTACATCAAATAATGATCACACTAATGAGGAAGTGGATGAAAAATTTTCTTTATCCTTGTCTTCTAATCTGAAGTCATTTGAGTGCAAGTCAGAAGATAAGATTCAATTTGTGGATGAAGTTGCTAAGAACATTGAAAAGGACATTGAAGTTTTAAAAGATCAAATTCAATCTTATAGTCTTCATGATCAAGATCAGTGTTTTCAAAAAAAATTAATGCCAGAACACAAAGAGAAGGTGTTGCTACCTTTCTCTTTTGAGATTGAGGAAGAATACCTTGTTTCTGAAAATAAGTTTGTGTTGGGAAAAATACTGAGAGGGGGGGGGTGAATCAGTATTTACTGCATATTCAAAACTTTCACTTTTCCTGCTTCTAAAACGCATACGCTACTTTCCTGAACCAGACTTACGTATATACGCGGATACCCTTTACGAAACTAGCGTATACACAGATATCTATATATGTCATTAATTCATCACTCAAATCATTCCTTCATTTATTCATCAGATATTCAATAAGCAGTAAACATGTGCAGTAAGAACAGAATAAATCATGACACAAAGCATCACACATGAACACCAGGATTTTTAGGTGGAAACCCAAGTCGAGAGAAAACCACCGCTGCAGTTGCTCAGCCTTCAATATTTTATTATAGAGAAAACATCTTACAACATATGTGCTGGCGCAGACTTGACCAGCACGCAGGCACCCACCTGCGCTCGTTTACCAGCCTCTCCTGGAAGGGAGCTCCAACCCCCTGACTCGTTTACCAGCCTCTCCTGGAAGGGAGCTACGACCCACCGATCTCGTTTACCAGCCTCACCTGGAAGGGAGCTACAACCCCCTGACTGAAGGCTACAACCTTCAGCACCACCTTGGACCACGTTTCATCAATTTTCACACTGGATCCAACCACTTTAATAGAACACAACTTGCAGGCCACAATTCATCATATTTCCATACCGAACCCTTTCCATACTTTTAAGCTCAAACATACATCATCAACAGATACATATCAACACAGATCAGATAGCAGAAACACAGCAGAACAGATCAGATATTTCATACCCCTTACTTCAGCAAACCCTAGTTTGCATACGCGCTTTCCCTTCACTGATGTCGCGTATATACGCGCTTCCGTCCACACAAACCAGCGTATACCTCAGTGTATATTTTATTGCGCATACGCGCTTTCTCTTCGCTGAAGCTGCGTATATACGCGCCTCCTCCGCGGCGAAGTAGCGTATAGATCTTCAATCATTACAGAGCAGCATACTTCATCAGATCAGATATTCAGTTCAGATCTACCCTTTTTCTTCAGACAGATGTTCGCCTTGATGCTCGCCTCATCACAGATCTAAGCCTTCCCTAATCAGATCTAACAAATACAAGAGCAATTCAGATCTAGATCCCCTTCTTCATCATTGGTGCATCATACAATCAGATTTATCATTCAAGTGTAACCCTTTCCATTCAGATATACTTCAGAAAGAAGTATTCATTCAAGCTCAGACATCTTGCACTCACACTCATGTTGTGCACAATGAATTTCTTCTCCTTTTATATGATTATCCTTTTTCAATACCATGAGCCCCTTTTTCAATACCATGGACCAAAACAATACCATAAGCCCAAAACTACCTGGACGGGGTCAATTGGGCGGATCATTACCCAATACTATGGGTCAATACCATGGTGGTTACCCTTGGATTTGCACTTTTTGAGCGCTTTAGCCCATACGCGACTTGTAACGTTCCTTTCCGCGTGCATACGCAACTTCCCCTAGGCCAATCCGCGTATACCAAGAGACATGCTCTTTTTCATCATTCTCTGAGTACATTCTGAAATCCTTTCTTCATTGCCTTCTGTAAATATTGTAGATACATCAGATTTCCTTCATCAAGGACATATTCTATCAAACACAACTTCATCAAGTAAGTTGTCATCATCTTCATCAAGTGGGTTTCCTTTCAAGTACAACACTCAACATCATATCATCAACAATCATCATATCACTTCAGATTTACATCATTTAACAAGTCCATCAAGCGCAAATACGTTTCTCATGGGATGATTTGTATTTATTTGGTTTTTCTGTATCATGAATTTTTGTTTTCTAGCATTAGAAGATGGCAAAAATGACTATCCAAGGCTGGTAGGCTAGCTTAAAATGCCAGAGTAACAAAACATGCTCCCCTCTGGATTTTAGTTTCATAATTTGCATATTTCTTGTGTCCTATGTTTTTCCAGCTGGGGGAGGTCCCTCAGGATTTCATCTGCATAAACTGTTGTCCTAATTATTACTATGCTAGGAATGATTTCTTGAGACTTGATTAACTCCAACGGTCCAACATTCTTCCGGACTAAGCATCGACCAGATACCCAACGCTGGGAATCTTAATTGTCATAGTTTGCGCCACTAAATACCTTTCTAGCTAGTTTTTTGTCTGTAGAGAACAATACCTTTCTAGCTAGTATTTTATGTTTTGATGGGACCAGTTTTCAACTCACCTGAGCCACACGCATAATTAATATATATGCATATGTGTTAACAAGCAGTGCAACTGTAAATCACCTACCTAAATGGATTCTGCAATAAAATCAGTTATTGTTTATGTAGTCCTATATGGATTCTGCAATAAAATCATTTATTGTTTATGTAGTCCCACAATACGTGGGGAAGTCATATGACCAAGGACTAACCTTTTTATGATACCTTATATCTGTTAGGGCCATATTTTCGTTGTAACTTCTACCCAGAAAGAAATAGCTAATACGTGTTGGCCTCCACCATTGGCCACAAACACAATTACCATCATTATTTCCTTGAGTGTTTAATTCTTCCTGCAACTGAAGAAAGTAAAGTGGTTTACGCAGTCATATAGTGTTAGTGCTATCGTTGATGCCCCGTGTGTTTAATTCTTCGTACAATTGAAGAAAGTGGTTCATGCAGTGATATAGGGTTAAGCTTCTCCTGGTAACCTAGTTGAAAATTTGCTTGTGTAGTGGGGTATCAGTGATCTAGGGTTATTGCTATCATTGATGCCCCGAGTGTTTGATTCTGCCCTGTGTTTTTAATTCTTCGTCCAATTGAAGAAAGTGGTTCACGCAGTGATATAGGGTGTTAAGTTTCTTCTGGCAACCTAGTTGGAATTTCGCTGTGTCGTGAGCACATTAGTGACCCAAGTGTTTTATAAATAAAGATGTTGTCTATAAGAAATTATAGTAAAACATCACAACCTAAAAGTGTGTAGTTGTCAATGTTCACAATGTATTTCAGACTTATCATCCAATCTCAAATCTCTTTTCACTATGGCACATGAATAAATGCATACCAGAAATAAAATGTGGTGTGCGACTAAAGTAATGTGATGATGGATGTGTAGTATCCTCTAGTAAGCAAATGACAACATTCTAATTTATCTAATTTATGTGTTCTTTGAAAGGGAGGAAAATTGGTTAAATATGATGACAAAATATAAATATTTTAGTATTTGATCATGGAATCATTGGTTACACATTTACTATAAACCAATTTTTATAATTTTTTGAGTTAATTTTATAGCAGAGTATGTTAAGAAGTCCTATTATGAGGATCATAATATTGTAAATTCGTTGACTTATAAACCAATTTTTAAGTTTTTGATTTTATTTTATAGTAGAGAATGTTAATTACTCCTATTATGAGGATCTTAATATTGAAACTTGTAATACCGTAAATTATATGGCTTGTCGAAATATTTTTACCAGATCCTTATAATAATATTGTAAATGTTGAAATATTTTTATTAGACTTTGTAATTTATGTTATTGTGATGAGAGGTACTTTAGTAATATGGGAAGTTGTAGTTGACTTAATTTAAAAATAAATAATAAACAGTAATAAAAGTATGGAGAGATCTCTCACAATATTACATGTAAAATTAATAAAATAATATTTACATTAACAAATTAAAATTGGTAATAATAAAAAGTATTTAATTTTGGATCATTAATAAATATTTTAATTTCCACCTTAATTTTACATCAACTTAAGAGACGAAGTAATTTTACATCAACTTAAGAGATGAAGTAATTGAAAGTAAGAAATTTCTAATTTTATTTCTAATTGTTTTATATTTTTTTAGTTTTAGAGATGTGTAATTTGTTCACTACTCCATGTTTATAGGTAACATTTAAAAACAATAATTATAGCCCAGAATGGAGGTTTATTTCATGCATTAACATGATTTTATATCAAGATATTATAGTTGTTTTGTTTTTGGTGAAGTATCATAATTTTATATGAAGATAAAGTAAACTTTGGTAAATCTTATGAGTTCTTAGTATGCAAAATATAAAATATTTGGTGATTCTTTGGAACAAATTTTTAAGTTTCTAGTGATTATATATATAGGCTCTATACAATTTTGGTGATCTTTGAGGTAAAATAATTTTATACTACAAAATTTGGGTGAATCTTTTTGAGGAAAAGTGGAAATTTGTGAATTTTTTTTTTTGTGGAAAAACCATGAAAAATTAACACATTAGCCCCCCCGCCCCCCAACACACACACACAAACACACACACACATCCACTTTTCATTATGAGATAGATGTGTAATTTATTTAATTCTTAGTATGAAGTCGATGTGGCATTTAAAAAATATTATTAACACAATTTCAATGGGTTATAAACAATTTTTTTCAATATGTACAATTAAGTAAAATTTATTAATGTCTCTCTCTCTCTCGCACACACACACATACATGTACATTTACATTTCCAAAAGAAAAAAAATTACACACACACACACATTTCTGTCTAAAAAAAGGAGACTCATAACTTAAGAAAAACTACTGTTAACCTACCTATTCTTCCAAAATTCAGATACAAAAAATAGAACATCATATATTGCACCAAGTGAAAGTTCTCGTATGTTATGTTCCTAAAACAACAATTGATAGTCGACAAATCCATCTAGCTTGGCGAAGGAACTCCATGGACTCTATTTCCTCCCCATCAATGAATTCATAAAGGTCCATAGCTCTCATTGACGAAGAGAGCTTCTTTCAAGAGTTCATTAAATTTCACATTCAACTCTTGAAGGATATGATTAAAGGAGACCTATTCAAAGGAAAACAAGCTTTGTTCGATATCTATGAGGGGATACTTGAATGAGCACACAAATGGCAACTTTTGATCAACAAAGAGGTGGTCAAACTGCTCTAAAATGAAACGATACACTTGCAGTCACAAAAGGTTAGCCTAAAACCACTACATGCGAAGAATTAGCCAAGAAATTGCTTATGGCCTAGGGAGAAAGCGGCTTCTAGGCCTGTAGCTAGGTCTACAGGGCTATTTATGATGGAAAACGACGTCCCAACCCCAAAACAAAAAGACAACAACCCTTCCCAAGCCTGCAACAATTGATTAGTCAATAAAATTCAATGGATCAGACCCTAAATGATAAGTCTTTCAATGGAAAACTATACCAAACCTCTCCGCTAGGCCTGCAAACACGAGATTGTTAGTCAAATATCAATTGCAATGAAATTTTAAGTCTCTGAGGCCTAGTGTTAGGGCTAGATACCTCCTTCAAGACTGCAGCTAGGATTTATTGACCCTCTAGTGGTTGCAGCTAGGGCTGAGAGGCTACAATAGGCCTGCGGGCAAGGCTCTAAGGCCTTTTAGGCCCGCGGCTATGGCTTCAAACCCTCAAACCCCTTGCGACCCACTAGATTAGGCTTCCAATCACCCTTTTTCGGCCTTCAAGTGACTTATGGTGGATCTACAATGGAAACAAGTTAGATTATGCCAAAAATATGATTTATAGCCCAAGAGAATTTGCCAATAAATTTTGAAAACAACAAACCCCTATGAAAAACCCTTGATGCAATAGAAATAACCTTAAATGGGTTAGCAACCTCTAGATTTTCTTGAGTGTTGATGGAATAAGGGCTCATTTTGATTGATTTAGGCCTCTTAAGGCTAGATCTACCCTTAAATTCCACTCAACCTCCTCCCCTTAGTTGGACGACTTCCTCCAAGGATGATTCAGTGCCCAAACCCTACCTGTTAGGCTAGGTGAGGGCTTAAGTCTTCAACGAAAATGAAATAGGCCTTTGATCTTGTGATATGGCACCTGCAAAAGTGACAAAAGGCTAGACATCCTCCAATATTTATAGAGAAAGTTCAAATTTGATAAATAAACCTCACTAGCTATTTACACTCGAAAAATAAAATAGAAAGGTTAGTAGAATTATTTACAAATTTACTCAAAATATCCATACTAAAATTATCAAGCTCGAATAAGCAGATCTAACTTTATTTGCACAATTAAATTTGGAATAATTTGAGTGTGAGAAATAAATTTAATTTAGAGCCATGGCTAAGTCACTGCATACAAATCATTAGATAAGCCCTGAAAGCTTAACATAATGGGCTCTTGAGTTTCTTAACTTGGGAGTGGGTTGATCCAACCGAAGACTTCCCCTCACGCCCAAGAACTGAATCCCTTATAATATCTACACACAAGATGAAGTTATTAGATCAAAAGGAGCTAGATACACATTAAAACCCTTAAGATCTAGAGATACCTGCTAGATCGAGTGAGCTAGAAAGCTTTTCATAAACCTAATACCTAATGCAAGATACTTGTGCAAATAGACAATCCAACTGTTGGCTAATGAAATAATAACTTGGCAGTTATATACAATAGAGTATTAAGCACATGATCTAGAAAATGCTACCACAAGAAGCAGAGGAGGAACACCATCACGAATAAATCCCCAAAGACTTGATATTATTATTGCAGAATAAACGTTGAATCCAACAACGTGACTCACAACTTGCTTAAGATTTTCTGATCAATACATCCTTATGAATGAAGAGCTCAAGAAATTTTTTAGATAGAAAAAATGAGTGTGTGAGACCCCTCCAAGTGGAAAAATAACTAGTTTGACCTCATCCAAGGCTTGATCCTCGTCAAATTATTTTAATCCATTGATATCTGTTGCACAAATCCCTAAGGAAATTTGATCCTATTGAAATTTGAGATGGATGGGCCAAAATCAAAGTTTTGGGTGATTTTGGTTCTATGGAGAATCTTCAAAAAATAGAATTGTTGTAATTTGTGCATTTAATCAACCACCTAGTCCAAGAAATTTGATTTTGCTGGAAAAATAGTCTTTTTTGTCCAACGAATTTCTGAACTGGGACATTTTGCCTTGGAAATGAGGCCTTTTAATTTTGACTTGATTTTTCCTTTTGAAAAAGGTCCTCAATGATTTTTCCACTTGGAGAGAACTAATTTTCTCTCATTTTAATTTTTTGTTAATTTTTGGCTAATTAATTTTCTTTTTATTTTTGCTAGAAAATAAATAAAATGTTTCAAGAGGGGATTATACATATTTTTCACCCTCAAAGTGGGGCTAAAAAGTATTTTGGCAATGGTGTCTAATTATGAGTAACCGTTCACTAAAAGTATTCTTAGAGAACACCTTTTGCATTAATATTTTACTATAATCACCCATAGAGAGGGAAATTCACAATAGGTACAACCTCTTAGACTCAACTAAATTTTGCGACACAAGGCACATGATATAGTATGATAAAAATACATAGACTCGATAACATTAGGACTCACCTAAAACCTCGCTAGAGAATTCCACTCTAGCTTTGGGGGATGCTTGGGAAAAAAACTCTGCCAATTATTTGGATTTGGAAATGCAAATAATTGGTGAAGGGTAAAAAATTCCCTAGAGTGAAACCCTTCGTTAAGAATCAAAGGCTTACCTAGATGTTTTTACGTGGCTTCGTAGTCATACAAGAATCATTTTTACAATAAAACTGCAGAATTTGGTATTACAATGACATTGATTTATCCATTGTTGTGTACTCTGCTTCTTGGAACTATTGACATATGCATGGTCAACAAGTCCAAAAGTGTTTTCACCTAGCACTAGTCCCTTGGTGATGCTTCATGGACATATGGATGGCTTAGTTTGGGTGGGAAGCTTGACCTTGGTTAGAGTGCTAGCATAGTGCCCTTACCTAGTTGGTCATTGCCCTAATCAACATGATGAATAACCCGTTTAGGAGAGGTACCTACTAAGAAGGACCATTAGGCACTTGGAGGTCATGTAGTTGTAGGAGCTTGGGACCATGTGATAAACTACTTGGAGGTTGGATGCTTGAATTGAATACACTTGGGTTGAGGGGCATGCTTCATGGAGGTTGGTTGTGGACTTGGACACATTTTGAGGAGTATTGGAGCTTAGTGACCACATTGTTGCACTAGTAGCATTGGGCAAACAATTAGAGGAGCGGTGCCTTACATGATGATACTTGGATGGTGGACCATCATGGAAGAGGGTACATTGGAATAACAACCTATTGGAGAGTGCACCATCTTCAAGGAGGGGCAAGTCCAAGGAGGAGCATGCTTAGAGGGTGCTTCACCTTGGGGGTTGGATAAACCCTAGTTCGACATATGTATATCCTTGTATTATAAAGTGCTCCATGTGTGGTTGCCTTATTGGTTACTTCTATGGGACTTATATCCTTGTTTTATGTTAACCTCCATCACCTATTGTATATATGAAGGGAGGAGAGAGCTCTTTTCATGTCATATCATCATTTGTATTCTATTTCTTTGTGATTGTCTTAGAGATGTCTTTTAGGGAGCAAGATGCTAGGGTTCATGGTGAAACATTAGAAGATGAGAGAGAGATGTCTTGGATGTTCTTGGAGGGGTTTCTCTTGAGTGATACTAGTGCGCTAGTAGAAGACATGAAGAGACACCTTCTATGATATTATAACCTCTTTGTGGGTTGAATGGAGGCTAGGGCAAGGTCATGAAGAGCCTAGCTTGAAGAGTCTTGAGCTTGGTGCGATGTCTTAATTAGAAGAAGATTTGGTTGTTCTATTCTTGATGTTCTATGGAGGTTTTCTTGATTCCATTGATGTAAAAGTTGAAGACCTAGTGCTTGAGGACTCAAACATTGGGATGGACATCATATTTGGAGGCTAACACTAGAGTTTTCTTGCCATGTACTTCTGCGATGCAACATGGATAGGGTTTGTAAACCCTAAGGAAGACAAGAATGCCAGTGTGGTGATCTTATGCGATATAAGCTTGGTGTATATGCCAAGGAAGACTCTTCAATGTTGATGCTAGCATATTGAGGATCTTTGGTGGAGTGCCCAGCTTTGGTTGGGAGTGATTCCTATCTAGGAGTTGGTGGCTAGGGTTTTCTTATGACTTCCCTAGCTAGGGTTTAGAGAGCTTGATCTGTACCAACTTTCTGATAAAGCAATGAATATATTTGTACTTCATAATATATATATATATATATTACCATGGCTTTATATATATTATATATAAGTTTTCAGTTGTCTGTTTTTTGTGTACTCGTAAGATTTGTTTTTCAGCTTGTGGTATTTTTATGATTGAGCAGATTGTAGCCCTTCATGTTCTTTTTGGTTTGACATAACATACTGCTGAATTGGTGAAGTGATTTAACCCCTATTTTGAAAATTGAGGAGAAGAGTGGCTGTTGTAATAATAGAAATCAGATCCCTTCATGTTCTTGCTGGTTTGACATAACATATTGCTGAATTGGTGAAGTGATTTAACACCTATTTTGAAAATAGAGGAGAAGAGTTGCTGTTGTAATAATAGAAATCAGATCTGTTATATGGCTTGAAACGTTTATCTCAAGGGTTGTAGCATTGTGGTATTGAAGTATGGTTTTTATTCCCTTGGGAGGTTGGGCAAAATTGGATTGAACAAAAGTGAACTTTTACTACTGTAATTTAATATTTTAGATTAGCCCTATGGTTGAAAGTTTGCAGGGATTAGATCAAAGAAGCCTCAAGATGGAGGTGCTGAATTTGTATTTATTGGATTATTCTTGAAATTTCTAGATGGAATTAGAGCTGATTGGATTGAGATTGCATTCTTGCTTAATTTGAAGGTAAGATATTTTAATTGTTGAACTTGGGAGTGGTTTTTGGGTCCTGAAACCCTAATGTGCTCGAGATGAGCACTTGCACCTTTGATTGGTTGAAACCCTAGTTTCTCTTGTGACGAGAATCTGTTTTCCCCTTCCCCTATGATGAGTAGTACATTTACTTGTTTGTTGGCTGGTATTGATTTATTTTTAGCGGGAATGATGCCCAAGAGGACTTGTGATAGGTGGATGACTTGCTCCAGTGGATGCCGGTGTGTCCTCACCTATGATAGGTGGTAGTTCTATTTTATTTGATGGCTGGTATGGATTTGCTTTTAGTGTTTGTGATGCCTAGGATGACATGTGATAGGTCATTTATTTGTTCCAATGCATACAAATGTTCTCTACTTCATTTATGGATGGCATGGATTTACTTTCAATCGGGGTGATGCTCAAGAGGAATTGTAATAAGTGGTTGATTTGTCCTAGTAGATGCTAATGTATTTTAACCCATGACACGTGGAGGATCTACTACATCGATTGCTGGTATGGCAATGTGATGCTTGATAGGTGGCTGATTTGTTGCAATGGATGCTAGTGTTTGGAGTGGTTCGATGCTTGTGCTAGGCATGTTTGACCATATAATTATTTACTAAATTTTGAATCTCCAAATCTGTTGATTCGTTTCGTGGTAAATTGATGATTATTAGTAGATTAAGAGTTTACGAGAATGGTGATCTTGTTTAGTTTCAATGATTGTTACATATGGAAGGAGCTTCTAGCATTATTCACTTGGGATAACATTGGTTGTACATCTTGCACATTTGTGGAGAGATTGATCATGCATGTGATAGTCAGTGTGATGCTACTAAGCTATTGGTGTTCTTGTGCATTTGTTGTTAGTACTTGATCTTGGAGAGTGAATACGTGTACTCGTCTTGGAGTGCTTTGCATTAAAGAAGGGCGCAGAAGACTTAACTTGGAGATAAGTTCAAAAGCTATGGTGGTGGAATCAATGTTTGATTCCAATCTTCTTGTTGAGAAAGTAATGATAAGGTTGTTGGATTCTCTTAGACAGAGGGAGTTGTTTTTTATTATACTTGTGCTTTAGGATTCTCATAGTAAGAGGGATGTGAACTTGTTGAGGTCGTTGTTTTTCAAGTGTTGGAGGTTTTGAGGTGCATAAGAGGGATTCTCATGCTCATAGTTGATAACAACTTTTATGGGCTATTGCTACTCTTACCACTAAATTGGTATATTAGGGTTGATGAGTTGAGATGTGTTAATTTTTTTCATATCAGATCTGATTTATTTTACTTAAAACAATTTATTAAAATCCCAGAAAATATATATCTCAAATATTTCTGAATTTGCAGAAAAATAAATACACTGGTATATTAACTTGAAAATGCAGCAGAAAAAAAGAAGAGATCAATCATGCCACAATAGCAAATTTACAACCAACACAATTTTCGTTAAATTTCTCGGGAAAAATTTGGGTTAGACTCACAAAGAATACATAGAAAAGTACATTTGCTGGGCACCTGGTAACTCGGCCCTACTGGGAAAATTGGCCTCAAAGAATTCGATCTTTGGAAAGTGTACCACTTGAAGCAAATAGGCCTTGGAGAATTAACCTGTATCACTAGCAAATCAACCTCCCTTTCTCCTTGTCTCGTATGACCCCTGCGCACTAGAGAAATCAACCTCCTTGGATAATTCGGCTTTCTCCACATTTGTCATTTTCTTCAGCAACTCGGCCTCCCTCTTTCCTGAAATTGGCCTCCTTGAATTTCTCCCGAAATTTCCGACTGCTTTTCTCCTCACTTCTCTTCAGTCTAGCTAAGCCTCTTGCTCTAGAGAAAATCGCTTCCTCCACTTATGTGTGTGTCTTCACCTCTCCCTTAGGCTTATTTTATAATTTCAGTGACCCAAAATCCCTAAACCTAATCTCCTATGTGATCAATGGTTGGGATTAAATACTAAGCCTCACCTGAGATCAACATTTAAGATTATATCCAAGTCACTTAAATAATTTTCTTATTTATCCTTTAGAACTTTGGCACTAATAGTGCACATTAATTAATTAAATTAATCATTGTACTTTTCTTAAGTTAACTGGGAAAGAAATCATAAAATCACTTCTCCTGACAAGCACCTAAAGAGGCAATCAAATATCTTTTACATGTAGAACACCTTGAGCAAGCATAGATGACCTTACGGAAGCTACAAAAACTTCAACAAGATGTATGAAAATTTATCTTGTAGATTTGATCCACTTGTCTTGGGATTTTTGGAAAGCAGTGATCGTCTTTGTAGGATATCTTGAACGACTTGATATGATGCCAAATTCAATCTACAGGATAATTTCCACACTAGTGAGTTGGATGGTGGTGGGTTTGTTAGACAATGAAATTTCCTCAATTTGTTGTTAGACACGTTACCTCCATGAGACCTTAGAGTAGGATCTGCCCTTAATGGAGCATGGCCTTCCAACTCAATTTAAGCAACGAGAGCTCCATTATGAGATTCTGCTCATCACCTTACGATGTTAAGAGAAAAAAATTCTTATACGCCTTACTCCTATGATTGTTCGAGTCACCTCAACTTGGGAGAATTCTTTGGCGAGATATGAGGCTTTACATCGACTCGTTCACAATTGTGATATGGATACCTCTTCTCCCTCCACTCTACTTTTATTTCTATTTATGATGCGAATTGTTGAGCTATTCCTCCTGCCTCTTAGTGTTGCCTAGCTCTTTGCTCTTTTCCTTTTTTATTGTCATTGATATCCCTTGTACTTTTATAACATTTTAGCTGTGAAGGAGTGTTCTAAGAACTTCATTGTTTAATACCCATTGATTGTACTCTCTACTCCCATTTACCTATTACTTGATCATTTGTGGACATTGATAAAACTATCTCGTCTTACAATGTTCCATTTTTGCTCCTAAGAATCTTAATCTTTGTCTCACTTTGCATCTTAACCATGGATCTGAAGTTTGAACCCCTTGAATGCTTCAAAAGCATCGTAGTTGTACTCGAGAAAATACTTCCATTTTGTTTTGAGAAGTCACCAATAAATGTTATAAGTACATTGAACCTGTCAATGATATAAGTCTCATGGGGTCACAAACATAACTGTTTTAAGAATTCTATTCACATGCTAGCTCTTCATACACCTTGGTTATCAAATTTGTCTCTGTGTTGCTTGCCTAAAATGCAAGCTTTGAAAACATCTCCTCCTGAATTGGAGGAAAACCATGAACCAGATTAGTTACTAATATTTTTGAAAGTGCTATACTTTGGTAACTTTATGTCCATCCCTTTGGTGTTGGAGTTGATTTTTGAGTTGCTCTTAGCATTGATGGTTGTTGTCCTATTGTTATAGAAATAAATCTGTAGAGGCCACCTTATTCAAACCTCTGTAGTAGTTCCTCTTGTCCTTTAAGAGACACTTGTCTTCACCAAATTCAATCTTCAAATGTTGCTTTGTAATTTGAGTCCATGACAACAAGGCCTTCTTAAGGCTTGGTACATGTAACACATAAGCAGCTTTTTTAGAACTCTACTAGGCATTTTCATTAGGCTTGTTCCTTGGCTGTTCACAATGTGGTACCCTTATTGTCTCCTAAAGCAAAATATGTCCTTCACTTCGATTATTATTCAATGAAGTGAATCTTTCCTTTTGGGTTATGTGTCTTGTGGTGCACTCGAATTTATATACCATGCCTCTTAGATATATTTTTGGCCACTACTGAAGTAATAAATATTAAAGCATCTATGATTTCTCTGTGTCCTCACTATCAATATGCCTTTTTAGGCTTTGAATGAGAGAAATCATGCTTTATTTTTCTAGCAATCCTTCTCATAATGACCAAGTTTTCCACAATAATAGCACTTACCTTTGTTACATTGATTACAGATTTTAATCCTCATGCTTAAAGTTGCCTTTTCTTTGGCTTTATCTCTTGCCTCTTTGTTGGACAAGACTTTTTTTTCCTCTGCTTTTATGCTTCACTGCAAAGGCATGTCCAAAGTGTGTTCTTCATGGTAGCTTGTTCCTTTGCTCCTGCATGACCAGTTCTCCTAGAGGCTAGCACATCAAATGTCAAAGAGTATACCCCTAGTTGATAAGCTGAGACTTGTTACAAACACTTGAAATGAGCAAGGCATATGAAGGTCATGACGAGATTCTTGTTCTCTATCTTTTCTCCTGCAACAATAAGTTGATTAATCATATTTTTGAGTTTGGTGAGATGATCTTTGGCTCTGTCAATGCTATGTTTTTCTGTCCTCAAACAACACAGTAGTATTTTCAAATGGGGAACCCTGGTTTCGTAGATGCTTTTCAGTGAATCTCAAGCTTCTTGAGATGCATCCTGTCATCTGAGCCTGCTTATCAATGATTACAAAGACTTTCCTATCTCTGTCATCATGAACTTCTTTTTTATCCATATCAGTTGGCCTCAATTCCTTTCCATGTGAAATTACCCAAAGATTTTTCATCAGAATTTGGTTTCTAACTTGAGTTTTTAAGCAATATAATTCTTTATCTTCTTGCAATTAGGTTATGAGAGTTTCGCTGTCTAGCACGTCGAATAGTTTTAACTTTTAACTGAACTTCTCCCTCCTTCCCGATGAGATATATTTGTAGTAAATAGGTAAATGTGACTAAATTTTAGCTGTTGATGGCGCTTTCCAACTGGTCTTCACCTGGTTTTGAAGCTTGCCCCTCCTTGAAATGTAAAACTCTATAAAACAAGACTTCATCCAATTCTATGGTTCAATTCTACTCAGCCTAATTTGCAACTTTAATCCATTTATGTGGATGAATGCTTAAGGACTACTCTTTCTTGAACAGGGCTACATGATTAGCTAACAGGCTCACAACTACTCTGGTAACATGTCAGATTTCAAAGGTGCAATAGATGAAAGAAAATGCATACACCATGAAGATACTTAAAATTAAATTGTCTAAATCCTTTACTATATGCACATACTGGAATTCTTTCCATCTAATCAAGTCCTTACCAAGTGCCATATATGTGTTTTAAATGAGTTTGCATTTATAGAATCTTTTCTAACTAATGGCAGTTTGTGTTATTTCATCAATATTTGTGTGCAAAAATATACTCATCTAAATTTTTGAAATTTTATTTTAAACACAAAGACATGTTAGATGCTCTCATGTCAACCGGTGTATAAAGTTATAAACACGTATGGATTTTTAAGATATGCCAGATGTAGGGTAAGTTTGCAAAGTTGTAAAGCAAAACTCTAGCACTATTTTTAACATGGTTATGGTGAGTCTAGCAGAGTTGGTCAGCGTGTAGAGGGTCAAACCATGTAAAGCTATCAGCTCATGAACCTGGTTTAAAATAATATTGAGGCTTATTTAATCATTGCGCCTTCATGTTTCTTTAATTTCTACAGGCAATCTCAGCCTTACAGGTTTTTTGCACATCGATGATTTTGACAAGGATACTATACTGCATATTCTTCAAAGGGCAGCGGAAGTGAAATCACTGATTAAATCTGGAGATAGGTCTTTCCAGCCTTTCAAGGGGAAGACAATGGCCATGATTTTTGCTAAACCATCAATGAGAACGCGAGTCTCGTTTGAAACAGGCTTTTTCCTCTTGGGTGGACATGCCATATACTCGGGCCCAAATGATATCCAGATGGGAAAACGAGAAGAGACCCGTGATATTGCTCGTGTGCTGTCAAGGTACAATGACCTCATTATGGCCCGTGTTTTTGCACATCAGGTATGATGGTGAGTGTTATTACAGTTCTATATTTTTTATTTTTTGGTTTAGACTTGAAATTTCCTCTAATCTATGTCTAATCACAATAAATTAAAGAATGATGACTTTAGGATGATTGCATTTTGCATTTAGTTGTGATGCAAGATGTGTAATTACTTTTCATTGTATTACACTCACCATCAGGTATGATGGTGAGTGTTATTGCAGTTCTATATTTTTTATTTTTTGGTTTAGACTTGAAATTTCCTCTAATTTATGTCCAATCACAATAAACGAAAGAACGATGACTTTAGCATGATTGCATTTTGCATTTAGTTGTGATGCAAGATGTGTAATTACTTTTCATTGTACAGGATATTCTTGATTTAGCAAAGTACAGCAGCGTACCTGTCATCAATGGCTTGTCTGATTATAACCATCCTTGTCAAATCATGGCTGATGCCCTTACCATTATTGAACATCTTGGTGGACTGGAAGGGGTCAAGGTAATTTTCTTCAGCTCTTTTTTTGGTGTAATGTTTTATGTGGACTGGAAGCAGTTAAGGTAATTTTCTTCATCCCTCTTTTTGTATAATGCTCTTCTTTTGTTGGAAGTGCTTCCAGAAACACACCCTGAGGGGCCCTACAGAATAGCATGGACTTCCTTTGGTTAGATACTTGCATCTATCCTAATTTGCCCTGGACTTGCACTGGTCTCATCCTGTTTTAATAGACTATTCGGTTGCAGCAGGCCACACTAAGAATGGAATCCTTGTGGATGGATCAACAATCTGTCAACCATTAGCGAACCCCGTTGGATTTATATGGTGTTTTAAATAATATGTTTTAGTTTTAATTGCAAAATAGTTAGTGAGAGCTTCTCATGGTTAGCATATGTTGTGAGATGTTATACTGTTAGGCAGTGTCATGGTAGATAGCTATCCTTATTTCTCTGTTTGATGATGGTTAACAAAATTTAAGTGGACAAGTCTTTGAATATTGTTGTACATCCGGCATTTCTGTGAAGACTATTGCACTCTGAAAGGGCTTTCTGGTAAATCTAAGACCTAGTAGCTCATTTTCACGGTGCATCAGCTTTATCTGTTGGTGCTTTTCAGGTTGTTTATGTTGGAGATGGAAATAACATTGTACACTCTTGGCTTTTACTGGCTGCTGTGGTTCCATTTCACTTTGTTTGTGCTTGCCCTAAGGGGTTTGAACCTGATCGTGCAACTGTGGAGAAGGCAAGGAATGCAGGGATTAGTAAAATTGAAATAACAAATGATCCCGCAGAGGCTGTAAGGGGGGCAAATATTGTATATACAGATGTATGGGCGAGTATGGGCCAGAAGGACCAAGCTTCTCATCGTATGGAGCGCTTTAAAGGCTTCCAGGTATGAGAGGAACAATGAATATTATGTTCGAATCATATTGTATGTTTATTCTTCAGCATCATTTGAATCTTGTGGCAATAGAAAACTACTTCCATACTATTGTGTTTCAGACAGAGAAGCGTCAACTTAATACCAACATTTTATCCTGCAGGTTAATGAATCTCTGATGGCATTGGCAAGCCCTAAAGCATTATTCATGCACTGTCTTCCTGCTGAAAGAGGGGTTGAAGTCACTGATGGTGTTATAGAGGCTCCCAATTCGGTTGTTTTCCCTCAGGCAGAAAATCGTGTGCATGCTCAAAATGCCATTATGTTGCATGCTCTTGGATTTTGAGCATTGTTGTGCCATCGAAATATACATTATTCTCAGTAGAATTTCACTAGCATCATTTCATAGACAGTTAGAGTGCGTGCAGCTTTGTATAATTTCAAGTTGCATGAGTCAATGTTACAAATTTTGGGTCCCCAAAAGGCTCATGAATAGCTATTTTAATATAAAATTTTGGTGTTCATCTTATGATAGACTGAAATATTGATTCATGTCAAGATTTTAATGGCATGCCAGAAAACATCCAAAAATGATGCTGCGTACCAGTTTTAAGTTTTAAGTTTTTGGAGGTGGTCGTAGATATTGATTTTTGTTGTTTTTTATGGACCACCTTAATTTTAACGACTTTGGAGTTAAATCTTATGTTTAATTGTAGATCTTGTTTTTACAGAGGAAATACCATTTCAGTCTCACAAACTTGGAATGGCCTTCAATTTTATAAAACAAATTCTAAGGGACTGAAGTTTTCATAAAGTCTGATGAAACTTGTTTTGAGGGGACTATTTTGTTGAATACCACTAATCTTCGCACTTGAACATATTGGTGATAAAGGTGATGGAATAAGAATTAGTTCAGGACATTTGATATCCGTTGATGTTTGGGGACATTTCAAGAAGAAACCCTCTTGCGTGCAATCTAAAGATCTATCCAATCCTTAGCTGAAAATGGTTGTTTTAAACATTAGCGCAAATACATTTCTCATGGGATGATTTGTATTTATTTGGCTTTTCTGTATCATGAATTTTTGTTTTCTAGCATTAGAAGAATGAAAAAATGACTATCCAAGGCTGGTAGGCTAGCTTAAAATGCCAGAGTAACAAAACATGCTCCCCTCTGGATTTTAGTTTCATAATTTGCATATTTCTTGTGTCCTATGTTTTTCCAGCTGGGGGAGGTCCCTCAGGATTTCATCTGCATAAACTGTTGTCCTAATTATTACTATGCTAGGAATGATTTCTTGAGACTTGATTAACTCCAACGGTCCAACATTCTTCCGGACTAAGCATCGACCAGATACCCAACGCTGGGAATCTTAATTGTCATAGTTTGCGCCACTAAATACCTTTCTAGCTATTTTTTTGTCTGTAGACAACAATACCTTTCTAGCTAGTATTTTATGTTTTGATGGGACCAGTTTTCAACTCACCTGAGCCACACGCATAATTAATATATATGCATATGTGTTAACAAGCAGTGCAACTGTAAATCACCTACCTAAATGGATTCTGCAATAAAATCAGTTATTGTTTATGTAGTCCTATATGGATTCTGCAATAAAATCATTTATTGTTTATGTAGTCACACAATACGTGGGGAAGTCATATGACGAGGACTAACCTTTTTGATACCTTATATCATTAAGGCCATATTTCGTTGTAACTTCTACCCAGAAAGAAATAGCTAATACGTGTTTGCCTCCACCATTGGCCACAAACACAATTACCATCATTATTTCCTTGAGTGTTTAATTATTCCTGCAACTGAAGAAAGTAAAGTGGTTTACGCAGTCATATAGTGTTAGTGCTATCGTTGGTGCCCCGTGTGTTTAATTCTTCGTACAATTGAAGAAAGTGGTTCATGGAGTGATATAGTGTTAAGCTTCTCCTGGTAACCTAGTTGAAAATTTGCTTGTGTAGTGGGGTATCAGTGATCTAGGGTTATTGCTATCATTGATGCCCCGAGTGTTTGATTCTGCCCTGTATTTTTAATTCTTCGTCCAATTGAAGAAAGTGGTTCACGCAGTGATATAGGGTGTTAAGTTTCTTCTGGCAACCTAGCTGGAATTTCGCTGTGTCGTGAGCACATTAGTGACCCAAGTGTTCTATAAATAAAGATGTTGTCTATAACAAATTATAGTAAAACATCACAACCTAAAAGTGTGTGGTTGTCAATGTTCACAATGTATTTCAGACTTATCATCCAATCTCATATCTCTTTTCACTATGGCACATGAATAAATGCATACCAGAAATAAAATGTGGTATGCGACTAAAGTAATGTGATGATGGATGTGTAGTATCCTCTAGTAAGCAAATGACAACATTCTAATTTATCTAATTTATGCGTTCTTTGAAAGGGAGGAAAATTGGTTAAATATGATG